>JAOTQR010000045.1:8429140-8472875 GCA_025774065.1 Solanum ossicruentum | reverse complement strand
CTTCTAGATCCGTGGGTATATAGCATAGCAATTGATAGCATATAAGCTCAAAATATATCATTTAAACTTGGAATTCAGCCTGGCAGCGTACAAACTAAGGTTTATAATTAAAAATAGCTCAACAAACTTTAAACAGGTTAACACATTTAGAACAAAACAGAGGAAGCAACTTTCGACAGCTGAATCAAATAATATTTCTGCAACAGCGATACAAGAACATAATCAATGACTACGTTGTACATTAGCCATTCTTCCTTTAAGAAACACCTTAGCAAAGATGTGGATTTTATCAAGCTAAGAGAAAGCAAATGTAACATGTGTCCTCCACCCAGGGCATACTGATTTTTTAAAATAGAGTTTAAAATCATATATTAGACAATAAACTCAAAATAACCCAGATTTAGACTAAACAAGGAAACATAGAGAGCTGAAATTTCACGACTGCTAACATGTAAACAGAAACAACCAAAACTTGAAAAATACTATCATTTAAAGAGTCAATGGCAGCAGAACAGAACCAATAAGGCATGCACAGGGTTGTTCATGACCAAAGAACCCTGATTCCCTAGTAAAATCTAGCAGAAACCAAAGTTAATTATTTCGAAAGCGTACTAGACAGATTACATAAATGTAGTGACACGAAGGACTTGAATACAGGACAATAACACCCTAGAAAAATGCTGAAACATGCTTGAGCTTTTCAAAAATACTAATCAAGTCATGTTTAAGTATGAATTAAGGCAACCATATCAATAACATGTAAATGAAGCCAGTAACAAGATATAATCGAATTCGAGAATAATATTCAATGTACCATATTCATGAAAAGGAAGAGCTAACAGTGAAACTTAAATGATCAGATTATACTAGAAAAATAGTGATTGAATCAACATGATTGTAGTAGCCCTTAAGACATTTACTGACGTCGTTATTTAGCTATTAACTTGAAAGAAACCCGCAGAGAGTTGAAATATACATATAACACAGACAACAACCAGGAAGAGCTTCGAAATGATAGTTCTGAACTCAGAATTAACATGTAGCTTGGCAAAAGACTCATTTTACTCGTCAAAAACAAGGGAAAGGGAAAAAGAAGGCAATGAGTCACTCAAACTTTAGACTTATGACATAACTGAGAAGGAAACCAAATTTTAACACATTGAGCAAGCTAAATTCATGAAACGACATGGATGGGAGAGTCACAACTATCACATTAGACCACCATTTAGATAAATCAACAGAAGAGATTGCTACCAGTGAAGCAAAATCTTAAGGTTAATCAAAGTTTTAGGCTTGCCGAGCCAAACATCATCTTATTGTTAATAACAAACAACAACAATGCAACCATCTTGCAGAATCAAGAACATCCTATCATAATACCGGACTTTATCTAGAAAACTTAGTTTAAACAAGAAGTAAACTTGAGATGACTGCAACTCGAAATATAGATTCGAACCAGAACAAAACTTCAGCTACCAACCAGATAAACATCACTTATAGCAACATCACAACAGCTTTAATTTGAATTAACGTTAAAATCTATATCACAACAACAACAACCACAGGATCGACTTGCCATGACAGAGCAATCCCAGTTAAGACCCAGCAAAGTGTAAACAGAGAAGTTTCGACAGTTTCAAAGTTCACATTCTAACACAGTTATAAGACTTCGAACGAAAAGTGAGATTGAAGTATTACCTTTTTCGGGGTAGCGTACCGGGACAACGACGAGCTTAAACAACGGATTTTGGCACCACAATAAAGCTTGACTCAGATTCTTTCAAAAATAACGAAAGCAGTGAAATTCTTAGGGATTTTTGATTGTCGACCGCTCTTCGAATTGATGACTTCCTTAAAACTAAGAAAAAGAGGGATATATAGGTAGAAATTAGGGTGAAAATGAGGGAAACTAGATGGGTAAATTAGGGATCTTGTGGATCCATTTGAATTCAAAACTCAAATTCGATCCTTGGGGACAAGAAAATCTCTGAGATTTGATCCCAAATCTTCAACGGATTGAAAGCTTACCGTTGATTGAGGGATTGAGACGCGTTTTGATTCTGGTTTTCTTTGGTTTTGATTTCTCTGGTTTCCTTCTTTTGAAGAAGAAAAAAATGAAGAAGAAGAAGAAGGGAAATGGGGATTGGGGTCGCATGAGCTGGAAGAAGGGGGATGAAAAATGTGAAATTGGGGGCGCGTGGCCCTCACGCGCCCGATAATGTTTTTTAAAAATTGTTTAAAAATCGTTAAAACAAAAATAACTTGATGATTAAATTGACACTGTGGAGGGTAAAAATTGGGTGTCAACAGTGTGCTTAGGAAATATTATTTCCTAAAAGAAATAGTCTGTTCAATATTTTTGGTATTTTTTCTCTGAGAGCCTACTATTTGTAATAGTAGAATAAATTGTACACTTGTGCCTACTATTTGTAATAGTCGAAGAAATATAGTAGAAGTGTTGATTTGTGGACGTAACTCAAAAGTTTTGGGTGAACCACGTTAAAATTTCTGGTGTCCATTTTGCTTTATTTATTCCTCCTAAATTTTATTACACTCCACTTTGTGGGCCCCAACGAGCAAATGACTAACTTATAAGGTTGAACCCAATCTTATTAGTATGAGCCTTTTGGGAGATAACCAAAAAAATAAATCTGTGAGGGCTTGACCCAAAGCAGTAAATATCATACTAATGCGGGGTTGGGGTGTGGGCACGCACAATCCCTACAAGTAGTATCAGAGCACGGTCATAATAGTCATAAATACTGTATGGTCACTATTCATACGTATGGTTACTGTTCATACATACAATCATTTTTCATATGTACGACAGTTTTTCAAGATGATTTCTGTTACAAAATTTGATATTGAAAAGTTTGATGGAAAGATTAGTTTCTCCATCTAGAGAGTCCAAATGAAGGTCGTTCTTACACAGAACGGGTTGAAAAAGGCTCTTAAAAGGGAGCAAAAAAATCTGACTCTATGACCGATGAGAAATAGATGGAGTTGATGGACCGACGCGTGCGCAGTTCTGAGTGTGAAAACATGACCAAGGATCTGCAAGGGTGCCTTGTATCGAAAGTCTTCCTATCACCTGATGGTACAGGCGGCGTGTTCCGTCGAGTGATAACGGCGATACAAAATATTTTGGCAGATCAGATGGTGTAACCTAGTGATGTGGAGGTCTGCGATAATACCTTGTGTCGAAAGTCTTCCTGACAAGAACAGATGGTCGGGCGGCGTGTCTCGCAGGTTGTTGCGGCTATATAAGATGGTGGTAGATTCGAAAGGATAATCATTGGAGGGAAGGTTACGAATTATGTGGTCTTGGTTTGAGGGGAGGATTGGTGAGTATGTGCAAACCTCATCCCACATACAATATCAAACATAACTAACAAAGTTGGCTACCAAATTTAATTCAAAATTGGCAGCCTAATTTATCAAATTAGGCTGCCTAATTTGTCAACAAGTTGGCCACCAACTTTGGCCAAATTTAACTGTCTGCTTTATTGAAAAGTACAGGCAAATTTGCCTATAAAAGGAGCACCTTAGCTCCTTCATTTTGAGCACTAGATAGAGAGAAAATATGTAGTCATAGAGGAAGAGAAAAATACATGAAATATTTTTCTTTTGTGAGGTATACCATAGACTATAAAATAAAATAGTCTGTGAAGAAAAATAAAGTATATGCTAAGAATTCTGTGAGATACACATTATATATTTTGTGAGTGTTGTAATACTCCTTTTATTTTTATCACTCCACTCCACATATATCACTGAGTGATACACAATAATTATATCCTTGTAGTGCTTAGCCCCAGTGAGGTTTTGTTGTACACTTCTCCATTATAGTGATATTTTGCTCGTCGTCGTCCGTGGATGTAGCCTAATTTTATTGGGTGAACTATGTTAAATCTGTGTCTCCATTTATTACCTTGCCCAACTTATTTATACTTTTCAATATCAATCCCGATCCTTATCACGCTTCCAAAATTGCCTCGTATTCCCTAACAAGTGGTATCAGGCAGGACATGCTCTTCATGGCTGCGTGCTCTAAATTGATCGAGTGTGAAGACCAGTCCTCATGGTGGAGGATATCTTGCTTGGTGCGAAGATGAGGCCCAGGCAAAGCGAGGGAGTGGCGTAGGTCAGAAGCATGTCGATCCTTGGGCAGAGTCCTTCCCTACAAGAGCAAGATGCTTCGGGCATGGAAAGGGTGTGAACTCAGGACATGGAGGCACGAGGTGATGTACGGCAGTCTGAGAGGGGAGTTCCATCGAGCATTGCGCCGAGGTCGTCGTAACATTGAGTGAGGGATGGTGTTATGGATCGAATTTTGTAACCGTGAAGGAACACGAAAAACGTACATGCTGGCTTATTTTAAGTTGCCATGGGGAGGGAGGGGTGTCGATAGCAATAAGGCGTTCTGCCCTAGTTGCGTGAGGCTTGGCCGAGTTCAGACATGCCGACCCGATTAAGTTTGGGGAGCTTGTCATTTGTCGAGGACATAACTATGAAGGGAGCCGGAGCATACTAGGGGCACAACTGGTTGGGAGCTATTGTCGCATTCCTGATGAGCCCATGGCAGGGCGAAGCCAGTCGGTACGCTATGAGGTTAGGCTGGTTTAAGGGTAGTATGGGATGCCTCCAGACGCCGCACGGGCGCATGGCTGCGTGAATGACTCGGTCCCTAACAAGTGGTATCAGAGCTCAGGTTCGGAAGGCAGGTGTGATGGACCAAGGTGAGCGGAATTCTCGATGTGAAAATATGACCAAGGATCTCCAAGGGTGCATTGTATTGAAAGTCTTCCAGTCAAGTGGTGGTAAATGCGGCGTGTCCCATTAAGTGATAACGACGGTGCAAGATGAATTGATAGATCAAATAATGTAATCTAACAGAGTGGAGGTCTGCGGTAATGCCTTGTGTTGAAAGTCTTCCCGACAAGAACAGATGGTCGGACGGTATCCCGCAGGTTGTTGGCGGCTGTACAAGATGGTGGCAAATCCGAAATGATAATCGCTGGAGGAGAGGTCTGCAGTAATGCCTTGCATCGAAAGTCTTCTTGAAAAATTAGTGGTCAAGTGGCGTGTCCCACTATTTGATAGTGTCGGTGGAAGATAAATAACAGATTTAGCTGGTGATGTTGACTCTTGACTTGAGAGAATCTACATCAGGTTATCTGATTACATTTGCAGGGGGAGCTATGTCATGACAGTCGAAATTGTAAAAGTGTATAAGCCTCCATTTGTCGGGAAGTTGAGATTGTTAAGTGGGTCCCTTCAAATGGAGGGCTCACATGTAATTCTTCAAACATAATCAAGTTCAAATTTGGCTAGACAACCATATAAATTTGGTTGTCAACAAAGTGTGGTTGTTGCTTGTCAAGTTGGCACCAACAATTTGGCCACCAACTTTCTGCCTGCACATGAAGGCAGAATTTTTTCTTATATAAGGAGCTCTTTGGCTCCTTCATTTAACACATCAGTAAGAGAGAAAATATGTAGAGAATCGCAGAGAAAGAGAAAAATACATGGAGTATTTTTCTTCTGTGATATATATCATAGATTATAAAATAAAATAGTCTGTGAAGAAAAATTAGAGTGCGTGCTTAGGAAATATTATTTTCTAAAAGAAATAATCTATTCACTATTTTTGGTATTTTTTTCTCTGAGAGCCTACTATTTGTAATAGTAGAAGAAATTGTACACTTGTGCCTACTATTTGTAACAGTCGAAGAAATATAGTAGAAGTGTTGATTTGTGGACGTAGCCCAAAAGTTTTGGGTGAACCACGTTAAAATTTCTGGTGTCCATTTTGCTTTATTTATTCCTCCTAAATTTTATTACACTCCACTTCGTGGGCCCCAACGAGCAAATGACTAACTTATAAGGTTGAACCCAATCCCATTAGTATGAGCCTTTTGGAATATGAGGGCTTGACCCAAAGCAGACAATATCATACTAATGCGAGTTTGGGGTGTGGGCACGCACAGTCCCTACAGATGGTCGGTTCTTCGATTATTAAAATATTTATAATATATGCTGAAGTACTTATAATAACTGCTAAATTTCTAAAATAGTTAATGAAGTAGTTGCTGAAGTTTTATAATAGCTCTTTTGTAGAAATTAAAGTCGTTTTATTCAGTGCTAAAGAATTAAAGAAGAAATATAAAAACATAATTTTTTTGGGATGTTCATGTACCATTATGCTCTTAAATAAGTTCTTAATTGGTATATTTTTCGAAAGAAAAGAAAATATGATGTTCATGTAGGGATGTTCTTGATTGTCATTTTTATATTCAAACTTGAAAAATGTGCATTTACTGCAATAATCTCATAATCTGTTGTAATTAGGTGAAACAATTACTGAAATTTTTATCGAGTTCATAAAATTGCTAAATCTATAAAAATAGTTGTTGAAATGTGTATAATAAGTGCTCACGTGAAGATGTAATTGTTAGATTTTTATAGCAATTTTAGCATTTGCTGCAATAGTTGCTTCATCAACTTCGACAATTGCTTTATTTTTCTCTTTATTTAGAGTGATTGATCAAGCTAATAAGTTATTTCTATTTTGTCACAGGAGTTTATATCGAGGTTCGAATTAAAAGAATAAAAATAATAAAGTTGATGTTCCAACTAGAAGTTCGAGAAGAAAGTCAATTAGTACAAAAAAAAGAGATTGAAGAATAACAAAACGAGGACATAAATGAAACACAATTGACAAGGCTTGCTGAGCATACCATGGCTGAGACTAAGACAACATCAGATCCTAAGCAATCAAATGAGAATTTGGAGTAGTCTAAAAAAGAAGAAAAAGAATCTAAAGAAAAAAAGATCCTTCCAAAAATACAAATGATTCTGAAGTTGCTGACCATCCTTCACAAGACAAGAATAAAGAGAATGAGGTTAGATAAAAAATGCGTCATATTAAATTTGTATCAGAGTTTCCACCAGCCAGCCCTTCAGCCATTAGTCCTTTCGTAGCCAAGCCATCTCCGCCGGCCAACCCTTTAACCGCTAATCTTTTCGTAGCCGGTCCATCTCCATCGGTCAACCCTTTAGTCGCTAGTTCTTTCGTAGCCAGTCTTGTAGTTGTTTATCCTTCTATTGTTGGTCCTTCAATTATGGCTATTAGGTATTCATCTTATTGCTTTGAGACACCTACAGATATTCATCCAAATTTGATTGGTGATCTTGGGATAAGATTAGAATTGAAAAAATCATTTGATGATTTTAGGAAAAAAGGAACAAAATTTAAGAAATTCCTTTAGGTCTACATTTTTTGAAAATATCTAGACTTAGATGAAACTATGCATCCTCGATTTCAAATGAAGCTGGTATATCAATTTATTTGATGTTGAAATAAAAGATAGGAAATTTTTTTTTGGATCAATTATTGCTGCATGCGATGCTTTGGCTTGAAGGAATATGCCATTGTAACTAATTTGAATTGTCATGTACTACATTCTTCTGTCAGCAAAAATCTTCTAAAGTAAACAGAAGATATAAACAAATTGTTGATGCTATGCACAAAAAACATCATAAATGAAAGCAGATGCTTGAACTTTTGCTATTTGATGAGGTTAAAAAATCATTCTTCTTAGTATTTTTTGTGCATGCTATAATTCTTGATAAAGATCTAGGGACAAATGCTTGTGATTCTTAGTTTAAACTTTCAGTTGGTCGAAAGAAATTTTGTGCCTATTTTTGGAGTTGAGAAAGCTAATATCTTACGGTGAAGTATTTAAGGAAGGTTGCGACTTCAATTGCTAAGTTCCACAACCTCTATGGCTTTACATGAGATTTTATGGTAATTTTTTAATTATATTTTATTATTGATATTATTTATATTTATTATCTTTAAGATTATTTAGAACATCACTTTATTTATGCTTGGTCATTTGAAGTCATCCCCTACATTCGAAAATAATTTACAGAGTTTGACGAGGAAGTGTCAGATCCAAGAATTCATCGATGATTGATGACGATTAATAACACTAAAATTGAGACCCATAAATTATTTGATCCCCCAGATGATTCGATAATCATTATTGTATCGATGTTGCAGTCTTTTTTTGTAATATTTAGCTGTTGCTGAAATTGACGCTTGAAGTGTTTGCAACAATTGTTGCATATGTTTCAATAATTATTACAAATATATACTCCCTCCGTCTCATTTTACAGGCACCCTTTCACTTGGCACAGTGTTTAAAAAAAGAAAGATTTTTAAAACTTGTGTTTCCAATCATTCTAGATATTTGTGTGGTTGAGAATAAGTTTATTAAGGGTAAAAAAGAATTTTTAAAGGTAAACTATTTCTAATTAAAGTAAAGTATTTTTTTGACGGACCAAAAGGAAAGGATGTCACATAAAATGGGATAAAGGGAGTAACAACTATTGACACATATGCAACAACTGCTGCTAATTGACTTTTAATAGTTGCAGTCGGTTTTAGTAGTTGTTGCATATTCTTCAGCAATTACTATAATTCATTAATATAATATTATTTAATAATTTTATATTTTAGTATATCTGTTAAGATAATTTTATTTAATTTATAGATTATTTATCTATGAGTACTTCCTATTGAAAGTGAGAAGTAGATGAGTGTTTTGACAAGATTTGTATCTTTAAAAGCAACATATAAGACACAAACATTTAAAAATTAGTAAAGAATTTGGCCAAAGTTAAAAGTATTTGGAGGATGGGGCAATGATGCTAGGGCATTAAGAAGAATAAGAAGGAGGTGAGAGTGGTAAACAGAGCCAAAGAAGAAGGAAAAGGTGAATTTTGGTTTGTTTGGGAATGAAGTGAGGGTTTGGGGGGGGGGGTTGAGGGGCTTGAAGGCTTTGAAGAAGATGACTTTTTCTTTCTTTTTTGGATACTTTTTATTATTTTTTTTAATGTAAAATATTGTCTCACTCATTTTGAAATATGTGGAATCATGCATTCTTCCAAATCAGCAATATTCATGGCACGTATGCTTGATTAATGGTTAGGAGTATTTATAATATTGTGTTTAAGCGTTCAATTACAAAATTGTAAGTATAAAGGTCCAATTTACAAATAAAGTGAAGTACAAATGTTTCTCAGGTCATTTCGCCATTAGAAAAAGGGAGCTAAGATAAGTATTAAGAAGTTGTTTGGTACAAAGATGAATAATGCAGGGATTACTAACACATGAATTAATAATGTATGGATTATCTTTTATAAAGTGTTTGGTCCATTACTTCCCATCTTATTTTTTGTCTGGTTTAAAATTCTACCAAAAAAATGTCTTTTCAATTATACCCTTGAATTGTTATTGAAATTTTTATTTAATATGATTGGGTTAAGATAGATAATTACCAGATAGTTTTTTGTGGCTTTCTAACTAGCTAGGAAAAGAATAATTTTTTTTCCATATTTGTTATTTTCTTACTTGAATTATTAGGGGGTAAATAATTATAATCTTAGTAAATTGATCACTTACAAAATGTCAACTTTTGATTTAATAAAGATAAATTATCTACTTTAAAACTGAAAAAGGTGACAAACAATATTAAAATCAAATAAACGATCTATATTTATACATAAAAATTATAAATTGTAGTTAAATATGAAATTAATATCTTTAAAAATTCATTCAACTTTGAGAATTTATCTAGCAAAGTTATCAAGTTTTGTTTTATATCAAAAATTAAATCACTCAACTTAATTAATTATTAAAAAATTGATATAATTTTTTATATTATGTATATATGAATCCACAAATAATATTTTAAAATTTGATATGACAAAATATTTTACTTATGTAATATAAATATAAACCTACAAATAAATATAATTTAAAAAATTAAAATGGGCAAAAAACTCTTTAGATTATGTGAGTATTTTTTTTAATCATGTAAATCTGAATCACAAATAAATAAAATTTGTAAGCTAATATATTCTAATAAATTTACTAGCGTAAAAATATAAATATAAAACATAAAATTAAAAAATAAAGAAAAAGGGATGAAGGATTTGAGAGTATTTTACCAAATGAAAAAATCTGAGAAAAAAAAAATCTAGTTTTCCGTTGCCGGGACTTGAACCCGGGTCTCTCGGGTGAGAGCCGAGTATCCTAACCAACTAGACTACAACGGATTTGTGCTTTTATTGACAGTTAAACATTTTTACGCAATGAGGTAAACTTGAGTCAAAACCCTGCTGCTTTTGTTTCTTCTACTTCTATCCACTGAGGACTCGAAATCAACTTCATAATGTCCGTCACCTAAGGAGTTGGCTGCCGTAGAGTTCACATTTTCTCAATCTACAATTAGAAGAAGAAGAAGAACACAGCAAATCCTTTAATCACCAGGTTCTCATTTTGTTTCTACGTTTACTTGAATGTTTACCAATTTCTATGTCATTTCTGTTTCAATTCGTTAAATAGCTCCAAATTGTTAAAAGATTTGATCTTTAGCCAATTTCGGGTTGTGGGGTTTCGTTCTTGAATCATGTTGTGGGAAGTGGGAAGTGGGAACTGAGGAGGAGAGGGCAACGTTAATTTAGACTCTATTGTACTTCTAGAATGTGCTATTGTCATGGGTCTGGAACAGCTTTATATCCAATGAAATGGAGTGAGAATTGAGTACCTGAAGTAGCAATACTAGACCAGGTAGCAACTTTTCAGTAGCACCAGTCAGTTGGCATGTTTTTTGGAAAAGATAATTCGCCAAGTGGCGAAAGGGATGGACAAGATCAGTTGACAAACCTCTGAGGTTCAAAACAACAACAAAGCCAGTGGAATCCCACAAGTGGGTTCTAGGGAGTGTAAAATATACACAGACCTTACCGCTATCTCATAGAGATAGAGACTATTTTCGGGAAACCTTCATCTTAAGAATCAAGCCCCATAAGCAGAATATACTAGATATAAAATAAAAGGGTAAAAAAGAACGATTAATAATGAAAAGCAAATGATAGTATGTAAATACGAAAAAAGTAACAAATATAAGACGGATATAGACAACACAGGATATAAAAACACGACTACTCCTACCAACCTATTATAACATACGGCCAGACATCAATCTACCCCTACTAGCTTATTAGCCTGCTACCCTAATACGTGACCTCCACTCCTTACTGTCTAAGGTCATAGTGTACAAGGACAAGACTGCCACATGTTCTAGTATGGATTTATAGAAAAGGAAAGACCATAATGAATTTGGTTTGCTGAATGGACATAATAGAAGATTGTATCATGTTCAAATCTCATTTCTTCTGGCACTGAAATGAAACAGGAGTGCGAATTTCGTAAGAGCTACTTGAAATGTCGGCGGCTGAAAGAGCTACTTGAAAGCTTTACAAACAAATGAAAAAAATATCATCTATTCTACTTTTCTTAGTAAAAACATTTTCCCTTACTAGTAAAGTGGTAAGGTAGGTTGCTATTTGATGAAGAAAACAAACTGTAGGAAAATAGTTCAAGTAGCTCAGATGATTAGAGCAAAATTCCTTTTCAGTGGTTCGAGTCTGATACTATGAAATAACATTATTAAGTTCACTTCTGACTCGATGGTGCATATGGTTACTATTCTTGAAACAACATTCATTTACTTTTTTCTTCTTAGTGGTATCTAATATCTTTTGTTGATTAAGTTTTTAATTGTTTTTGACATCAAATGTCACAGTATTCATTGGAGTGGACGAATGGTAATCCAAATTAAAGTTCTACTTTTTCCCTAGCTTTCATATGGTTAATGCCTTTTGGAATGGTCTTGCTGCTGTTAGCACAGTTTTCTCAGATATTAACTGTTGTAGTTAATATAATATGCTGAATAAAGCGTAGTATAAGCACAGGGTACAAATTGCAGGGTACATGTATGTGAAGTTTGTATTTGACTGCTTTCTCAACAAGGCCTATTTTTTTCTTTTTCTCAGATATTAACTGTTGTAGTTAATATAATATGCTGAATAAAGCGTAGTATAAGCACAGGGTACAAATTGCAGGGTACTTGTATGTGAAGTATGTATTTGACTGCTTTCCCAACAAGGCCTATTTTTTTCCTTTTCTTTCCCTCTCTGCATGTGCTTCTGGCTGTATGGAATTCTACGCCAATGCTTCGTTACATAATTCTGATTCAAGTGTTGGGCTTTCTTCTTCAGTATGCAACATTGGAACTTATTCTTTTCCTTTGTAGGATTTAGTTCCTTGCAGAGAATCTGCTTCGAACTACTTAATGTCTTACATCACTTCCTATTGGGCTTCTATGGAAAATTTGTTTTAGTTAGGTCTTCTAATTTCTTCTTACTTAAATGTGTGCAGTTTCTCAACAAATACTAAGGTGGGTTACATGACAACATCAGGAGTAGCTGCTAGTCCGATAAAATATGGTCTCCATTTACCTGTACAATGTCCAGGGTTGCGTGAGAAGAGAGTTTCAGTTTCTAACTTATGGAGATCAGGGTACATGCTATCAAGTGTGGTTTAGTGTTTACTTTTTTCTAGTAGTTCACTCAACTGGTAGAATGTTCCTGATTGATCATTTCATTCTGTGTTCATCATGTAGAAGTCATTGCACTGTTCCGACACAGAAGTATCGCCCAAGAAGAATGCTTTTAGTCAAGTGTGCTATGGAAGCCTCTTTTGGTGGTTCTACAGATGACTCTGCTGGTAATTTTGATGACTCTGATCTTTATTTAGCTTCCCTACAATTTCCAGAAGTAACGCATGAATTACATGGTTGTTGAGATGCATGTGGACTCCTTTTCAATCGATTGATGATTTTGGCTCTTTTCTTTTCCTTTTCGCTATTTCTTTAGATATCTATTCAATTGAAGGATGTGATGTGAGCAAAATAAGGTGTCCATTGCTTTAAAGGTAGGGGTTAAGGTCTGGGTACACTCACCTTCCCTGGACCCCACTTGTGGGATTTCACTGGGTATGTTATTGTTGTCGATAAATAAAGCAAGAGAGGAAGCTGCAATCTTGAGAAACAAGTCCTCCGTTTCTTGAATGTGTTCGCCTCTTTTTATTTCTTTTGTTTTTGGTGGGTCTATTAAATTTAATCACATGTAGCAGATTGAGATGCTGGACTTACTGCAAGGATGATGCATTATGTCAATAGATGTCATAATGTGTGGAAGATACCTAAGTATTGAAGATTTTCTATACTAGATGACGTTCATGTTGGATTCAGAATTAACATAAATCCCGTCCTTTTCCACCACCTTCAGAGAGTGTAATGTGTCATAATAGATCCGCTTGGCTTAGGCAAACATCATCTGTCAAAATCAGAAAGAAGTATCCACCTTTTTCATTTTTGTGCAGAAAAAGACAATGCTAATCATAACTTCTTGTGATCTACATGTGAATATGCACAAAATATCAGAGTCTGCTATGCTTCTTAATTGCCTTTTAGTTCAAAAATCCAAGTTCTTTATTACTTTTGCTTTTGTGGTTGCTCTTGTTGATGCATTCTCTTCTTCATGTGTGTTGTTTCTTCAAGCGCAGCTATCTTTCCAAGAATCAATGTGAAGGATCCATACAAACGGCTCGGAATTAATAGGGAAGCTTCTGAGGATGAAATCCAAGCTGCTAGGAACTTCCTAATACAAAGATATGCTGGTCATAAACCAAGTGTGGATGCAATTGAAGCTGCCCATGATAAAATAATAATGCAGAAATTCTATGATAGAAAGAATCCAAAAATTGACATTAAAAAGAAAGTCAGGGAAATGAAACAATCTCGTGTTGTGCAGGCTGTCGCTAGCAGGTTTAGGACACCCGCTACAAAGTTCATTGTGAAAACTTCCATTGCTTTCCTAGTCCTTGGAGCGCTCACAGTTCTCTTTCCTACTGAAGAAGGTCCAACCCTTCAAGTTGCCATTTCCCTGATCACTGCCATATATTTCATTCATGATCGGTTAAAGAACAAACTTCGAGCTCTTCTATATGGGTATGTTTTTTAATTGTTCTCTGACCTAACTGTTTTGTCTTTTAAATATGGTCATTATTATCTGAATAGTAATACTTCACGACTAACGAAGAAAACTGTCTTGAGACTTATGTTACATGGACACAAATGTTGCCTTGATATACTCATGTTGAAGTATCTGGGATTGGTATAAATTCTTCAAAAAATGCTAGGTACTTGCAAAAAATTGACAGTTGGTTTCTTCATTATTGCATTTTATAGTGGCATCAAAAATGATGTATTGCTTAGAAAGTTCAAAATTAGTCGTGGATACTGAAGTTAGCAATGGAAGAAATGATGTATTGCTTAGTAAAGTTCAAAATTAGTCATGGACACTGAAGTTAGCAATGGAACTAAGTCTTAGTTTTTGAATTCCTAAACTTCTTCCTTATATTTGATAGTTGAGATGTTCTCATTTTTATTGCTAAATTGTCCCTGTACAAATTGTGGTGCAGAGCTGGTGCTTTTATTTTCTCTTGGCTTTTGGGGACATTCTTGATGGTGTCTGTGGTTCCTCCCATACTTAAAGGGCCAAGGAGTTTGGAGGTGACAACTTCATTGATTACGTATGTACTTCTGTGGGTTTCTTCTACTTACCTCATATAGAACGGTTTCATTATCTCAATTTTGTTAGAAAGGTGCAATGATTGTTGGTTGTAACAGCTTGTATTGGTAAGAACTACTTGAGATTTTTGGTACAAGAAATTGTAGATTTATGGGATGACACACTCTTCTTTGCTTAGAAATTGGCAATTCTTCAGGCAAAATTCTGCTTATTCTGGAGGCTACATGTTTGGTGCTGTTCACTTGCCATTTGAGTGTTCTGTTAGTTTCTTTTGACAAAAACACTGTTTTGTCACTTAATCATGGTTCATTAATTCCTTGATTTGTGGTCTATACACCTGTTTGAGACGAGGTCTCCCAGGAAACATCTCTACTTCTGTGAGGTAGTGTTAAGGTCTGCATATATTTTACCCTCCCTACTCCACTTGTGAGATTTCACTGGATATGTCGTTGTGGTCTATACACCTGTTTTCATATCTGATACCACACCAATGTTGTGGTTGTGCAAGAATTGCAATCTTGTGAGTGTGATGGGTGTGCATAAGCACAATCTCAGCTCTAGCAGTGGAGTGAGTACTAAATAAAACAACAAAAAAATTTTCAAGCAGTTGAGTGGATCAAGAATGATAACATTATTTCTGTAATATTTCATGGGCCATCATTCAATTCCAGCCGTGAATCTGACACTTGTTTGATGTGCTCACCCTAATTTCATGTAATTCTCATTTCAAAAAATTGTGTATATATTTTTTCCTCTGTAGTAACTTACTCATTATAAGTGAGCTTGAGATATTAGATGATTTAAATCAAAATAAAAAATATTTTGGACATTAAATGGTCTCAGTGTATATTTCTTCTTTCTAGATGTTACAAGCAAAAGAGGAATAAATTTATGTATGGTTTATTACGAAATTGCTTTGGTAACTTCTTGCCATGTTGAAGGCCAAGAACCAGTAGGAAAAGGATTTTTAAACACTCCTTTCCTTACAATCAAGTGGTGGAACGTCCCTCTCTAAATTAGAAGCAGAATACGCCTGAAAAAGTCCAGTAGTCCAAATAAAATGAATTAGGTAACTCATCGCATCAACCTTTCTCTGTAAGGTTGTTAATCTTCCTCTTCCAATGAAACAATTTTTTTGGTACACAAATGAACCAAAATTTATAATCTAACACCCATTTTCCTGACAAAGAAAAAAAGCTATAATTATAAAACACCACAAATTTTTATGGACGCATTTTGGTTTGTATATTATCCGAGTCTTTACTTGCTGTAACCCAATTTTATTAGGTTTTAGTGATTATTTTAATATATATTTTTTTTACCTAGTGCAACTTATTTTTAGTTTAAAATATCACTAAAGATTAAATTGGGTCTTCAAATCGCCAACGGCAATTAAGATATCTAGAAATAAATGATTGATGAGCTTTCAAAATCAAATGACCGGTATGGATTGGTGTTAACCATTATTGATTTAATTACAGATACGTGTCAATTCTTCAATCTAATCGTCTATATTAATTTGAGGAAAGCACAAAAAGCCATACTCCAGGTCAGCAAGTTATCAATCCAAATGGCACATGTTGATTGGCCAGTGTATTATGACCTCAAATGGCATATCTCTTGGTACTATATAAATGCATTAGGCATATTTTTACACACACAAAAAGATAACCAAGTTATAGCTGAGGAGGGAAAGATAAGGAAAGAAAAGAAATGGCATCAGCATCTCTCCTCAAGACATCACCAGTCATTAACAAAAATGACTTCTTAAGAGGTCAGCCCCTCCGCCAGCCATCCAACTCTGTATCCATCGTCCGCAGCCACCCTTCCGGACTCACTGTCCGTGCCAGCTCCTACGCTGATGAGCTCGTCAAAACTGCGGTACCTACTCATATCACGAATTTAGCTCATACGTACTTGAACATGTCGTAGCACCTACATAATTAATTTAATGACATAATACATGCTTTTTAACTTATTTTGACTGTGTAGACGCATGCACCTTACATGTTCATACAAGTTTAAGTGTCTATTTGTACACATCCAAAATTGAAGGCAATAAATACTAGCTAAGGATATGTTAAAAGCGCATATTTATGTTTCATGCCTGATTTAATCGGGTACAGTTACTGCTGTGTTACTTACTAATTAGTATGCTGTTTCACTTGAGGTATTGCATGATTACAGTTGCAATTACCATCTCACTATTTTTTAATTTGCCACTGCTAATTAGTATATCATTTTATCAAATCTCTATTATTCTTGCCAAACAATAAATTAAAGCATGCTATGGCTACATGTACTAGCAAGTGACAAAGAACTTACTTGAAGCATTTAGATGATAATATAAACTAATTGTTGAGGTACTGTAGAAAACTATTGCATCTCCTGGTCGTGGAATTTTGGCGATGGATGAGTCGAATGCTACCTGTGGGAAACGTTTAGATTCCATCGGACTAGAGAACACCGAGGCTAATCGCCAGGCATACAGGACCCTTCTTGTTTCAGCTCCAGGACTTGGTAAGTACATTTCAGGTGCCATCCTTTTTGAGGAGACACTTTACCAGTCCACTGTTGATGGAAAGAAAATTGTCGATGTACTTCATGAGCAGAACATCGTTCCTGGAATTAAGGTTGACAAGGTAAAAGCATCATCACTAGTATTGATTCAGTTAATCAGGTGGTGAACAAGTTTAATTAAGAATATTTACTGCAGGGTCTAGTTCCCTTGGCTGGTTCAAACAATGAATCTTGGTGCCAAGGTCTTGACGGTCTTGCCTCGCGCTCTGCTGCTTACTACCAACAAGGCGCTCGTTTTGCTAAATGGTACCATACCATTCTAGTCTTTCATATATAAACTGGATGGAATTTTAACTCAATGAAGAAACAAATGCTTACTTTTTTTATCTTCTTCAATTTGTTGTTCGTCTTACAGGCGTACTGTGGTGAGCATTCCCAATGGTCCTTCTGCACTAGCAGTGAAAGAAGCAGCCTGGGGTCTCGCTCGCTATGCTGCAATTTCTCAGGTAAGCTTGACATATAAAAGAAATGGAGACACAATAAATGTTTGGGTTTTCAATATGATTAACAGAGAGATTTTCGTGGCAATCATTTCAGGACAATGGGTTGGTACCAATTGTTGAGCCAGAGATTTTGCTTGATGGTGATCACAATATCGATAGGACCTTCGAGGTTGCCCAGAAGGTGTGGGCTGAAGTTTTCTTCTACCTTGCCGAAAACAATGTCATGTTTGAAGGTATCTTGTTGAAGCCTAGCATGGTCACCCCAGGAGCAGAGTGCAAGGAGAGAGCCAGCCCAGAACAAGTTGCTGATTATACCCTCAAGCTCCTCCACCGAAGAATTCCCCCTGCTGTCCCTGGAATCATGGCAAGTACCTAATAACGAGCTTAACTTCTATATACACTGACAACTATCTAATTATTCGTGGTTTGCTATTTACAGTTCTTGTCTGGTGGACAATCTGAAGTGGAGGCCACTCTTAACTTGAACGCCATGAACCAATCTCCCAACCCATGGCATGTATCGTTCTCATATGCCAGAGCCCTTCAGAACACATGCCTCAAGACATGGGGCGGAAGACCAGAAAATGTGCAGGCAGCTCAGGAAGCTTTGCTTACAAGAGCAAGTGCCAACTCTCTTGCACAGCTAGGCAAATACACCGGTGAAGGTGAGTCTGAGGAGGCCAAGAAGGGAATGTTTGTGAAAGGATATGTCTACTGAGATACTACAAAGTATGTACATGTTTTCATGAAGGAGTTGTGGTGCATAAACGCCTATAGCTAGCTCCTCAAGAATATTGTCTTTGTTCATATAACATGTACCTTTAGCAATTATTGACATTCCTGCTACTGAGTTTCAGTTTTACCTTGTTCGTTAATCGATTTACTACACAGTTTCTAGAGCTCAGTACCAAGACACAAATCATCCAAGAAAAGAAATACTAAAACTAAAGCTTATAACTAGACCCTGCAGAAACTTATAGCATGCATAAAGTTAATAAAAGGAGGATTATCCATATGTAATCTGTAGCAATTGGAATTCTCAAGTAGGGCTACACTATGGCATCATCCTTCTATGGAAAAACTCTCTTTTAACACAGAGTGAATAGGTTAAAGTCTCATAAACTATCTATCATTTTACGAGTTTCATAACTAAATAATTGAGAACTTTTATTACCTCGAACAGGCGTGTGGACGATTAACAAGAGCCTAAAATGAGTCGACATGGCATAACGGTGATGGTTAAATTTTTTTAAAATCTGCATTCAATTTTTTCACTTGTATCGTTACTTGGAACTCTTTGGAGTGTAATGACGTGACATATTAGGTATTTTAATATGATTAATTCATGGTAGTTCGGAAAGGTTATGTGAACTTCCAATAATGTGAAACTCGTAAAACAATGATATTTCCTTCTTCATTTTAATTAAAAGAGATTAAGATTGAAAATCAAAAGGTTTTTCTAATGAGTATAGACTCTGTAGTACTCTTTACGCAACCAGTGACTAATGCACGTTGTTATGGACGTACTACTATATATTTGTTCCATAACTTTCACTCTGAAAATTAATAAGTAACTGTAGACAAATAAATTTTAGTGGATTAAATTCATACAATATTTGAATTTAATTTCATGATTGTTTGAATTTTTGGGCTTCACAAATTAATAAGTATATTTTATTAATTTCAAGTTCAAGCTCCTTATCATCTTACGTCTAAACTTATGCCATGTGTCAAGATAACTTGGCATTCCAATCAAGTTCAAGGCCAACAAGAGAATGCCATGTGTTTTCATGATGTGGCAATTCTCGTCAAAGTTCAACCACCAATCAAGAATTAATCTTATCACATAGTATTTGTGATAAGTTTGATAAGAAGGCAAAAGAGTTCATCCACATTTGCACTGCCTCCCTCATACAACTATAAATAGGAGGGTTACATAATTTTCTTATGACATTATCAAGCATTGAAGAAAGCTCCAACACCAACTACATATTTGACTTGAAACGAGAGATAAACACATTTCAAGGAGGTCTACATCATCCTACATTGATAAACACACTACTACCGACCCTTGAATTATGAAAACACATTGAGAAATGTGTTATTATTGGCCCTTGAATTACAAAAACCCCTAAATTACGATAAATTTATTCTTTTTATATCTATTATGTTCATTTTATTTCAACGTAACTCATTTTTCATGAACTAACTTGAATAAACCCTTTAAAAAATGATAAATTAGTTTAAACTTGAAATTTATATAGAAATGTAATTTTTTTTTTGAAAAAAGGAATAGGGTAAATTAGATGTAGTTGAATGGAGAAATTTAAAAATCATCAATATCCTTTTAACAATTTCTATTTAATAGAATTCAAGGATTTTTTCTAATTCTAATAAAAGATATGGAAACTAAAGTTATTTGATTTATTCGTCATTTATCTTTTTTACACAAGATGATTAACTAGTAAATTAAACTCTAATAACTTAAAAAAATTAATCGTGTCATTTATTTATCTTCTGAATATGCATTATAATATTAATAATTTTATTCTTATTCATTTTTAGAGAATCTTGACGATTTTATAGTAGCATGTGACTGAATGGATATTAATTTAAAATTTAAAAAAAGTACAAAACAAAGTAAAACATGACAAAATAAAAGTATAAGAAGTGCAAGAAATTTTAAGAAGCAATGCTTAATGCAATATGACAATATAAGTTAAATTTAGCACTTGAAGGTAAATATTGTTCCTTCCCACCTCGCTCTCTTTTTCATCCTTTAATTTTCACATATTTTAGGAATCAACTTATGTAATACAACTGATTCATTAAAATTCTTTTCATCAACGTACCTTTGTTCTCGATATCTTTGATTAGTTTAGTATTTACTCGTATACACTAATGAAATACTATGATTGCTTGTACAAAAAGCATGCCGAGGGGATAATATGCTCACCACGTACTTGCATAACCACCTAAACTTCTTCTTTATACGTTGAACCCCCTTGGTAAAAATTTTAGTTCCGCCACTACTAAGATGTGCATTATTAATACCATGGATTTTTAGGTGCTAGTAATGCAATTATATTAATATATGCATTATGATTAAAAACTCAGTTGTCTTTAAAACTTTTTTCACATCTTTTCCATCATAATTGTGGAAGGTACATTTATAAATAAAATTTTTTATGCAATGCATTTATTTTTAATATAATGCATCAAACTAAACAATATATAATGATTATGTATAATTAATGCAAGCATAACTAATACATGCATTACTAATGCAAATATTAATGCACTCTATTTAACGTTATTCTTATACACTCTACTAAACGATCCCTAAATGTAGTTTATCAGAGTACCCTATTTAATAAATATTTCTCAAAGTCTTAAACATTATTATAATTGGTGAAAAATTCTCACAGCTGGCGATGCCTTACATCTCCCGTGCACAACATCATCTTTGAATTGCTCATATATTCACCATGTCAAGGTTACGTTCCACTCTTCTGCTTTCTCATTTTATGTATCTCTCCTTTTTACAAAATGCACGTGGTTTTACCATTAGTAGGAGTGTACATGAACTGTATTAATTCAAAAATTCAAAATTTTCAATCTTGAATTTTTCGATTTTCTTGAGTTTTTGTTTGAATTTTTTTCGATAAAGTATTTATACAAATATATAGTTAACACGTGCTTCAAATATTTCTTAGTCGTACCAAAATATAGTTATCTAGAGTATTTTTTAAGAAAATAACACAAAATATGATATATTTGGTGACACAAAATATGATATATTTGGTAACTTTATTAAAGTTACTAATATCTATGAACTATAACATTTATTGGACCATTCAAAATTTAAATCAAACTTAAAATAATATATTAAAAGATAAAAACTACGAAAAACTATAAGATATATCAGTTGGTTTGATCTCGGATTTATTTAAATTTTGAATGGTCCAATAAATGTTATAGTTCATAGATATTAGTAATTTTAATAAAGTTCAAATCAACAATCAAATCAATACAATACTTGGGGAAAAAATCAATTCAATACTAAAAATGAAAAAAACTAAAATTAGGTTATGTATTTTAATTATTATCAAAACCAATATAAAACTAAAGAACAAATATTCAACATTATTTTCATTTTTAGTATTGAATTGATTTTTTTCCCAAGTATTGTATTGATTTGATTGTTGATTTGAACTTTATTAAAGTTACTAATATCTATGATTTTCGATTCAATTTTATTCATCCCTATTTGTTAGGATCAAATGTGTACTTCTGACCAGTTCATGTCAAAAGTTATAACTGATCGATAAGTCCACCAAGCAAACATCGTGTTCAATCATCGCTCGTGGACTTTGCTATGGACAAAATGTTGATATTAGTAAATATTATTGGAGTGAAAGTTATGAAACTGTTGGTGAAATTACAATAAAAATTATAAATTACAAATGAAAAAATAAAAATGAAGAATAAAATTCTTTTGGGGAGGCGCGAATATCTCATACTTTTTAAAGAGATTCAAGCTCATTGCAGCAAAATATTTTTATTGGTCCAGCAATATTCTCTTTAATTTGTCCCCTCGAGAGTACAATAGCCTTACACAAAAGTGTAATCCAATAATCTCTGGACAAGAGTTAAGTTTCAAGCTCTACAATAATAACACCTCCAACTAATAAGAGCTTTCAAAATATTCTGCAAACAATATTTTTATTTTTTCTATATTCTCTTGTTTTCTGCACTTGTTTTCCCACTCTTTTTTCTCTTACTCGACACACTGCAAACAAATGAAATTATACACACATATTTTATATATAGGGTCGAAGCCTTACAACAAATATAACTAAAACATTATTAGAAAAACAAAGTGGAGTTCTTGATGGAGCAATAAGCTTTAGAAAATACAAAGTGGAGTTCTTAATGGAGCAATAAGCTCCAATAATGGAGCATTCAGATAGAGCATTAGCATAACAATATTAAAAATGCAAGAATGCAATCACAATCCCTTACTCATTTTTAATATTATAGAGAGTCTGTTTGTTAGCTGAAGGAAGATTACAATCTTAATGAAGGTATCTCTGCATTGAACCTCCACTTAGTGATAAAGTAACGTTTACTCCAGAGTCGTAGTGGTATCAGACTTGAAATATGATTACTTAAGGGAAATAAAATATTACTGATCATACATAATAATCAAGGTATTGACATGAGCTTTACTAGCCAATACATTACGACCTTGTGCTATCTCGGTTTCATGAGTGTCTCTGAGAATGAGCCCAGTTCTCATAGGAAGTGGTCTACTTCCACACTCACATAGGTGAAATTTGTCAAGAATGTTCCTGTATAATTTACACTCCACCCTTACAGACTACAAATTTTCATTAAGAGTTTGTTAAACTCAGTCTCCATAATTTACTACAAAAAAATAATGCACTCACATCATAGGGAAGGAAAAAATAATGATGCATTTTTTCACAACAAGTCATCCTATGATTCGTTTTTCCCATTGAACTTGGTTATAGGATCTATAGTCCCCAGGTTGGATTTCCTCATATATGACTTAGGAATTTATTAGCTTCAGTCCCATCCCCCTTGATATGCTCCAAATCTTTTCTCTTATTAAGGCCTTAGTAAGAGGATCTACAAGATTATCACAAGATTTGACATAATCAACATTAATAGTACCACGTGTGAAATATGATCTTACATTACTGTGTTTTCTCTTTAAAGATCTGAATTTATCATTGTAATAATGGTTTTGAACTCTACCAATTGCAGCGATGCTATCACAATGAATTAAAATAGGAAGAATTGATTTTACAAAATAAGAAATTTGAAATAACAAATCTCTTACCATTTTTCTTCCTTACTACCTGAAGCTAAGCTTCCATGATAGAGTTAGCAATAATAGTTTGCTTTTTAGATTTTTAACAAACACCACCACCCAAAGTAAAAATATAACCAGTGGTAGAACTGAAATCACTTGATAAAGTGTTCCAATCCACATCAGAATAACCTTCAAGTACAACATGATATTTTTTTATAGAACAAACCATAAGTTTTTGTTCCAATTAAATATCTCATAAATCTCTTTATAATATGCCAATGTTCTTTATCTAGCTTGCTTGTAAACCTGCTAAGTACTCCTACCACATATGAAATATCAGGTCTAGTGCAATCAGTCACATATCTCAAACTTTTAATTAAACTAGCATATTCCTTTTGATTTATCACATCATTTTCACTTTGTATAAGAAACAAGTGAACACTTGAATCAAAAGAAGTTAAAACATGCTTATAATCAAGAAGGTTATGTTTTCTCAATATAATGTGACTGGTCAAGGAAAATTCCAGTACATGTTCTAGTAATTTTTATTCAAAAAATAAAATTTGCTTCACCAAGATATTTCATATTAAAATGATTTCCAAGAATTTTTTTTGCTTCATTAATAACATTCACATTAGAGCCAAAGATCAATAAATCATCAACATATAGGCAAATAAAAATATGTGAATTATTCCAAAACTTATGATATATGTACTTATCACACTCATTTATTTTAAATCTGTTTTCAATCATGCAGGAATCAACTTTTCATGCCATTGCTTTGGTGTCTGTTTTAAGCCATATAGATTTTTAGAAAGTTTACATACTTTGCTTTCTTGACCTGCTTCAACAAAACCCTCGGGTTGTTCTATATAAATCTCTTCATTAAAAAAACTGTTTTTACATCCATTTGATGAATTTGCAAATCAAAAATTGCAGTCATGACAATTAAAAGTCTAATGGATATAGTTCTTATTATCGGAAAAAAAGTGTCAAAAAGCTCTAGGCCTTCAAGTTGCTTAAATCCTTTTGCAACTAGTCCAACCTTATATTTATCAATAGATCCATTTGGTTTTAACTTTTTTCGTAAGACCCATTGACCATTTACAACCAATTGTTTTACTACTCGGTGGTAAATCAACTAACTTCCAAATTTTGTTAGAAATTAGTGATTCTATTTCATCATTTACAGCCCCTTTCCTCAAAGTGAGAGGGTCATCACCAACATTAAAAACATAAAAATCAGGACCACAATCTTTTTCTACTCTAGCTCTTTTACTTCTTCTTAACTCAAATCATCAATTCTTTTATTTTTTAAAGTAGAAGTAGAGGAACTAGGTAGTGACAAAATATTTTGTTCAACCCTTTGACCCCCACTATTTTAGAATCAAAAGAAAATTTATTTTCATGAAAATAGCATCAATTGATTCTATTACAATATTATCTTCAAGATTAAAAAATCTTGAACAAAATTGCCTACATATCCCAAGAGTGCAAATATTGACAAGATTTTCACATATGAAGTTATTGCATATTTTAATGTCCCATTTCCTTAAATTAGCCTTATTTCTTTGTATTGAATCACGTTTGACCTGAATTCTCAATAATGAGATATAGGTGGCCTATGTCGGCCTCGGTCATCCCCATGTCTTTTTTTATTATTCTTTTTGTTGGAACTATCTTTGACCTGATTCCTGCCTCAACGAGATATGTAGGCGTTATAACGGTTCGGTCATATTCCCTATATATTATTATTTTCCTTCATATTGAAAACTGGGGTAGAATTTTTGAAAGGATCTCAAAAATTCACTAGAAGATGAGTTTCTCAAACAAGATCAGGGATCACAATATGCAACTGGGGCAGAATTTTTGAGAGGGTCTTAAAAATTCCTTTAAAATGATGTTTCTCCAAATCAAATTTGAAATTTTGTTGAAGTATGTAACTGGAAGCAGAGTTTTGAGAAAATCTCAAAAATTTCACAAATATGTCATTTACTACACTTAAGCAAACTGGGCAGAATTTTTGAAGAAGATCCTAAAAACTTCCACTAAAACTGTGTTTCAAAAAGCAGATGAGTTCACAAGTCAATTTCCTGAAGGAGCACGAAGACAAAGCCAACACAAATCAGTATATCAAACTAAGAATTTTTCTTTGGATGCAGGAACAGTAAAATTACAAAGATGATGATGTCAAAATCTTCAAGCATAAGGCACCACCTACACCTAGCATGGCCTTGTCACAATCATCTTATCTTATTTTCAATTTATTGTATTACGTCAAAATAATTTCTACTTACTTTCACTATGTTCTGTTTAACCAAATTGGTTGTTCATCCCATAAATTGGATCATTATCGGGCCATCCACCCCGTTACAGTTGGATCATTATCGGGTTGTCCACCCCGTTACAGTTGAATCATTATCGAGCCGTACACCTTATTACAGTTGGATCATTGTCGGGCTATCCATCCCATTACAGTCAGATAATCATCCAGTCGTCCACCCTGTTACAGTTGGATAATTATCGAGCAATCCACCTCGTTACAGTTGGATAATTATCAAGTTGTCCACCTTATTACAGTTGGATCATATCGAGTCGTCCACCTCATTACAATTGGACCATTATCGAGTAATTTGGTCTCAATCATATACCCAACAAGCCATCACATTGCATATTCAAGTTGTCGAGACTGTTATTTCATAATATCATATCAAGAGAGCCATCAACATATTACATAGTATCGATTTATTATCTATTATGTAGAGCTGATGTCAAATTCTCAAAGGGATGACTATGTGCCAACAACGTGAGAGTCACTATCTCCCAACTTGAGTTCCATTTTATACTAACAAGTTTTATTTTAGTCTTTGTCGAAAGCATCCGAGAGAAGGAATTCTCAAATAAACCCAGGTGTGGACGTCATCAAATAGGACGCAGTACAATGTGAAACTTTTTCTTAGCAGCGAATTGGGACATATTCTGAAGAGGAATGTCAAACTCTTCGGACACGAGCTGAGAAGCGACTTCTACCACAATCCAACCATACCCCTATCAGAAAGCATATGGGTATTTCCTTGAGCTCTTTAGTTTACAGTTTCGCATCTACAGGATCTCGATTCTTACCAGAAGCAATCTTTCCATTTCGAGTGACAATGTATCAAGAGTTTTGAAAATTATGTCCGTGTAACTTCTTAATTATGGGTGTAAAGTGCACCATATTTATGGTTAAGAGGTTGCAAGCCCTTTTTTTCTCAAATGAACCAAAGATTATCTTAGCATAAGAGATTTCCTTTTCAACCGATTGAGTTGAACCATAAGCAGTCTGATTCCCATGTCTGGGATATGTAGGCAAGTTCTATGATGAAAACTCGATTGAACTCCAATCTCCCTTTTTTCTATCCCTGAGCTTTTCGGTCTCTCCATAATTTGACTTCGAAATGCCTTTTGAATTTTTAATAATCATGCGTCAAATCAAGTGTTTTGAACTATAAGTGGCTTGAATTCTCATGTAACTTGAGATATGTAAGAAATTCAAAATCAGGGTCCGACCATAATATCCCAAAGTTCGTACTAAGAGCCTTTCAGAAGATGAAGATGTGGTCGGCTAAAAATTGGATTTGTCAAGTTTCTTTGTCCATGATCTCTTTCATCAATCATATCTAAAGAAAGGGGCAGTTGTTGACATCCAATTTTTACCCTCCACAGTATAAATTAATCATCAAGCTTTTAATTATAACAATTTGAAATAATTAGCTTTCGAAAATGCAAAAAATATTTTCTCAAATAAATTTCATTTTTATTTAGGAGTTATTTTTTTTTATTTATTTCAGGTTGATAATATTAAAAGCTCTTTAATTAATTTGTATAATTCATTGTGTAGTCAAACTAGTCAATCGAATTCAATTTGATTATATTTAATTGGCCGAAATTGTAGTCGAATTTGGCCAATTTTTATTTACGGGAGCCCCTATTAATGAACAGGGGAATATAACCATAAACTAAGGCGATCCACATTCCTTTTCCGATACATTGACTACTCTCACCTTCTACTGGTCAAGTTAGTCCGCCCCTCTCCTTTACTGGAGAGCTAGTCCTCGTTCTTTATTGATCGAATACGAGATCTCGATATATGATTATTGTTGGTGTGGGGAGGGAAAGTGTCACATAAGTTTACTCATTCCCGAGTGACATAAGGAAAAAGGGGCCTTTCATAATTTGGTTTGGATCCGGCCTGTACTTTTAGTGAGCAATCAAACCTCTCTTCTATACTCGGGGAGTTACGTTAGCGCTTACGCATCTTTCTTTTGTAGGTTAATCTCGATGTCTATTCCTAGCTAATCAAGAAAGAGTTACTTTTATCACTTGAACCCATTTTTCAATCTTTTTTATGAACCCAATTTAATTAATTTTGGATCAATTTTTTGCCCAAAATAATGACGAACCCGGCCCAAACGCACCATTTTTCAGCTTTATACAATCATATATACATACATATACACACATACTCCCAACGTGAAGCGACGCACCCCAACCCCCCTTATTTCTCTTTTCCTCCCTTCTTCTTCACGCGCACATTCTCTCCCTTTCCCTTTCTTCTTCTTCATGCGAGCAAAACCAGTGACCGAACCCAGTAACACCAAATTCGAGATTCCTCTCGACGATTTCATCCCCAATTCGTACAAACGTGTCCTCCCTTCGTCACTCGAGTACGAATTTGTTGTGAAGGAGTCATACGTGTCTCAATCGCGTTTGCCCCCTTTTTGAATCAATGGTCGAGATCCTCAATCCGTTGAGGATTCAAGATTCCGTTATCCTTTTGGGAGGGATTTGAATTTCGAAAACCCTAAAATCGACCCCTAAATCCCGAATTTGCCCTCTGATTTCTCTCCCATTTGAGCCCTAATTTTGGGGCTATATATATCCCTCATTCATCACTTGTTTTAAAGGAGCCGCTCCTAATCGAAAACCCTAGTGACCCTCAGTTGATTTTCAACTGCTCATACTCTGAAAAAACACTAAATTCCTATTCAACATTCAGCCAGTTTCCAGAAAACTCGCACAATTTCGAAGCCGAAATTGTTGGTGTTGAAACAAAGAAAGCATAGACGAAGCTTCCATTTTGGTGGTGTCGAAGTTTGCCGTTAAAGCTCTTGTACCAGTTCCTGCTCTCCAAGAGGTAATACTCCTCGTCTTATCCATTTTGCTTTCTGTTTGAACATGGGTGTAGTCATGAATGGAATCGTTTTGTTCGTTTCTGCCTGGATTGCTGAGTCGAGAGCATTTAGTGTCCTGTTTGTTGTCTTAATCGATTCTGGAGTACATTCTGATTTAATGCAGTCACTGGGATTTCTTGCTGGGTCTTGTTACGTTTTAAGATAGCTCATTTATCATTTCTTTATTTTCGAGAGTTCAAGTTTCTGATATGGGGTTTTGTTTGAGCTATTCTGAGATGGTTTGTGAGTCCAAGCTTTCTTGGATGAGTTCACACCCATTGTCCCCTGAGTCTACTGTTTTAAGCTCCAATATCTCGACTGTTGTTTGTTATTTCATCTTTGTTCCCTGCTAGTCGTGTTTGCATTTTACGAGCTATCTATATATGTTGGTATCAAATATGACTGCTGTTTGTTTCCATATGGATTCTAAGATATCGATGCTTGGCATTTTATTTAGTCTTATTGACAGTTTACAACAGTTTTTGGGTGCACTTTCACTGCTAAAAGACTAACCATAGCTTATAGCATGACTATTGATTTTCTTTTGTTCTGTTCTTTTGTTGACAAACTTTCCCAAAGATTCTCAACCCCCATCAGTCTCTCATTATAACCTTCAGCCTAGTTGATTTTTTAAGAAGTGGAAAAGCTGTCTGTTCCTGTAATATTGGCCAATGGTTTGAGAGTTTTTCTATTCTTATTAGTGATGATTCCTTTGTTGCTAAGAAGTGATGTATATGGCTATCAAGTGTTCAAATTCTCACTACTTGCTCTCTTTTATGCTTGAATAAGATGCTTAATCAGCTTATTAATTGTTCATATTTCCAAGTCCGTCATTTGTTTGACTGTCAAATGCTTTGATTTCGATATTTTTAGTCCCATCTTCACGTCCTAGTTCAATTTTGAGTCTCAACTTCCTGTTTTTTTGAGCTTAAGCATGACTTGTTCCTGATGCTGGAAGTTTTAACTTGTTGCAACTTGCCTTTGATGTTAATTTCATGCCTTTTTTTAAACAATGACTGATGCGTTTTGTCTTGGTAACAATACAGCAAGGGGTTAGTTGGTTCAGTGAGCCAAAAAGGCTTGTTTGTTATGGACCTATTTGGCTCTTGCTTCTTAGTTGATTATGTTGTCACATTATGTCTGAATGAGTTCTGGTTTGTCAAAACTTGGATTTCCTGATCAGAACTTTTATTTCAAACCCAAAATATATTCATTTGATCTTATTTTGCTTTTACATTTGTCATTGTTGTGTTTGTCTGATTTGGGATACTCTTTTGAAAGAGTTGATCTTGTTCTCTTTGGTGTAAGCATGTATAGTTATGTTCAAATGTTCTCCTGTTTAATATTAGATGCTCACTATCAGTAATAGTCCTTTATCTTCTCTGAATTTCTTGTTCTTGGCTGCTGTCCAGTAGCATTTTTTGACTTGATTTCACCGCATTTAATGTGTTCTTCTAACTGTTCTCATATGTAGTTTTTCTGGAATTTCTTTGTTGTGTCTCCCTGTTTTCATGTCTTGAAAAGATCAGATTGCACCTGTTATTCATAGGATTCAATAATTATTAGAAGTGTTGGATCGCTCCTCTCTTCGATGTCTTGTTATTTTCTTTATGCGTAAGTAATTTAATGGCACGCAGAAGCCATGAGATGTGCATTTGGTACTCATTAAAGCTAGTAAAACTCATGTGACATGTTTAGATTTAGCTTATGCAGTTTAATCTTATTTCAGGTTATCTATCCTTTTTTCCTTTATAGAATTCCCTGGAATATAGTGTATTAGCATCACTTGTTTAGACTTATTTTGCATTTCTAGTGATCCTTTCCTGTTAATACCTGTTTTGCTTAACATTTAGTATGAATGTACTCCTCCCCTGTTTTATTATATCCAGGATAAGCATAATGTATTCTTATTGAGTGTTTTCCCTTTGTTTTAACCTTACTTGCGCTTATGTCTTTCTTAACATTTACCCAGATCCATTCATGAATATTTCACTAATCCTTATTGTCATTTCTTTGCATGAACTGTGATCCGGGTTCATTTTGGACCTTCACTTTGCATTCTTGAGCCATAGAGGCCCAAATTTCCTCCTCTACGAGTCAGCCTCATCAACTCATGTGGAAAGGAAGCAATTTGTGGGTTTTTGGAAGCTTGTATACATCTGTATATCATGTGTATACACAACAGCACAAGGAAATGGGCCAAGCCCAAGGAGCAGCAGCTGATCAAAATTTAAAAGGGCCAGACAGACCCAAATATGTAGAAATTAGGACAGGTTACTATTTGGTCTGCCAAGCTCAATCCTTTATTTCAATTCCTTCTTTTATATTTATTATATTATTTGTGATATTTGTTATTTTGTTTACTAACTCTAACATTTATTTGTATTATTATTTGTTTAATCTAATTGTTTCCTCAATATTACCTCCATTTATGTTAATTTTTATTATTAGTGATTTTCTTAGTGTCGGAATTATTTATACAATTATTTAGGTAAAATTTTGCATATTTGGTCCAAGTGTTATTCAATTTTCTTTGACTTAGTCAATTTTGTTAAAACCTAGTCAATTTTGCAAATCTAGTTAATTTTTCAAACTTAGTCATTTTTTTTAATTTAGTTAATTTTTCAAAATTAGTCGCTTTTCAAATTTAGTCAATTTCTTTCAAAGTTAGTCAATTTATTAATTGTCGATCAACTGAGTTAGCCATCATCTGAGTGATTAATTTTTTCTCAAAATGGAAATTAAACCCTTACTTGACTCTTAGATATCTTAAAACTCTTCTGAAGGTTTTAAAATTAAGTTTCTTAATTTTTCTTAAAATTAAGTGGGACTCTTTTAATTTCGAGAATTTGATTTATACTTAAATCAATTAAGTATTAAATCATATTTTTTGAAAATCAAAGTCATTTTTTCAAATTAACAGGGAGTAGTCCTAAACTACTCATGATTTCAACATATCAATCATTTATATGATACACACAAACATGCCAAAAATTAGAAGAAGAAAGTGTTGATTTTTTTAAAAGGATGAATAGGACAACAAAAAAGGATTGGAAAAGTCTATCTATGGATTGAAAAGCTCTCAATAGCTTTCAATTACTTTCATTTTATTAAGCATTGAAGGGCTTTAAATAGCCAACTTAAAACAAAAATTAGCATAATTTGAAATTTAAACTAATCTAAAATATCTCAACAACTTAACTAAAATTTAAAATTCAAATTTATTTAAACTAAATAACTTATTTTGCAAAAAATTAGTGCAGTAACTAAAAGCAAATTTCAACACTCCTCCTTTGCTTTAGTTACTACAATTTTAAAAAGTTGCTCCTCAATTTCTACTTCTGCTGCTTTTGCTTGAAGATTGTTTTTATGCTTGCACACTTTTCTTCTTTTTCCTTCTTCTTCGTTTGGTTTTGTGCTTAAAAAACACCATCAATGATCTTCGCTTGTTTGAAAGTGCTTTTATTTGGAAATTGATAAGAGTTGCTGTGATTATTTTTCTTCCATCACAATATCACATAAAACATATGTCATTATCATTGACCAAATTTGATAAATTTTGTCAGTGAAAATTTGTGGGGCATTCAAAGAGAGATTGCTGCTTGTCATTCTTATGTTAAAAATTGATTAAAAAAATTTGTGTGTTGAAAAAGACACGGGTTGAAAATAGCCCTAACGAGTTAAAATGGATTAAAAAGTAGTCCTTACAGGTTAAAAATAGCCTTCAAGGATTTAAAAAGGTAGCCCTTGCTAGTTGAAAATAATATAGTAGTTCTTTGAAAGAACTCACAAATCCCGTAGAATCAATGAAACTCTTGGTACCACTATTGGTTTTTTCTAAAAGGATGAATGGAGCAGCAAAAAAGGATTGAAAAAGTCTCTCTTTAGATTGAAAATCTTTCAATGATTTTATTAAGCATTGATGGGTTTTAAATATATTTTCATCAATCTTGGATGGAGTCAAAGATTCACTATTTTTGGGCTTTGGAGTATGATGGAATAAAGCAAAATAGTTCTTTAAACTGTTTGCACTTCTTTCAATTGTGAAGTAGCAGTTAGTCAATGCAACTGTCGACGCTCATCATGGGTCATCCAGAAACAGTTGTACTATGTTTTTAAACATAGGGGTCAGGTTGCGTATATCCGACCCCCCTTATCCCGTAATGGACGGGAGCCTTTGAGACATTGGGGTAAATATTATTGTTGATTGGCTTTAAATAGTCAACCTAAAATAAAAATCAGCATAATTTGAAATTTAAACTAATCTAAAATATCTTAGCAACTTAACTAAAATTTAAAATTCATATTTATTTAAACTAAATAATTTATTTTGCTAAAAACTAGTGCAGAAAGTAAAAGCAAATTTCAACAGAAAACATATAAACAGAAGTAGAAACTTTATTCATTTCAACATTCAGTTTAAACATCCCATCATATGCATATGGCTTTCCTACAAATATACCCCTTTTTCAAAATTACATATTGAACAAATTCAATAATCTATTTGAAGCCTGCTTTATTAAGAAGAAAACTAGACATCAATTTTTTTCTCATGAAAGGAGTAAAAAGTATATCTTTTAAAGTTAATACCCTTCTAAAGGTAAAACACAATTCGACATCTCCCATTCCAAGCGCTTGAGTAGTGTGAGAATCACCAAGTATGATGGTATTGGACTCGATCATCAAAAGGAGTATATTTTTTAAATCAATCTTTGTCATAACTGACATGACGGTTTGCACCAGACCCACCATCCATCAATATTTTCAACTATAAATATGTCTGTAATCACCATCACAAAAGGTTTTTCTATAACGTTTTCCTGAGGTATAGGTCGATGTTTCCGATATCTACAAAATCGAGCAATATGCACACTCTTGCCACAGACAAAATACGGTCCTCTTTCTTGAAATTATTGATTTTGTACTTGATTATTTTTATCATTGTTTTTCTTGGGATGTCTACTATTTTTTTCTTAAAAATTTTCTTCTTAGACTTCAAATATATATTTTTGTTAGAATCAGGATTAACATCATTCGAAGTAACTAAATTTACCTTCGATGTGATGTTGCTCTCTTCTAACTGCAAAAGTTCATCTTGGCACCTTGCCTCCTCTTCCATCCCGATTTTCATTATCAATGACTCAAGAGAGGTTTCTTTTTATTTGTGGCACATAATTTTTTGAAATTCCTTCCAACAAGGTAGAAGTTTATCAATTATGCCCCAAACAATAATGTTATCCCTAGTTTTGATCTCCTTGAATCTAAGCTCTCCAACAATCATAATAAAATCTTGAGCTTGATCTACCACTGATTTGTTGTCTATCATTTGGAACTGAAAAAATTGGCTAGCAACATATTTTTTCGCTTCCGTTTCTTCGGTATCAGACTTACTCTCCAATGCTTTCCAAATTTTCTTTGCACTAGAGTAAGTTCTATCATAATAATCATAAAAATTATCAGACATACAATGAAGAAGATAATACCAACACTTATACGAGTCATCATTATACTTATCCACTTTCTCTTGATGAGAATGTATTCATCATTATTCATGGAGAGGATATCAACTTTATTCGGATTCTTCTTAGTTAACACATAAGAAACATTGAGAAGACTCAAGTAGAAAAATATTTTACCCTTTCACCTCATGAAATGATTACCGTTAAACTGGAATGGCTTGTCAAGATCTCCGATTTTGATATCCGCGGATTTTTCAATTGTAGCCATTTGAATCTCCTTAAAATTGTTGGTGAAATTACAATGAAACTTACAAATTACAATTCAAAAAATAAAAATGAAGAATAAAATTCTTTTGGCTGAGGCGCGAATATCTCATTCTCTTTAAGAAAATTCAAGTCAACTGCAACAAAATATTTTTACCTGTCCAACAGTATTCTCTTTAATTTGTCCCTTCCAATATACAATAGCCTTACACAAAAGTATAACTCAATAATCTCTGACCAAAGGTTGAGTCTCAAGCTCCACAATAATAACACCTCCCTTCAACTAATAAGAACTCTCAAAATATTATGCAAATAATATATATATATTTTTTATATTCTCTTGTTTTCTCACTTTTTTTTCTGTTACTCGACACACTGCAAATAAATGAAATTATACATATATATATATATATAGGCCAAAGCCTTACGACAAATGTAACTAAAAAATTATTAGAAAAATAAAGTAGAGTTCTTAATGGAGCAATAAGCTCGTTAGAAAAAACAAAGTGGAGTTCTTAATGGAGCATTCAGATAGAGCATTAACCTAATAAAATTAAAAATGCAACCACACAAACTAATCATACTATTATGTCTACTGGTTCAGCATACGTGTTTTGCACGTATGTGTCACGTCAATTTAAAAAGTTTATATAAATAGTATTTGTTATTGAATGAATATAATATTCATGTAAATAAAATTAAATAAATATTATTAGTTTGATGCAATTATTTAGTCTATTGTGAAATGATAAATATGAGAAAATTAATTTAATTGCTTATATAAAGATATGTTAGTAGTTTTTTAATACATAAAGTAATAATTTAGAGTTAAATAATTAGAAGTTAAATAGTTAACCGATTAAAATTTAATGTAATAAAAGATTTTTAAATATAAAAAGAGTAGTTTAATTTTTCAAACATATTTTTACTGATTTTTTTTCTTTTTAAATTTATTATATTACATACTTTTATTGACAAAACATTTGATAGTCCAAAATTTTAGTTAATTATTTACATAAAATAGTCCTGAATTAAGAGGAATTCTAAATATAAAGAAATTCTAATCTTAAAGTGAATCTTGAAACTAAATAAATAAAAGAGTAAATACTTAATAAAAGTAAAAAATAGTGAAAAGACGAATTTGTCTAAAGAAAGAATTTTTAAGGACAAAAAATTTAAATAATATTTCTAAGAATATTTACGCTTTTAATATAATATAGATAATTGTACAAACAATTTATAATTTTGGGAGATGGAAGCATGAAGGATGTATCTTTTTCCAAAGCCAATTTATCCCCTGGTGGCTATTGGTGAAAACTTTTGGACAAAGGGGAAAGTGTTTTACACTATGTTGATGAACTTGAGGATTGAAGAGTACACTTGCTCACATTGGGAGTCATGCTCTTCTCAAGATGCTTTTGGGATGATTTCCTCTTTCTTAGCTCATCAATTCAACAGTCAAAATTAAGAATTATTGGGATTGATTGGTCGTCAAGAAGACTAGATAGATTCAAAGAAAAAAAAAATGTAAAATTTCTTGTCCTTCAATGTCCAATTTCCGATTTACTAAAAAAATAAAATAAAAAACTCAAAATAAGGTTCCAAAAACATTTTTTTGGGGGTGGGAGTGGGGCTAGTCATTTCTATCTGCAAGTATTTTACAGTTACAAGTTAGAAGGAGGAGAAAAGTGAGCGAGAATAGGAAAGGGATACAAGGAGGCGGGGGGATGCGGCGGTAGGTAATAGAGAGACGAATCATACTTATATATTTGTTGGGTAATTATATATATGTAACTAGTATGTGTTGGGTATGTATTAATGAATATAATTTTGTATTCAAATACAATTGTATTGATGTTATATCAAGTTTAAGTGTATATTGGAGAGTTTTGTGTGTGTGTATAACTAGTATGATATGTATTAGTGAATACAATTATATCAACAAATAAAATTGTATCAATATTTTATTAAGTCCAAATTTATGAACAATATAATTTGTACTAAAGGATACAATGCAATGTTATCTTTCCTAACAAAATGAATTCGTATTCATGTGTATTTGTATGCATTTGTTGATGCGTGTATTTATATTTGTTGCCTTGTGTATTTTTATTCATCTGTTGCCATATGTATTCATACATTGTATCATTGAAAATGATCTATATAATTGACAATTACCATTTATATTTGTATCATTAATTATTAATATTTGCATTTGTACCGAGGGAGAAATGAGGAGGAAAGAGAGAGAAAGGCATGTGAGACAGAGGAGAGAGGCGAGCGGCGAGCGAGAGTTCAAAGAGGCGAAAGACAGAAGAAAAGCGGAGAGGAAAAAAAGCTATAAATTTTTAACAATAACTATAAATTGTAATTCTTTAAAAATATAATGATGTATAATAAATATATATCACATGTTTGTTTTGCTATTTAATTTTTACTACCTTATATGCTACTTGAATCACTTACGCAAAGAAAAGTGAAATTCCCGTATATTTCAGTATTTCCAAAAAAATAAAGATTGGAAAGGCCCAGTTGGCACTATTTCATGGTTCAATTGCACAAACAGCACATATTAAGAACACTGATATGCTCAGGCCCCAAAAGAGCCCATGTCCATAGTGATATAATACTGTGCTCAACATACCACATCGGCAGCGATTGAAGAAGCACAAGTTGAAACTACTATAAACAATGCTCCTGCACAGTGTTCAAAAATCATGCAGCCACGCAATGAGCACATAGCGAACTATTCTTTCGCCTTTTACTAAAGAATACCGTGTGCACGTTGCCATTACTGGCATACGCCAATTTTTGGAGGGGCTTTCTTAACTGAGATCCCCAACAATTCCAGTTAAAATATCTTTGCTTGTTTTATTGGTAGTTCAGATACAGCTGAATATAAAAGTTCTTAATTCATTGTATGGATTTGATAATTATGGAAGACCATTAGTCCTTTTTGGTCTCTGCGGGTCCATGTTGTCAATTTTTTAAAATTTTAGTGTTAGATGTATTTTTTTGGTATTTTGAGCTCGAAAAGTTTGTATGTTGGAGGGTAAAACGTTTCCTGATTAAAGATGAAAAAGTACTTACCATTTCACCATAATCTTGATCCGTAGTGTTATTACAGACCACAATGACATCCGACTTTGGTGGCCAATTTTAGGTATAAATCAAGCTCTAGAATATTAGACTATTGTTTAACGTTTGTAATAATTTTTAAATCATACTCTAATATTTCACTTTCCTCAAAAATTTTTGAGTTGTTTTCTCATAAACTGAAAATAAAAATAAGAGGGCTATTTGCTAAAATACGTTCCAAAAGAAATGACGACGAAACTTTCACGGTTTAATTTTGCTGCACAAACACAAATTTACACAACAGAAAAAAGAATCAGGTAAAAACCAAAAAAATCCAACTTGTTACGAAATAGATCTAGAATTGATCAAAATAAATTTTATAGCGGAACGAAATCTGAAGATAAGAAGACTGAAAATTTTAGCGGCGAGAAAAGATTATATTGTTTGCTTTTGTGTCGTATATTTCCGTGCATACAATTGCTACTCACTCCTTGGCTATTTACAGCCTACAGGAGATACAATTTGTCAATATAAAATTGGTAGACAATATGATTGTCACTCTCCATTATGATGACAAATGGCAGACAACAATTTCCATTATGTTATAACACTCCCCCTAAATTGTTTATGTAAAAGGAAAGTTTTATGTGATCTTAATATGCATTAGCTGTCTCGTTAAAAACCTAACGGGAAAAAATCTTGGCTAAGGAAAAAAGAGTACGACATGCATTTCTCCCCCTGATGAACGCTTCATTTGATACTTTGGAGACAAACACATTTCAATCTTATATCTTAATTTCTCGAACGTTGATGTTGGTAATGCCTTAGTGAATAAATCTGCAAGATTATCACTTGAACGAACCTGTTGTACATCAATTTTACCTTTCTTCTGAAGATCATATATGAAAAATAATTTTGGTGAAATGTGTTTCGTTCTGTCTCCCTTTATGAAGTCACCTTTCAATTGAGCTAGACACGCGACATTGTCTTCAAATATGATCGTGGGTACATTGACGTCATTTTTCAGTCCACACTTCTCTTGGATGGAATGTATCATCGATCTCAACCACACACATTCTCTACTTGCTTCATGAATTGTTATTATTTCAGTGTGATTTGAATAAGTAACAACAATGAATTGTTTTGTAGATCGCCATGATATAGCAGTTCCTCTGTATGTAAACAAATAGCCTGTTTGAGATTGAGTTTTATGTGGATCTGATAAATAACCTGCATCTACATAACCAATAAGATCTGCACAGTCTTTGTTAGTATAAAACAGACCCATATCAACTGTACCTTTCAGGTACCGCAAAATATGTTTGATACTGTTCCAATGCCTTCATGTTCGGGAAGAATTATATGTTGCTAGCAAATTAACAGAAAATATTATATCAGGTCTATAGAGTTAGCAAGATACATAAGTGCTCCAATAGCACTGAGATATGATACTTCAGGACCAAGAAGTTCTTCATCCTCTTCTGAAGGATGAAATAGATCTTTATTCGCTTCAAGCGATCTAACAACCATTGGAATACTTAGTGGATGTGCTTTGTCCATATAGAATCTTTTTAAGATTTTCTCAGTGTAGACAGATTGATGAACAAAAATTTCGTCTGCTAAGTATTCAATTTGCAAACCTAGACAAAGTTTTTGTCTTTCCGTGATCTTTCATCTCAAATTCTTTCTTTAAATATTCAATTGCTTTTTGGATCTCTTCAAGAATTCCAATGAGTTTTATATCATCAACATAAATATCGAATATTACAAACTCTGATCCTATTTTCTTAATGAAGACACATGGACAAATGACATCATTTAAATATCCTTCATTTATCAAGTACTCACTAAGGCAATTGTACTAGATACGCCCTGATTATTTCAAACCATGTAATGATCTTTGCAATTCGACTGAGAATATTTCTCAAGACTTATTACATGCTTCAGTCAATTTAAATCCTTCTCGGATTTTCATGTAAATTTCATTGTCAAGTGAACCATATAGGTAAGTTGTAACTACATCCATTAGATGTATTTCAATATTATCATGTACAGTTAACCTGATGAGATATCAGGTGAATATGTTTCATCATAATTGACACTAGGTCTTTGAGAGAATCCTTGTGCAACAAAGGCGTGATTTCTATCTTACAATTTCATTTCTCTCATTTCGCTTTCACACAAAAACCTATTTATGGCTGACTGGTTTTACACCATCGGGGGTTTGGACTACAGGTCCAAGTACCTTACGCTCAAAAAGTGAATTCAACTCAGATTGAATTGCTTCTTTCCATTTTGACCAATCATCTCTACGTTGACATTCTTTGACGGATTTCGGCTCAATGTTCTCACTCTCTTGCGTGAGGTTAAGTGCAACATTATATGTGAAAATATTATTCACTATAACTTTCGATCGATCAAAATTTATCTCATCAGTAGAACTTATTGGAAGTTCTTCATTCGCTCGAGTCTCGAGTTCATTGATTTCTTCAGGAAAATCAGGATTTCTCAAGTCTTAACCTTCTTTAGGAGGTTCATTTGTAGTATCACCTTTATTATTCTTTACGCTTCTTTTTCTAGGATTTTTATCGTTTGAACCCAATGGTCTGCCACGCTTCAGGCGTGTTTGGGATTCAGAAGCTGTGATACAAGCAGATGGTCCCTTTGGGACATCAATCCTAATAGGCACATTCATTGCAGAGATATGTGACTTAGTTATTCGTTTCAAATTAGTAAATGCATTTGGCATTTGATTTGCTATTGTCTACAAGTGGATGATCTTTTGGACCTCCAGTTCACATATGTATGTTCGTGGATCAAAATGAGATAATGATGAGATTTTTCACGCAATTTTTTTAATTTCTTTTTGGGGTTCCTTTCTCTCTCCCTTTAATTGCGGGAAAATTATTTCATCAAACCGACAATCCACTTTGTGGAAAATCGTTAGGTATGAATATGTTAGATACCTGTGACTCAATTAAATCTCCTGTCAACAGTTCAAGGTATCGAATTATAGAGGGTGAATCAAACCAAACATATATACCTAACCTTCGTTGAGGGCCTATCTTAGTACGTTGCGGTGGTGCTACAGACAAGTATACCGTACAACCAAAAGTTTGTAGATAAGCTATATTTGGTTCATGACAAAATACTAATTGTGACGGAGAATATTTATTATAACTGATCGGTTTGAGACGTACAAGTGCTGCTGCATGCAAGATAGCATAACCCCAAACGGTAGCGGGTAATTTTGATTTCATAAGCAGTGGTCTTGCTGTCAATTTAGGCGCTTAATAAATGACTCTGCAAGGTCATTTTGAGTATGAACATGAGCTACCGAAAGTTTAATTTTAATCCCAATTGATATGCAGTAATCATCAAAAGCTTGGGATGTAAATTTACCAGCATTATCTAAACAAATAGATTTAATTGGATAATCTTGGAATTGCGCCCTTAATCTTATTATTTATGCCAGTAGCCGCACAAACGCCAGGTTATGGGATGATAAATGGCACACATGAGACCATCTTGATGATGCATCTATTAGGATCATGAAATATCTAAACACTCCACTATGTGGGTGAATATGTCCACATATGTCCCCATGTATATGTTCCAAAAATCTCGAGGATCCGATGCTGACCTTCAAGGTCGATGGTCTGGCAATTAATTTGTGTTGATAGCAAACGACACATGAAAATTCATCATTCACAAGAATCTTCAAGTTCTTTAGCGAATGACCATTAAACTTTTCAATATTTCATCTCATCATTATTGATCCAGGATGACATACTCGGCCATGCCATAGAATAAAAGTTTTTGGATCAGTAAACTTCTGGTTTACAATCGAATGTGTTTCACTAGCATAAATTTCTGCATAAAGGCCATACAATAAAGTCGATAATTTTTTCAAAATATATTTCTGTCTCGAGAAACTCTTGGTTATACCAAGGTATTGAACATTCATTTCATATAGTGTCTCAACATGATATCTATTTCTGCGGATATCTTTAAAACTTAGTAGATTTCTAGGAAATATAGAGGAGAACAATGCATTTTCTATAACAATTTTGTCCCCTTAGGTAGAAATATAATAGCTTTTCTGAAACCTTCAATTATTTTTGCATTACTAGATATTGTAGAAACATTTGCCTTTCTTCTAAGTAAACTAGAAATGTATTTTTCGTCTTCAAAAATTGCGTCATTTGTTCCACTGTCAATTACACAAATATCTTCGCGGTTGATTATTTGATCCAAATAAAATTTGAGGCATATCCATTCCTTTTAAAGTGAAAAGTAATTAATTGAATATTTATTTTAGACCTCATGCGTTTTAATGAAAGTCTTACATAAATATCATAATATAAAAAAGATGTGATTTTATTCATTTTATATGAGTTATAAAAATACGAATTCATACATAAAAATAGAAGTGAAACAATCAGATAAAATTATTTTAAATATTATCACGCTTATTAATGTTCATATTTCCATCGATATTAAAAATATCTTCGGATAAATTTAAGTAGTCCGTTACATCTAGATGCATAGGTTCTATATTATTTTCAGACATACAGTTTATCTCTGAATATTTTTTGGCTCTTTTTAATGATGCCCGATATAGTTGAACAAGACATTTAAATGATCGGCATGTCTTTCAGCAATAAGAAGGTGAGTAAGCAATTAAGAATGTTTGGTAAATCCCATATCGCGATATTGCTGCTTCAAGAGCATATTTGCGGAGGGAATGTGGAGTATTCATTTTTTTTTTTCAAACTTATCTTATTCAGTGATTTCTTCTTCACATAAATTAAGTTGTGATATAATTTTGAATATTGTTGAATTATATTCAGTTTTATATTTTAAATCTAATAATTTTAGATTTAACCAATCATGACGTGCTTGTGGAAAGATGACCAATTTCAGGTGGTCGGATATTTCTTTTAGATTTTTTCACAATTTTAACGTATTTGTGGAAGGATGACCAACTTCAAGTGTCCGTATCATTCTTTAAGATTTTTCCACAATTTTAGTGGATCATTTATTATAAGATATTATAATTTTTAGCCCCTTATCAAGATGGTGGCAGAAATATCAAAGCTTTGACACAATTTTGACTAGATGCTTTATTGTAAATATGGTTCAGCATCTTGTGCCATAAAATTAATTTATTCTAGAATATTAAGAATAATAAATTCAACTGTTGAAATATTAGATATTTAATAAAATGAAATTCTTACCTCCTTTATTACTTGTTTAAAACAACTTAAAATGGACAGAATTTTGTGTTGATAACATGTTATGAAATAAATTTAGAATTGATTAAAATAAATTTTATAACAGAGCGAAATCTGAAAATAAGAAGACTGAAAACTTAAGCGGGGAGAGAAAAGATTATATTGTTTGCTTTTGTGCTGTACATTTCCGTGCATACAATTGCTACTCACTCCTTGGCTATTTATAGCCTACAGGAGATACAATTTATTAATATAAAATTGATATATATTGGTAGACAATATGATTGTCACTCTGCAGACAACCACAACTTCCCTTTTTCTTCGGTAAAAGAAGAAAAAGAAAAAAACTTTACCTCTTTCAGTTTTTGCCTTTTCTTTGTTATATTATCATGTGATTCTCAAATTCAATTCTTATATATTCTCTGTTGTATTTTATATCTATTGCCTTCTCTTTCTCTTTTTCGCTGTTATCAAATTCCAAACAAGGTGAAAAGAGAAAGAGAGGTTCTTTTTCCTTCAAAACTTATCATATCAAATTTTCCAGAAAAAGAAAAAATATACTCAAAAAAAATTAATTGTTCTTCTTAACTATTATCAATATTGTTACATACACATTGTACCATAATTTTTATAAGAGAATACATCCAATAGAGCAATATTTTACGAGTGCCTGATCATTTCCAACATATAGCAAGACCTTAAATGAGATTTTTGGATTAGAGAAAAATAAAAATGGAGGAACATGAAGAGAGGATTTTTGTTTCGGCGAGGTTAAGGGCATTGAATGAGAAAGAGAGCAATGGTGTTTCAGATTGGGAATGTGTCAATGACACAACTATTGTCCACAACAATGTTAGCTTTTCTCCATCTGATCGTTTAATGTATCCCTCTGCATATACATTTGGTAAGTCCTTATATTTTATACATTTCACTATTTGCTCGAAAACATTAGTTCTGTTTGAGAAGAAGGTTCCTGGAAATAACCTCTCTACCTCTGTGGTAAGATCTGTGGTAAGGTATGTTGTTGTTATTGTTATAATTATATCGACAATAAAGAAAAGAAATATGAGCAGAAAAGTAAAAATGAGAACACAAGGATTTAACGTGG
>JAOTQR010000045.1:8411871-8422048 GCA_025774065.1 Solanum ossicruentum | reverse complement strand
CTCCCCGTTTCCCCTACCCCTACCCCCAATTTTTAAAAAAAAAGAAACAAAAAAAAAGTATCTTGTGTTGTCATTATCTGTCTAATATTTGTTACTTTAATCGTATTTGCATACTATCATTTTGCTTTTCATTATTAGTCGTTTTCCTTTTTGTTCTTTTCTTTTCTCATCTTTTTCGTATCTAGTGTCTTCTACTTATGGGACTTAATTTTTTTGAGACGAGAGTTTTTCGGAAATAGTATTTCTATCTCTATGAGATAGCACTAAGTTGAGCGTATTCTATCCTCTCCAGATCCCACTTGTATGATTCCACTAGGTTGGGAAATCGTTTTCCCTGAAAAATTTGACCAACCGAACTTGATCCTTTATATCAAACACACCCTTGATACAATTTGAAACAGACGAATTTGAGTACAAGTAGTCTTTTTTGGCTGGATGAGTATCAAACTTTTTTTTCTTGTACACAAGTATCATTGTTGATGATTATTCAACTATTTGTACAAAACTGATTGTTCTTGTGTTACTACAGAGGATGACATTCTTGACACAAAGAAGAAAGTATACTATGGTTTACACCAACATGGAGCCTGGATTTTCCATGCTGCAACCGAGGATGAGATTCGCGAAATCAAAAATGAGACCCCTCCCCAAAGCAATCTTTATGATGAGTTCCTTTACAAACCTTACTTCTTCGAAAAAGAATTAGTGAAAGGAAAAGTCATCAACTTCCCCCTCCCTAAAGAACAAAAACGAAGCACCATTTTGGCCTCGCCAATTTGTAGAATCCATCCCCTTCTCATCGGATAAAATCCCACAAATTCTAAACCATTTCTCCATAGACAGCAACTCAAAAGATGCTAAAACGATTGAAGAAACAGTCAAAGTTTGTGAAGAGCCCGCCATGAAAGGAGAGAAGCGAAAGTGTGCAACTTCTTTAGAGTCTATGGTAGATTTCGGGATATTCATGCTTGGAACAAACAATGTTAAGGTAGTCACAACAGAGGTTCAAGGCGAAAATCAAATGGTGCAAAAATACACTATTAAAGAAGTCAAACTCTTGGGTGATGGGCTTAACATGATATGCCACAAGCTTAACTACGCGTATGCAGTGCATTTTTGTCATGGCGGAGGAGGTACAAAGACATATATGGTATCGATGATCGGTGCTGATGGAACAAAGGTTAAAGCAGCAACAATATGCCACAAAGATACATCACTTTGGAATCCAAAAGGATTGCCTTTTGTAGTGCTTAACGTTAAGCCTGGAGCTCCCTCTATTTGTCATTACCTTCAAGATGATCAAATCGTTTTTCTTCCTTAAAAACTATATATTGTCACTCAACTATGGTTACCTAAGAAAGAAACGTGTATTTTGTTTCCTAAGTTTGGTACAAATATCAAGTGCGGGTTAAGTATAGATCATCCTGGATTCCCCTTAAGGAATATATATATATACCTTTCAACTACTTGTTTTTTTCTCCTCCCATTAGGCATATATATAATATGTATTTAAAATTAAAAAAATCATTTTCAAGAATCCCAATCAATTGTTATTGTTAAAACTTTTATACGTGGGTAGTTTATGTCGGGTGTATGTTATCTACACGTCAAATGTCAATTCTTATATTTATGCATCCATTAATTAAGTATATTTGGCATGAAATCATTAATTCATTTTTGTTTTTTCACTTGGCAGACCTCAAATGATAATTCAACCTCAACCCATCAAAACCAAATAAATAAACCAAGATTTTTCTGGTTTGGCTTGATTTTTATACTTTTTAAAAATCAATAATATTCCATTTGATTTTGATGTTGTTCAAAAGTCGAAGAAATAATCAAATCAATAAAATATTATACATATTTTTCATAATTACTAGACTTATTGCAGTGTGTTGCACGTGAATCCCTAATCTCAAAATTTTTATTATTAAAAAATAGTATTCATAGAGTCTGAATGAATATATATAACAAATAATTAAAGGCTCACTAAATATAAATTTATAAATAATATTTTATTCTGCTTGACTAATTGACTGCTCTACAATTGCTTTGGTTTGTGGTCGTAGGACATTAATTGAAGAACCTCGTCTTTAAAGTTGATGATGAGTTTGGCCCTAGTTATTACTATAAATGTTAGTACAATTTGTGTCTATTAATTTTTTTTATTTTAAAGTTTTCACAAGATGTATTTGTGTCACAAGTTAATGTGTCAGCTTTACCCTTTGACCAAACACTTATATATAATTATTATTTATTTGTAGTATCAAACTATATATAAACCAACATTTTTATAAGTACTTTAGAATTAAAAATAAATCATAAGGAGCATGAATAAATATTTGGGGTCCTATTACGCCAAGGCATGATATACATTTAATTGAATAACTAAGTTGTAGAGAAACATAAAAATATGACATCATATATATGTTACTGTATTTCTTGCCTGAAAAAAGTCAAAATAATTAAGGACCATCACTAAATTGAATTATGTGCTCCAACAATCATAATATAATATCTACACAAACTAAAAGGAAGTTACAATAACTTCTAAAAAATTATTGTGTATGTATTAGCAAATTTGTTAATAGAATTGAATAATTGTAGCCTAATTTTAGATAACTATTTTCACGTAATAGTAGTGTGTTCTTTTGAAAGACTTTTGCGACAAGTGCTCTACTTTCCTCAAATTTCACTTTGTGGGACTACATAGAATGCAGACCCCCCCCCTGCTTATAGATATGAGATCAAAAGTCTTAGCCCTTAAAATGCGTTGCGAAGGGTATGTATGTGGTGATGGTGCTGAAAGGTGTTAGATCACTACAAAGTTATGCAACATATTATATCGTCCGCTCATGAATCCGTTACTGCATCTAGTGCCTTAATGTCGTCGTCATTGTTGTATTAAGCCAATAAATATATATCCTGAATGTTACTCTCCAGGATCTTTTTTCTTTGTGTCGAAATCCCCAGTCATTTTGGAGTAATACCTGTCGAAATGACTTCTCCATGGTCTCGGTGTAACATGAATAATCTGCGGGAAGAAAATTTGATTAACTAAGGCATTACCTTGAGATAAGCGGAGGTAACAGGACAGACCTGCTCGTTGATCACACAAGTTGGATGTGTTTGCCAATGATGTTTGATTGTTTTATACAGAAAAATTGGAGAAGCTGCATCATTTCGGGAGTAGTTGGACGCAGGGGCGGAGCTGAAAAGGGAGTTCATTCCCTTCAATTAAAAACTATACTAGTAGATGTCAAACCCTCTTCTACTAGTTGGTGTGTCTACTTCAAACCCCTTCGTGGCTCCCTGTCCACAACGTGAGTATTGGAATTTGAAAGTGACGACTTTTGTGAAGGAGTTTATCACAAACTAATTGATCATAAATTAATTTTACAGGCAGCTAATTAGTGGAATCCTCAAATGCAAGTCACCTTTAAGTAGTACCAAAATATTGTAGTCTAATATTAAACAACTAAATCTACACAATAGAAACCACTTGTTTGGTATTGTTCATATCCTGTCTTCTTACCTTTTTTTTGATTGGAACGAAACTAACATCCTAAAGAGGCCATGAAACAGTATTTGGTGTGAGGGTTTCAAATTAAGTAAAGAAATACCATCAATGATGGCGAGAAAGTGATGTATATCTAAGAGAACAGAGATTCCTCAAAGTAAACATTAGTCTAGAGGGAATTTCTAACCATTGTGAGGGAAGAAGTTGGAACAGATTGAACTGTTGATGTGTGAAAGAGTTTGAACGCCGGCGAGGAAGTTGACAAGATGTTCACTGCATTGTACAACGGACAAATCATTGATCCATTGCTGAAATGGTATCCCTCATTCATTTTGTTTCTTCTTTGCCAGAAAAATGACCTTTTGTTAATGCTCGTCATGTGATTCTTTTTTTACACACTGGTGAATTACTATCATATATGTTGCGTAAACTGATCAAATTTTAGAATTGCACTAAGATTTTGAAGATTTAATCAAGATTAAGGATTGAATTTTGTTTACCACGTCATTACTAGAAAGAAACAATTAGCGTAGCATGTACGAATCTATAATGAGCTACACAAATCAAAAAGGCATATTTTTACGTCATAAAAATAAAAATTCATAGGAGGGTCAATACCAAAAGGATTATTATTATTCTAAGGAACATAGAAAGAATCAACTTCTTCTGATGAAGCCTACTGATTCTTCTTCAGCTTCATTGTGAACGAAGTGGCGCATTTTGTTACCTAATTGTTGCATCAAGAGAAAGAACCTAAGTCAATGAGAAGGTTGTAAATGACAGTTCATTGGCAACAGATTTGAATCATCCTTACAAATGTCATGATAAATTTTAAGGGATGATGGAAGAATGCCAAAAGAGGAACACAGAAAAGGAGCAGCGTTCAGAATATGGCGTCACGACATCTTTTAGTAATTTGTTTTTTTACATTGCAAAGTAACAGATGTGGCTGGGGTGAGACGGGGACTGCACAGAGTCGAAATGGCGCGAGTATAAACACTAAGCAATAAGTAGGTAGTTGACGTAAACTCGGTAATGGACAGGAATCAATCTTTAAATGTGTTTAGTGGGGGGTGAGGGCATTGCTACTTCAAAATAACACCTATCCAACCATCAATAAAATTAATCTCACTTTCTCCATTGATGAATATTTGAAGGAACAGAGTAAGAAGAGGATTGTCTGGGTGTAATCAAAAGAAGACCGGTCAGGATATCAAACACCAGTAAGGTCTATTTGGGATTCTTGAATGTTGCATCTGTTCAAAGTGCAGGATGTGAAGATTATGACTTTTGGTCATGTAGGGTGGGAGAAATTTACATTAGGTCTTCAAAGATGGAGCATTTTAGTAATTTAACCGTACGTTTTTTTATAGAGAGGTAGTTTAATAATTTAACTTGAAGTTCATACTTTTAAGATAAATATATAATAGATATATGCATAATAATTTTTTTACATAAACAATTTTTTATGGAAAAAATGCAATACTAAAATGAAAGAGTAAGATATGATGTGTTGTTTATTTGTACTACAATATCAGTAGCTTATGCATTTATTCATTAAATTTATGTTTAGTACATTAAACTAGCTATGAATGAACGGTTGAGCATATTTTCCTCTATATTATATTTGGCTTAGATTTGTTTTGACCAATAACCGGTCTAAATCAATTCATAAACACCCCTAACCTCAACCACTTATTATGCCCTTGTGGTTTTACATTAAGGGTTACCTCAATTACCATGGCAACGCCATCTTTATAGAAAGAGTAGCACGAATCAGCTATCTTACGTCTTATATTCCACTTCAAGCAAATATTTAACCAGCCAAATCTTCACATGCTCCATAGATGTATAGTTCGGACATCTTAATTTCTTTACTTAAAAAATGTAATAATGATGCAATCGAGAGCACATGTATAACAACCTCAATGGGATTTCTACAATTTCTTTACTCACTTCAGCATTGTACTAAAACTGAAATCTACATCAGTTAGAATTACAAGGATGCAGAAAAGAATTACTTACAGCCAATAACAAACCTCAGTTATTGCTTTATTCTAATAAATATCCTACATATGCATCAAGCAAAAAGTTCAAATAGAAGATGCAAGACTGGACCACTCGGATTGAATTGCACAATCACCTGCCATTTCATGAAAACGATGAATGCAATCTCACCTAACTTGAGACTCAAAAAAGAGAGGCAACAACAGAACTGGGCCATCACAGCCCACAATCCAAAGAACTTGCACTAACCCTCGCCTAACTCAAAGTCAGTATCTAATCAATATCAATATCATCTGAAACTAAATCATGTAAACGACACACCAACTAAAAAATCTATTCACACTAAATACAATCTGGAACAAACATGAACTTCGAGAAAATGATATACATAGCCAAAGATGAGAATGTTGATGCCCTACCTAAGTTACTAGCTAAATAACCAGCTTTGACGCAACATATTAATTAATATCATCGCAGCAGAAAACATATACCCGAAAAAATTTTGTGCACAATAGAGATGCAGCAAATTTTTGCTTCACTGGACTAAAGAATTCACCATGATGCATATACCATATCAGTAGTATGGGTCTCAAATGTATTTATCAAAAGAGAAGAGTGGAGGAACAGAGAGAGCAGCACCAGAAACTCCAATGGCTCACAGAATGTACCAAATTTTTCTGCACTTCAAAACAAATTTTTATCTTAACAACTTACCACCACAAAGCGCCTCCCCCCCCCCAACAAAAAAAAAAAAACCAAAACTCCCTGCCCACCCCCCCCTTTCCTCTTTCATTTTCTTTTCTTGTTCTCTTCTCTTTTTAATGGTTCAGCTTCTTCGGCAAGGACTTGACCCTTCAGGGTGGCCCAATAGTTTGGACTTGAGACTTCCATGTTGGAGGTCTCAAGTTCAAAACCCCTTGCCAGCAAAAGCAAGGGGCTTGCCTAGTGCATGTTACCTCTCCTATGTGGTTTGCGAACTTTTGCATAGGAGCGGGGGTTTACCCTGTACGTAACCAAAGGGCAGCGGTTGCAGATTCCCCTAGTTATCCAAAAAAAAAAAAAAAGTTCCTTCGGTAAGGACCATTCTCAATGATTCTGATTTTTAGAGTTTGTGCAAAGGTAATTTGGTGCTTTAGCAGTGGTTTGGTGGTGGCTAATTTACAACAACAACAACATACCCAGTAAAATCCCACAAGTGGGGTCTGGGGAAGGTAGAATGTACGCAGACCTTACCACTACCATAGAAGTAGAGAGGCTATTTCCAGAGAACCCTCATCTCAATGGTGGTGGCTAATTTGAGAACAGTAATTTGGTGGTAGTTTTGATTTTTAGATTTTGTGAACGGGTGGTTTCGTTTGAGGAGAAGATGGTGGAATAATTATTGAATAAGAAAATAATAGTATTAAGAAAGAAAAGAAAATCCACGTGCAAAACATAATTGTTATGCGACTAACACAGTTTTTGTTAAAACTGCAGTTGATCACAAAAAGTCATATTAAAACCACTCGAACTACTTCTGGTCGGTTGGGGGTGGGGGAGTGGGGTTACTAGAAACCTCGCAGACAAACTGTGTAATTGGAAAAAATAGGACAAGTTGGACCTGATAGGTTTGCTACACAGTTACGAGATCTAAGACCTATTCATTGGATAGGTTGTATTTACAAGATTATTTCCAAATTTTTGACCCAGAGGCTGAAGAAAGTTATAGAATAGTCTGTAGATAATCAGCAGATGGCATTATAGAAGGTAACAAATCTTGGATGCAGTTGTGATTACTAATGAGGGTGGTGAATACTAGAACAAGATGTGAAGAGTCTGATATATTATGCGAATTGGAAATAGAGAAGCTTTATGATCATCCCAACTGAAATTTACTCTTGGATACTTTGAGACCATTGGACTTTGGTGTCTAATGGATAGGCTGGATCAGATATTGCATCAGCACAATAAGGTTCTCAGCTCTTGTTAGTGGCTCTCTAGCTGGTTTCTTCCCTTCAGAAAGGAATTTGAGATAGGGATATCCTTTGTCCCCTTTTCTTTTCATCGTGGTTATGGAAGGACTACATGATATGATTAGAAATTCTGAGGAGAGAGATTGGGTCAGGGGATTCAAGGTGAGTTCAAGGGTGGATAGTACTCTGAAGATTTCACACCTTAAAGTAAGCATACTTATTGTTCTGTGAGGCAAATTTGTGACCAAGTGAGAACGATGAGGATCATTTTTATCTTGTTTGAAGCTATATCTGGATTACACCTAAACTGGACCAAAAGTTTTCTTTATCCAGTAAATAGGGTAATCCAGTTACAGTCCTTAGCTAGAATCCTTGGAGAAAAAGTTGGTGCCCTGCATACTGAGAATATAAGGATGCCTTTGAGAGCCAAAAGCAGGTCAAAGGACATCCAATGGTACCACATCAAATACTCTTTACAACTTCTTTAACTCCTCTCTTCAAACAGTTATGTTATGTAGCTCTTCTAAGGATTTTGTAAGTATGGTTGTTGAGTTTCTTTCCAGCAAGTCAGAAATGAGCTATAGACTACTTCTTTCTCTTCTCTTCTGTACATATCTCTCTACTTCACTATTTATAGGCTATCACTGCCTATCTCCATACTCTTGCTCAGAGTAGTGAATCAACTGTTCATTATCTATTACATCGATCTCTCAAATTTAACAATATGAAATGTTATTTTGTTTTAGCTTTTGCCAAGTATGAAAAAGGAAGGAAAAAAGAAGATTCTCAATGGTAAGATAAAACAATTACAATGGTTAGTTATTTATGAAGTGTGCTTTTTTAATGAATAATGATGAGTCAATGTACTTGCGCTTAGTTTTAATATCATCAGATCGACATGTTTCTTTCCCTTGTCCCTATGCTCACTGGTGGAATAATATTTTGATGACCTTTTACTTTTGCTTATATGGAAATCATAATTCTAGAAGTAAATATCTACAGTTTTTTGTTCATTCAAAATTTTCTATCGAACTCAATGTTCATTTCTTTTACCTTCAGGTAGAGAGTTGGCTGATAAAGTAACTACTATCTGGTCAGTAAGGGATTCATCAATACTAGAGAACCTTTAATCACATACACAATATGAAGTTTTAAATAAGCATGGGTTTGGAAGTTTCAAAATGTCCAAGGATTCAACACTAGGGATTCATCAAGGTTCATTGCCTAGGGATGCCTTTTGCAGAAGACACAAGGATGTGGAGATTTGGGATACCATTATAGAGAAAGCTAACAAGAAGTTGGCTCAGTGGAAAACCCAGTATATTTCACACGGGGAAAGGGTGACACTAATCAACTCAGTGTTGGACTCTCTTCCTACCTATGCGATGTCGCTATTCTCTATACCTGCAAGTGTGATTAAGAAGCTAAACAAAATGAGGAGATTACCTATGGAAAGGCAAGAAGGAAGGGGTGGGATATAACCTGGTCAAATGGGAGGTAGTACAAGAGAGCAAGGATCAAGGGGGTCTTGGTATCAGAAACCTGAGGATCCAGAATAATAGTCTACTGAGAAATGGTTATGGAGATTTAGTACAGAAGAGTCTACTCTATGGAAGAAGGTCATTTCTCACATGTTTGGCCAATCTAGTCCATGGTGCTCCAATGAGGTGACTTGCCCTTATGGGATGGAGGTATGGAGGGCTATCAGATCATTATGGCCAAAGCTACAGGGAAACTCTAGAATCAGGGTTGGAGATGGCACCACTACCTAATTTTGGAAGGATATTTGGATAGGGCAAGCTCCTTTACAGGAGCTTATCCTGATCTTATGATGCTAAGTAGAAATCCTGAAGCAACCATAGTCGAGAGTTGGTCAAACCAAGGGTGGAATCTTAACTTTAGAATGCATCTAAATGACTGGGAGGTTGATAGGGTGACAACTTTTTTGAGTGAAGTGCAACATTTTCCTGGCACCAATATGCAATCTAACACGCTAAGATGGAATCTTTCAGGGGATGGCATTTTCTTTGTGAATAAAATGTACAAGAGGGATAATTGGGTGTTGTAAAGTGAGTGCTCAAGTATCTGGAAGAGAATGGCCCCCACCAAGGTTAAATGCTTCACTTGGCTTCTTCTGAAAAGAGCATGCCTAACACATGAGGTTCTACAGAAGAGGAGGAGAATAGTAGTGCCAAGATGTCTTTTGTGCAATAAGACTGGGGAGACAACTTTGGAACCTGTTCCTCGACCTCACAAAGGCTCAGTGGACAATGCCTGAGCATACTGCTGACTTGATGAGCTGCTGGATGAAAAGAGGGGGTAGCAAGAGCCAGAAAAAATGGAGGAGGATAATTTCTTCATGCATATGGTTGATGGTATGGAAAGAAAGAAATAGGAGATGATCAAGTCCATACATGATGTGAAATGGAGTTGTCTAGTGTTTTTATTCTCATGGTGCAAAGGAAATTGTATAGAGGAAGTAGATGAGCTAGTAGATTTTTAGGTGCTTTGTAAATCTTAAGAGTCTAACATTACTACCGTGTAATTTTTTGGAGGTGGCCAGCATTCCTAAATGCTGAAAAATACAACAGTGCTAACTATCAAAAATTTAAAAAAAAAAAGAAAAAAAGAAAAAAAATATGTGTGTGTGTGTGAAGGTTCCATTAACAACAGTGCTAATTATTAAAAAAAGAAGAAA
>JAOTQR010000045.1:8401663-8411771 GCA_025774065.1 Solanum ossicruentum | reverse complement strand
AAAAAAATATGTGTGTGTGTGTGAAAGGTCTACAAAAAAAAGAGCTCAATATAAAAAAAAAAAAAGAAATATATATATATATATATATATATATATATATGAAGGTTCCATTATGCAGATATAAAGAAGTTGTTAAAGAAAAGTTGGTATTTCAAGTTACACGTACTTGATAGTTAACATTTCATTAGAACAACGAAATATGTTTTTCCCTCTATGTATTTTATTGAGTTGGTTCCTTTAAAGTTTGAATAATAAAAAAATATTTAAATAATATGTATTTTGAGGTGCATTTTAAAAAGTAGAATAATCGAAAACTAATTGAACCTGTACCGATACCAAAGAAAAACCGACATGATTGGGATGGTTGTAAAAAATCTAATTTTGTCATGTATGGTAAAATAACCGAAAAATTGGGATGGTATTACTTTTTAAGCATAACTAGCTGAACCGTGCCATTGACACCCCCTAACTGACTACATAAATTGTGGGCAACCATTGAAAAGAGAAGGCCAAGGATAGTTCAAAATTCTCTATCATGGGAGCTAGGAGTTTCCATCATCAAGATTGAACAGGGACATTCATCCATTTACCAAAGAGAACAAGAGAAATTCTAAGACCAAACCATCAGGGCCTAATGGTAATACACCCTTTTTACACCACCAGAAAAAGGAAAATACAATCTATACTAAGCCAACCAAGCGGTCTATTCATTGACGCTTCAAAAGTAAAATTCTTAATACTTAATTCAACTTGAAGAAACCTGATCATATGATATAAAAGCTTAGGTGGCTCTCTAGATACACCAGATTCATCAGTAGTATAAAATGGCCTATAACCACATCATATTTCTGTTACAGAGCAACCATGAGAATACATTGAGCTGAAGGTGATCCCCCAAGACAAGATAGTAGACAAGACACCCATAATGCAACACCATGCTGAGGCAAATTCTTCCAAGACAATACATCATTGCAATTCAAAAATACTGTTCATAATTGAAACCAAATGCTACTCTACTTCTATTAAAAGGCTGAAATATCTCAATGACTACCACTGCTCCATGACGAATTTTACAAGAGCCTAGCTTAAGAGGATCTTTTCCTTAAGAATAATGCTGAATATTTGAACCTACATATAAATCTCCAAAAATGCCATCAAGGTAATATCCCCAATACCATTATTTTGAAAGAGTCTGCAAATTTGCCTCTATGTATGTGAATATTGGCCTCTAAGTACATTAAGACACCCAAATATGAATCTTTCACAATGAAGGTCTCAACACATGTAACTATTCCAGCAAAAATGAACGGTTTGTAGGAAAGTTGCCTTATCTTAATAGTCATATCCACTACCCCACAACACTGCTTCTATCTAGAGCAGAAGGAGCTTGTTACTAGCCAAGCTACATCTAACAGACATAATATTATGCCTGGATTGATGCCCCCAAAACAGGCACAATCTAAACTAAGAAAGATGGAACTTTAGACAGCCGAAAGCGAGACATTACAGCAGGGAAAACAAAGAAGAGAGATAAACATTAAATTATAGGGAAAGAAGTTAAAAGACTGCTTCTCTTTCCTTTTTGTGCTGCACCAGAAAAATCCCATTCCATTGTCAAGAAGAACACTCTTACCATCTGAAGACACCTGAAATAGTTTTGTAACAGAAAACTCAGTGAGACCAACAATATGAGGCAAGTTTAGTATGAATAAGGAATAATAAAACATCCGATAATCCAAATTACCAAATGCTCATCAAGACTAATAATTACCACGACCATATCCACGTCCATATGGACGACCACCTCCATAAAAAGATGGATGTGGGCCTCTCCCATACTGCAAGATTACATAGAAAGAAATATCACAACTAGAGTTGAATAACACCAAGAAAGATGAAGTGAAACATGGTACTCACATTAGAGCCATAATAATCACGTGCGTAGGGATCGCCACCAAGAGGAAAATTGTCTAACATAGAAGAGAGTAAATACATAAATAATGGATCTAACAAACAAGCAGCTTAACCACCCCCCACCACCCCGGGAAAAAAAAAAACTGCAGACAAACCCCATACCTCTATAACGATCGACTTGAAGAGAACTTGCAGAATCTGAATGATCAAACCGAGGACGTCTGCTAGGCCCCATGTAATCCGGATTTGGGTCCTACAAAGTAGGATGGTCAATTGTAATCTATTACAGTCAGTCATCTAATGCTTTTTGACCTAGGATGGTAACAGGAAAACGAGTAGCAGAGAAATTCCAGCTTACTGTCATAGAAAAGGGCCTCTTTAATCCTTGGTCAGTATTATCATAATGGTAACAGTCCTCAAAGTGTCTATCCATGAGTGGCCTGTTAAGTCCTTCAATAGGAAACTGTTGTCTCCTAAAGAAGGTATCATCTGCATGGCCTCTATCTCCATGCCTCATTCTATCAACAAACATTGGACCCTCACTAGTTACTGAATGAGCACCACTGAAGTTCCACCTCCCACCTACTAAAATTAGTAAGATAGGTTACTGAGATTTTCTTCATGGAAGATATAAGTCATAATAGGAAGTAGCCACGACAAGGGAGAAGTATGATGTAATTGGAAAATGGACGGGAAGAGATAAGCAGATAGGTTACTGAAATCTACAGTTATCTTAAGAGTCAACCACATACAAAGATATAGGATTTGATCTAGTCTATGAAGAAAACATACATTAAACAGATTCCTATTATAAAAGTACGAAACAAAAGTTGCAAGTTGAAAGATCAAAATTCCCACATAAAGTTGAGTTACCTTTTTGCCCTTCTATTGAACTACTTCTATAATATTTTTGCACAAAAATGTAAATAAGAAGTTAATCTTGTAATATTCAATTGCTTATTAATTTTAATGCTTAGAGAATTTATTCGGGAGGATCTGTCGAATACCTATTTATTTTTCCAAGTTAACTTCAAATTTCACCAAAAAAAAAAAAAAACATATCACGTCATCTCAAATTTCAACTTTTGACTTGTTAGATTTTTTAGATGAGATTTGGGCTTATAAATATATTTTTTATCGGGAGTACAAGATGTAAAATTTTGGTAATTTGGATGTAAATAAATCATGCTCCACTTATGAGATTATATTAGGCATGTTGTTGGATGCATATATACAACAACATCATACCCAATGAAATCCCACAAAGTGGGGTCTGGGGATTGGATGCATATATGGTGATTTAAATATTGAAGACGTCTAGAGATGGCGAAACTGGCAATCAAATTTTTCTTACATATTATAGTCCAAGCATAAGACTCTCTCTCACCAATTGCTGCAATAATAAGGAATTGTGCGATATAAAGAAGCAATAGAACTACAACCTTATAATTTAATTTATTCATATTAAGTATATTCTACTAATAAATCCCAAAAAAATTAAGACAATGAATAACTTGGGTAATTGGGGACACAGTCATAAATTACAATAAGACATCCAAGGCAAAACCAAAATAGGCATTTGAGGGTTTCTGAGGGGCAGGATTTCTTCCCTTATTCAGATACCTAAATAGTATCAACATTTCTTACTTCCAGGAACTTGTACTTTTTTCTTTGATATTATATATTATAAATCAAATAGTGTGTAATAATATCTCTGTGACTTGTTTAATTGTGTACTCATTAATATGAGGTACACATTCAACGTTTTTGCCCAAAGAACAGTTAACATAAATGGGAGAGAGAGGAAGGAGGGAGAAAGAGGTATAAAGTTTGTCAATTTCATTTTTAATGAAGATGAAAAAAGTTTGTTATTTTCATTACCTCGTCCAAAGTTTGACCTTCCGCGGAAAGGAGGATAAGGGCTGCCAAACTCATGTTCAGTGAAGCCCATTCTACCGCCATGACCAGGTCCACGAGGATGAAAGCCCCTACCAACTGGAAAATTAGCTCTACCAAAAGTATGCACTCCTCGCGGAGAGCCCCTTCCTGAAAGCAAGGCCGATACTGCAGTTAGGTCATGCACAAAGGAAAATTTCTTGAGCAGCTTATAGAGAAACATAGAGTTTTATAGAGTTACCCATGGGACCACGGCTGATTCGGAACCCTCCAGACAATCCACCTTTCACAGCCTGAGTTTTTGGTTGAGGATTTGAAAGCCTAACTCGCACTTTCGCCTAACCGCACAAAGTGAAAAGTAATAGAACAAAACTGTGAGCATTCACCAATAAAGTAAAGACATAACATCAAAGTCATTGCTTATGTGAGTGTGAAGATTTTGCATGTTTATCCGATATACACACAACTGACTTGCAACAGTCTCACATCAATTTATAGTTCTTCTACAAGGACAACCATCCACTCAAAAGAGCAAAATATAAGTTAGTAAGAAAACCCATTAGGATTATATGTATAAATGTTCAGCCACATACACAAACCGGAAGCATTCTGTATATGCTGAAGATTTGAAGTATTACATCATCCAGCAAAACACTGAAAAACAACATAGAAGTGAAGAATACCTTCAAATTTCCATCACCCAGCTCTGTGTTATTAAGGCCCTCAACGCAAGAAACAGCAGCTTCATGTGTGCCAAAATCAACAAATCCAAAATCCTTCCGCTTTGATGTTGATATATTCTTGGCTAGCGTGATTCTAACAATCTCCCCAAAACATTTAAATTTCTCACGGACGCGATCTTCATTCCAATAAGGAGGGAGTCCATCAATAAATACCGACTTCACTTGAGCCATTACCTCTGGATCTGGATCACGTAAAGGTTCAGCAAAAGCTATTTTGGCAGTCCTTTCAGAGTGACCAAAAACAACATCAGGCCTTTGAAGCCTTTTGTATGCTGTCATGGCATCAGTGTGACAAGAGAACTCGAGAAACGCGAAACCACGACTCAAACCTTCACGTTTCGGGTCGGCCACCAGATTAACATTTTCAACACCTTCTACACCATAATCCTTCAGCTTTTGTCTCACCTGTCATAATCACAGATCATAATTAACTAAAGATACTTAACAAACCAATTGTGCACATTGAATATTAACAATCCTGCAGAATCAAATGCCTGCACTGTTGAAGTTAAACAGAGTCATCCTGAAACATGATTGAAGAGATTGGTTATATCACTTACGGCTTCCTTTGTCCATGTGTTGCAAATGTTTCCTAAAAATAAGGTATCGTTGTCCTCACTTGGAGAAGTCCCACATCGTTTTCCCCGTATCTGGTGTCAAGAGGATAAAATTAGAATAATACTGCAATTCCAAATATATTCAAATATCAATTGGGAAAAATCATACAACTGGATTTCTCATTTCAGCCAAAGCACGGCTAACTTGCTCCTTAGTTGCAAACTTCACGAAGGCATATCCCTTATTCTTGTTTGTTGACAAATCTCGGTGCATCCGAACATCAATAACCTCCCCAACATGCTGGAACACCCTTTTCAGATCCTCCTCCACAGCATCACGGTCTAACCCACCAACAAATACTTCCAGCTCCTTCCGCTTCTTTCGTTCTTTTGCAAGAGCATTCAATTGAGCACGCTCATCTTCCAACGTCTCAGATTCTTCGCAGTGCTCAGGTACATCATCTTCCACAAGCTCTTCATCATTTTCTTGATCAGCAAAAGCCTCTATTTTGTCTTCACCAGCTTCGTCAAGAGAAATATCCTTTCCTTTCATCTTCCTATCTGTATCTTCCTCCATTCTATCTTCAGCACACTGTGCATTTACATTATTCCCTGTAGAAGTTGAACCATTGTCCTTTTCTCCCCTTGACTCCATTCCTTCTTTTCCTTTATTAGATCCTTCACCCTCCTGAGATTTCAGTTCTGTAGTGACCAGTTCTGGACTGTCTGAAGATTTCCTATCCTCAACAATAGGCTCCTGAGATTTGACATATGTAACAGTAGATCCCTGATTTTCTGAAGTTCTCACGCCATGGCCCATTTCTTCTGGCAATCTCACATCACTGACAGCAGTTACTTCATCTAGAAACATTAAAGTATTTTGAGCTGGTTCCTCCTGTGCATCACCCGTCTGTTCATCCTTGTTTCCATTTTGCACTTCCAACACGGAATCACCAACATTTTTAGCTGTGGCCACTACATTACTTGAAGATTTTTTGATTTCCTCATTTGTCTCATACATGGGTGTTGGTCCTGCATCATTTAAGTCCTCTGCATCTTTCTCCTTAACAGGATCTTCCTTTGAATCCTGTGCATTGTCCCCCATGACAGGATTTTCCTTTGCGTCCTCTGCATCTTTCTCCATGACAGAACTTTGCTTTGAGTCCTCTGTGTCTTTCTTCTTCACAGCACCTTCCTCCTTCACAGGGTATTCCTTCAAGCCCTCTGTATATTCTTCCTTGACAAGATTTTCCTTCGACTCTTCTCCATCTTTCTCCTTCATAACATCTTCCTTTGAACCCTCTGCATCTTCGTCCTTCACAGGATATCCCTCCGAGTCCTCTGCAGCTTCCCCCATGACAAGATCTTCCTTCGACTCTTCAGCATCTTTTTCCTGTATCGCATTTTCTTTTGAGTTCTCTGCATCTTCCCCCTCGACAATATCTTCCTTCAAGTCATCTGCATCTTTCTCCTTCACAGGATATTCCTTTGAATCCTCCGTAGCTTCCCTCATGACAAGATCTTCGTTTGACTCTGCACCTTTCTCCTTCATAGCATTTTCTTTTGAGACCTCTGCAACTTTCTCCTTGGCAATATCTTCCTTTAAGTCCTCTAAACCTTTCTCCTTCGCACCGTCTTCCTTTGGATCCTGTAGATCTTTCTCCTCGACAGGATCTTCCTTTGGATCCTCCACATCTTCCTCCTCGCCATCAACTTCCTTTGAGTCCTCTGTTTCTTTCTCCTTGATAGATTCCTTTGAATCCTGTGCAGCTTCCTCCTTCACATGATCTTCCTTTGAGTCCCCTATATCTCCCTCCTTGACACATTCCGTTGATTCGGCTGCATCTTTCTCTTTGACATGATCTTCCTTTGAGACCTTTGCATCCTTGTCTTCGATAGGATCTTCAAGCATTGCTGTTCCAGCATCTTCTGATGTAGGTGTTTTATCCGAGGTAGTTTTAGAAGAAGCAGGACTTTTCTTTACCACATTCCTCCCAACCCTTCGAGTAGTCCTCCTACCTGGAGTGGGTTTTGCTACTGGTGTTGATTGAACAGCCCCATCTGCATCTGAAGCCTTTGTGTCGTCAGCTGCATGAAAAAATATAGAGAACATGATTACATTCTTTTGGTAAATACAGAACATGATAACTAATCACGTATCTAACAGACTTTAACCCCCACCGCAGAAACAATTATATATAGATAGTTCACATTCTTTCATCAGCATACAAAGGAGGTTAAAAGCCATACGGTTGGGTGATTGGAAGTAGCTGATGAGCATTAACGGCTGAACCTAATTTGATAAACAAGCAGTTCAGTGTTCAGGTAGAAGCACTGAAACTGATAATAAGCGATCGATGTATTTCATGAAAAATTGTTGATTAGCAATTTTTCTATTACAATGACTAATCAGCTTTTAAAGAAATTTACAAAAATCATAAATCAAAAAATATCTACACAAGGGAAAAACAAATGATGGAATGGAAGGGAAACTTTTCCAGGGAGAATATTTCCAAAATTTTAAAAGACATTAGGTATAAAATATTCAGTCAAACTAAAATTGATTATAAACTATAAAATCATAAGTTGATTTTAGCTTATAAGCACTTTGAGTGTACACCAAAAGCGTAGATAAGTTAGAAAGCTACTTTAACCAATTCCAGAAGTTCACCAAAACACCCTCTAAGCCACTGTAAAGTTTAATCAGGTGTCGTTTGTAAAGTCGAAAGGCAAAAAGCTAGAATTTGATATATTGTAATCTTAGCAAAGCCATTCCCTCCATCAAGATAAACTAATGAGAAAAGGTCGGAACTTGGAAGTACCAATATCATCTTTGTACTTTTGTAATGAAGATGGCAACAGGCAAGCTATTAACTTTTCTATATCTGTGCGCCCCCCCCCCCCCCAAACACACACAGAGACAAAAAAATGTTTATTGAAGCAATAGAACGGCCAATAAAGGAGGAACTTTGAGCCACTCAATTGGTTGGCTTCCTGAAATTTTACCTTCACATTGTCTTATTGGTGATGGTTGATTCCCCTTCCTTACAACCCCATTCCCCTAACCCCCTTTTAAAAAAGGACCAATAAAAATTCAATTGATATCCCAAAACCTAATCCACCATTCTTTTGAAGTATAAAGCTTAACCATAAATGGGCAAATACCCAAAATGATTCACAACATGCAGGCGAGTTCAGATATACATCAGTCGAGTCTCAAACAAAATAAACAGGAACAATCAATTAACATAAAACAGATGGAAAGAGAGGTTTGGAGTACCGGCTGGTGAGCTTTTGGATCCAACGTTCCTAGTTTGCTTAGCCCTAGAGGGTGGAGTACGCTTCGTTTCGGCCGGAATTTGATTATTTCCGGCGGACTTCTTCTCGGCGCTTCGAGTTCTCATAATTGACTGATAAATTAGAAGCAGGAATTTTGGAAGAGAAAATAAAGTGAACTTTTCAAGAGTCGATAATATAATGCGACGGGAGGCAATAGAGAAGAACACGAATACCCTCACTCCATCTCATTTTGCGTCACTTACCATAAAAAATAATAAAATTAACAATTTCAAATAATTTTTATATTATTTTTTAATTTAATTATAATAAATACGATATTTTTTCACACGAACTAAAAAATATATCATCATGTAAAATAAGATTGAAATGCTTTCTATTTTCTTAATCGGACTGTAATTCCAACTTAGTTGTCGTATTTGAACCATATAATTTATTCACTAGTGTCTATTTTATTGATCAAAATATATTTTTTCTAATATATAAATATATTTTACATTGAAAATAAAATAATTGCACTTTCTATGTATCATTCTTAATTTATTATTTTTTTATTATCCTTATATTGTATTTTTTTTTAATGCACATATAAATATTTTTGTTCTTACTTACTAAGTGCTGAAAAATAGATAAGAAAACTATTTAATTTTTTTTATACAAGCTAATTACTTTAGATTTATAAGGGTGAATTTCTCAATCATATTATTATAGCACCACAATTATTATTAAATATCTAGACCATTTATAATTTTTGTTGACATATATTTTAAGATTTTTTACATGTTTTACAAATCTTTTATTTATATAGATATCTAGAATAATTTTTTAAATATTCATGATAAACTTAAATCTAACATAATAATATATTTTCTCTATTTACTTTAAATTGTATGTCCAGAAAGAGAAAATTTGAGTATAATATACTAAATAAAATTAAGTATTTCAAGTATTACGACGAGATTTCATTTTTTCAAATACAATACCAGGATTTGTCAAAAAAATGATAATTATTTTCATTAAGTTACGATTTATTCCTTTAAATAAATAAATTTCCTTGTTATTAATCCCCAAAAAATCTTCCCGATAGAAAAAAATGTTATGTTGCCCTTTTGGCTCCTGAGCCATTTTTTTCATATACAAATATTCCGTTTTACTTTTTCCTAGACTTTTTCTTTTCCATAAATTTCTCTTAAATTGTTGAAATTCAATTCTCTTTTTAACTTTTTCGTACATATATTTTTTTTTTATTTGCCTTATTGCTATGCAAAATATAAAATTATTGAAGATTCAATTTACACATTATTCGACGTGATTTCATGTTTCTAATTATATTTTTTATATTTCATGAAATTTCAAATTCAGTGAATAAATTTTTTCATACACGATTAATATAAAATAATTAATTAAAATTTTTATTGAAGAATGAAATTTTATAATTTTTAATATATATTTATTAACAAATAATATAACTTGATAAGTAATTAACGATGTCAAAAGATATTCATTCTATATAAAATGCAGATTTCAAAAGATAACAACATACAAAAGTAGTTGAATTTGTCATACCCCTCCCTGAGGTCGTGACCAGTGTCCGATAGGGACACGTAAACACCTAATACGTCGGTTTCCTTTCTAATCTCATTCTATGATTCTACCGAAATTTCGGCAGAGTTTCCTCTGTTTTACTGACAAACCTCACCT
>JAOTQR010000045.1:8385560-8395992 GCA_025774065.1 Solanum ossicruentum | reverse complement strand
TGGTAGTTGAAGTCTTTTCTGAGAAGTATATTAATTACTAAGGTCTCTTTCAACAATTGAGATCTCTTCTAATGGGTTCATAATTCATGTAAGGCCCCCAAGTATTTTGTCTTACTAATTAGTGGACGTATATTGTAGGACAGATATTTATCACATTACTTGACATTTCATTATTGTCATGATCCGAATTTAGATCATGATGGCACCTACTATAACTCTCGAGTAGGCAAGCCAATTAAGACTTAGAATTTGCAAAAGGATTAGACTAATGCAATAAATAAGAGAAATATGCAAAAGATATGAAATTAGCCAAAAAGTATACGTCAAAGCATTGATATGCAATATGATACAAAATACACCAAGTATCCAACAACAACCAAAAAATGAACCAACATTAGATCTCAAATCCCGAACCTGTTGTCACTATATCAGGAACTACTAAGCCAAAAAGTATAGGTCAAAGTATGGATATGCAATATGATGCAAAATACACCAAGTATCCAATGATAACCAAAAAAACAAACCAACACTATATCTTAAATCCCGAACTTTTTATCAAAATATCAGGAGCTACTAAGTATACTAGCTGATAAGTACAATATAGAGTCTGAATGACCAAAAGCAAAATACAATCAGATAGTAAAGAAGGAAGGTGACAAGTCTCTAGATGTCGGGAGCTCACCACTATTCGAGTCAACAGTGAATACGACTGACTAGGTACGTGCTGGGGACTGCTCGAACTAGGATTAGCATCAAAATGATATAGAATTACGATATGATTACTAAAATATGGGGTACCCGAAAGGCATCATACGCCAACTGAGCTCAGAAAAAATATATACAAAGTAATTAGCATGATGGCAAACTAAAAAAACAATAATACACAGGACCAATTAATGACTAAACATCATGATTATGAGATAATATCACCATCTATTATAATAAAAGAACCAAGTGCCACAAATACAAGAATTATTAATTTCTCTCAATTATGAAGATAAAGCATGTCACTAAGAGTGATAATTAAACTTCAAAACCCAAAAAAAATAATCGCAGGCCGCCCAGAATATTATAAAACTTATCAAAATACAAGTAATCCAATAATGAGCTTATGAGTCACCCAAAATAACATCAAGCTTACCAAAGTATATATAACCCGAAAATATATCTACGGACTGTCTAAAATAGCTTCAAGCTTATCAACATAATTATGAAACCTGGAATATGTCTATGGGTCACCCGAAATTATGTTTTGAGCTTATCCGTATTATATAAATATATAATTAATCAAGTTCTTAACTCAATTTATAAATTGTACCAATATCATCTTTCCTACAATTTTCATATCTTTTCGCTAATGCATAACTTTTCAAAATTTCACTTTTCACAAAAATTTATCATTTATTCCCATCATAGATCAAAATAAAAGTGTGAATATGCGAGACATAAGCTTATCACACTTACTGATTTTCAACTTTAGATAATTTTCATAAATTTTAAAATTCACAAACAAAATAATTCATAATTATAGAAGTAATATAGTCTAGCAACCCGGTACACCGGTCTAATGTTAAGTCCCCCAACAAGCCACTTCTTAAGATATTCTACGGCATGATATTAAGAACTTCCTAGACGAAGGCTTTCCGATCACCATTTCTTAAATTATCATTTTCAAGATTCTCAAGTTTTCAACCTACTAAAATACTACTAAATCACAACCCAATCATATGAACTATTCAAATTATAGATAATCAATCTAAGCCAAGTCTAAAGGAGTTAAGTCGTAGCCTTCTTCAAAGTTAAATCACAATCGAACCACTATTCCTGATCTTTTCCATTCTAATTAGCCTCTAAATGATGCCACTCAATCAAATTTCGATAAGCAAATCAGAACAAGACTCACCGAAATTCGAATGTTAAAATTTGACATTAGGACATGCGCATGAAATCAAATAGCCAACTCCATCACAAGGTCCCAAATGGCTCAAGGAATTTGTACCCCTAAAATGCATACATTCTGAGTACCAAAGAGGACTTAAATAATCCACCACACTTAAGCCCCAACTAGTTCCAAAATGAAACAATTTAATGAAATCACACGATACTTACAAGAGTTTTTGGGAGATTGAAAATTTTTCGGAACATCCACACAAGGACAAAGTCACCAAAATAAAAATCATTAAATTTGATTTGGTGGAAAAAAGCTCTCAAAACTTCAAAATAATCAAGTCTAATATTGGGACTCTGCTGATGGGGTTAAGGATTTAAGTCCCTGATATCGCAAAAATAATCGGAGGATTGCTTAAGGATACCCGTCCAAGGGCTTCCATCACTAAACCGATGGTTGGGGCGCTAAAGTGGAGAGTTCATCGCTTAACCCTGCATGTAAGGCGCCCTTTGGTAAATTGAACCCTTGGTCGCTAAAGAGGCCTTCACTCAAGCAACCAAAGGTCGCAAAAGCGATGATACCATAGGCTACACCAACAACCTTAGTCAGTGTTGAACTTGGACAAAAACAAAAATTTTCAAACGGGGGTTCAAATTTATTTGGAATCCTATCGACACAAATGTTATATGCTATCTAATTGGAAATGACACTGTGGACTCAATGAAATCAGTAAATTTTCCAATGGAGGTGTTTCAATAAAATGTTGACCAAAGTCAATATTTTCAAAAGTTCAAATTTTAAAACAAAAAACGATCAAAAAATCATTCTGAACACCACGGGAATTGAATCAAGGATCATTTTAGACCAAACTCGACATTACCAGGCTAATTTTGTTAGGCTGATTTCCCTAGCTTTTAAAATTAATTTGTGATCCATTTTGGGGTGCAAGTTCTATAATGCGTTTAGAACCTTTTTACGAAGTCAATTTCAGAATTTTCATTGCAGGTGCCACAATCGTATTTTGACCTAATTTTGGGTCCATCTCTGAAAATGTAATTTTGGTGTCAAAATATATGTATTGATGAGGTGATCAATATTTTGATACCATTTAATGAGATTTGAGTGTGGAAAGCTATTGAAAAGTAGACTTGGAGCATGCATGTTCGACATCGAGATAGACTTTGGTGTACTTACTTTTGATTGAGCTTTATAAGGTATTATGTAGTATAAATTGCTTGTAGTTGAGATTATATGTGATGAGTTAGGTCCAAATCCTTGTTTTGTGTTTCTTTGTCCGAGCCTTAGGTTAGGTTACTTTAATGGACTCTCAGTCTAATCGGTGCATCATTAATTATGCCTTAACTTAGGCTTGTTAATCTATTTTAGGTGCCTTGTCTGATGTTTAAGGTAGCAGGAAAAACATATCTAAGTGTTGAGTTTGGAATTGCTTTTAGTTTATTTGACCGCCGTGGGCGAAAATCTCTGAGGCCTAGTTTCGTTGTTAGTGTGCAAATCCTGTGTTGTGGCCTAGGTATAGTGATTTTCATATGTTTTGACTTGTACGTAAATATAGTCACTAATTCAGGAATAAGTGATAGATTCATTTATGTTTTTTCCATAACCGTTGGGTGAAGATTGATTGTGCTTGTATCATTGGGATTATGTTCTCAGTTGGTGTTAGAGGCTAGAGATTGTCTTATTGAATTCTTGTTCTGCATATTATCCCTCTTGATATCCCCTTAGAGTTGAGACTCTTGTTGGGTATTACTATTGACTTGCGAGTTATATTTGAGTCTTAGGCCTTAATCAGAGATTTATGGTGCCTTCGAGTCATTTCTATGCTCTAGGATCTAGAGGTATTTATAGCAATACTTGTATGTGACTGTTCCTGGTGGTTGGATGATAGTGATGGCATGCATTGCATTGGCTCTTTATTTGTTCATGGCTGGAGTTGATCTCGGTGCAAGCATTGGTTCTTGACATTATTTTGAGAGAGTTAAATTGTGACACAAATTGTTTAAATCGATTTTCTAAATAGGGTTGCTCTACCTTACCACTTGAGACTTGGACTAGAGGCATTTTGGATATGCTCATTATATACTTTTGGGTTCAGAGATGCCTTCATTATATTTTTGACTTGGTCAAGGAGCCCCCGAACCTTTCTGTATATTGATTTTATTTACTATCGTCAACCACATGGCGGCGCGGATCCTAGAGATCGAGATTCAAATATTAATGATAAGACCTAGATCGCTTAGAAAGAGAAAACACATCACAAAGATGCATGAACACACAAATTGGGTCAAAAGGTTTCTGGCAATTATAGAAGCAGCCCAAAATTACAGACTGAAAGAAAACTAAATAACCAAAGACAAGTCTTTATCTTTTTTTTTTTCCTTCTAATTTTCTTAAATCTTCACCACAGCCTCGGGGATTTGAAGGGAGTAAGAGAAAAGTTCCTTAGTGATCTAATAGTCCATAAGTATCTTTATGAGCATTTTCTGGCTGAGTATTGCACTACTCAGGTAATCATTCTTCCGCCAGCATCTCATCACATCACATTCACAATTATGCTGTTCTCAAGATGATATGAACACCACTCTCAGTTTCCACGATGTCACTTATCTCGCCAACTTTTAGAGCAAAAGTTGCTTCTTCAAAAGGTTTCTGCATCTGACCTTTGCCAAATGAACCTGAATGTGAATTCTTCAGAGGTTAGTATAACTAGCTAACCAGTAAAAGTATTTCCTATGCAAAAAAGATTCATAAAAAAACAAGAACTCGTTGTTGTTCAAGAAAATTAAGGAAAATGTGCTTGTCTATTAAAACAATAGCCAATCAAAGACTTTACTCACATCCATTTAATGTCATAGATATGGGTGGCAAAATTAAGCGCCCAACCTGTTGAAGTTTGGGCAGGTTATTAACCTACCCAATTATTAACTCAACCCATCTCAATCCAACTCATTTCAACCCGATTAAAATTGGATTGATATGCAACCCGAATTAATTCGAGAGAGATCTTGTTAAAATATTTTTAAAACACTTTTTTTTCAATTTGATATGTTTTATATAGTTATAATAAAGAAAAATATAATTTAATTAAGTACTAAAATATTGAAAAAAAATAAATAAAATAAGTAAAACTTAGTAAAAATTGGGTCGGATTGGGTCTTGACCCGTTCTATAACCCGTTACTGAACTCATTTTGACCCAACCCATTTTGACCCAAGCAAATTTGGGTTGGATTGGGTCTTGACTCATTATAATCCGCTCAAATTTGACCCAATCCGCCCAATTGCCATCCCTAGTTATAGAGTAGTGTATGTGCTAGTTTGATAGATTGCTGCTGCAGGGCCTATGCAACAGCTACTGATTCAGAAATCAGAAGCAAAGTTACAAATTCGTGGCCTTTAGGAAGCCATAAGAACCCAAAGAAGATAGCCAATACCAACACTAGCAATGGTCTTAGTTGACCAATTCTGACTTCTGAGCTGTTGAATCAGGCAACATGTCAAACTTCACATAATGAACTTGGATAAAAAAATTTCCCAGTTTCTTTTTTGATAAGTGTGGATAATTTATTTGTCATCTCTCAAACATTCAGTTGGCAAGAGCAAATGTCTCAGATTGCTCTATTCCGCAGCTCCAGAAGCTCAAAGCCTTCCAATGTTACATTTATATCCAAAGAAACACTTCACTAAGCAGAGAACGCTAGTTTCTAATAAACCCTCATAGGAATAATAGAAACATCTTCATCCTTATCTCCAGTGAAAGAAACAATTAGATGTCGTGGACTTGTTTCTTCCTTAGTAAATCATAGTAATCATCTCTCCACAAAAAAATTCATTTAACGTTATTTCTTGACAGATAAGAGAATAAATTGTTGTGAAATGCTTCTGTCAAAATAACAATGTAATTGTATGTCAAAGAGATCAATTAGTCACAATGACTTGTTTAAATGCCTCCTTTCTTTAAACAAAAAAATAATAGCAGATCACTAACCCAACAAACACACTACAAGAATTAAAATGTACATTAGGAAAGGGGCCTGGATTAGGTCACAGTGAGACCATTAGTAACTTAAATATACCTGTTTGTGCATATGAAGGGGAAAATACCAATTTGTCCCAATATCAGGAAAAAAAAGGATGGAAATACCAATTTGTCTATTGATTCATAGGATCTTGATGGAGGAACTATAACCCCCACCATTAACTCAGTTTGTTGCTTCTCTTTCAAAGGAAATGGCAACAATTATAGAAGCCAATATATGCAAAATCGGGACTTTCAAAAACAATCAAGTTTTAGTTAAAACAGCCAGTTGCATAAAGTGCCTAATTATAACAAATTGTGGAAGTTTTCCTGAATCTCAGACATACTATGCAGTATGCAGAGTGGAAAAATTACAGCACAATTCATGGTTTCGGGCTTTCAGACAGCTAGAAAATCCAGGAAATTGCAGAGGGGAGACTGCTTGAAGAAAGAGAATTTCATGACACCAAATTATATAAAGCATCAGAAAATGAATAGAAGTTACACAATCCTGATTTAATATACAGTTCCCAAGGAAAGAAGATAAATTAAGACAACAGCAGTGTTATCAAAGGCGAAAAGTGCAAAAAAGCTCTAAGGTTTGTTGGGGCTTTATGCACAAAACACAAATAATGCATGGGCTTTATTGAAAAAAGGCGCAAAGGGGAAAAAATACGAATACCTATATGTTGAGTCCAAGATTAATAACTATAAACATGGATGAAAAATGTATGACCAGAGAAATTGAAAATAATTATGGCAAAGTGAAATATCAATTGTTTAGCGTCACTTCTTCAGAAGAGGCTCATTGACAAGGAAAAGTTTGTCTTAGAACCTTTATAACAACACTGAAGCAGACATAAACGAGGTGAAGCGCTCAACATGTTTTGAGCCTCACTTCAGGGCTTAAGCACGCTTAAAGCGCGCCTTTGACTACACTGGAAAGCATCCCTGGTGCTTAACAAAAGAAGAGCTTATTCATAAATAAACTTGCAGAATATACAGAAAACAAAGTTAAAACAAAACTCTGAAATCATGAAGTTGGCAGCAACTTGCTATGAACATACAAATACATTCAATCAATCATTCATCTTGCATCTTGATTGCTGGATTTTAATCCTAGTGAGGACAAGATTAATATTCCCTCAATTCCATTTCGTATTACCACTTTTATTCTTGTATCATGTTCTACAGATACTGACCCATTTTCTAGTGATAGCATCACAACCTTCCAAGATTAAAACATGTGATTGTTATTGCTTAGCATTATCTTACACTTACAATGCCTCCTTACCATGTTATGAGTTATGACCTTTTCATCTGCTATTTAAACACATTCCTAACAAACTCAAAAGAAATAAGTTCTGCAAATTTCTTCTTTTAATTGCCACATTATTAATACAAAACCCATGGAAAGCACTAGAAAACATCTAGAATAAAGCAGGAGTCTTAAGGCATAGAACCTTTTCTCAGAGAGAGTATTTTAAATGACACATAAACTAAGGAGAGTTAAATATATTCAAAGCACTTCAAATACTAAGTTACAAAAGTAAGGATTGAAACAGATTTTTTTTTGATTTGCACCGAGTGTCCGAGTCTCTTAGAGCCCCGACTAATCCTGGGCGTGCACAGGCCCTCGGAAAGGAGTTTCCTGCAAGTGCACCACGGTTAATTCAGGTTTTACCCAGTCTGATGGCCCTCAGAAATTATTTGCACCCAGTGGGTTTCGATCTTGAGACCTTGAAAGGGAGCAAACCCCAAGGCTCAAGTCTATTACCACCAGGCCAAACCCCTGAGGGTTAGGATTGAAAAAGATTATAATTTATAATGTTACCTTTCTCAAAAAAAAAAAGAAAGAAAGATCATCATTTATAGCCCAACACATGGAGAGGTATAGCATGAAACCAAACGGAGCCTTAAGAATGAGGTCAAAAACCCTTATCTCCTGATTTCACACGGTTTATCATTGAACTATGCCAACAAATACATAGCAGACAAGATACTGAAGAAGAAAAAGATGATTTATGAAAGACAGGACATCTCATCCCTTTAAGATCATGTTTATCAGGAACAACCAATGCAGCATACTTAATGAAGAAAAGATGGAGGCAGAGGATGAAGTTGAGTATATCTATAGCTCCTGTGGCGTCCCCACTTCGTCGTTTTGTTAGTTTATAACAAAGTTGGAGGAAGATATTTTATCGATAAGCAGAAGACAGTCTGACCAGGGAGGATGATTTATCCTGCTCCCAAAGATATAGATGAGGTACAGGGGCAGAATTGACAAAAAAATCAACTGGAACTGCTTTTTGTGTACAAGATAGAGAGACAATACATCCAGACTTAGGCCATAAATATCCACTGACTCGAGTAGAATCCATCACTTCACAGTTCCTTGTTTTCATTTCATACACCAATCCTTCAGTAGGAATCAATAGACATAGGCGCTATGAAGCAGAAAGTGTCCTATGTTAAGAAAAAGTGAGATACTGTGGTACAGTTGCATTTAAGTTTCTTTTGGGCAGGGGTTTTATTCTTTTTGGTTAGAGAATTGTGCATGACAGCGCAGGGGTAGGTTGAGAATTGGAGAACCACTACATAATGTCTTATAAGACAACTTGAGTATTGAAATGAAATTAGCCCAAATAGAGCAAAATGATTCATATACCCAATCCCAGCCAGTCACAGATGGAGGTGTAGTTATTCGTCTTGTTTGCATTAGTTCTCATGAGGAAGTATGCAAATAAAAGGCAGGGATCCAATTCAGAATGTAATGGGAGTGGCACTGTAGAGGACGAGAAAAGGAAAGAAGGTGGTAACCAACTTTGCCCTCTACAGCTAAGCATAAAGTGCAGAGAAAACAATATTACACAAGGAGACTGAGGGTCTCTAAAGTCTAAACACATGTCCTCATGGGGTTCAAAGAATGAGTTCAAACTTTTTCTTTTTTTGCAATTTTCCATGACAAAAGTTCCTTTTTCAAAAAACAATTAAGTCTATTGTAGGGATTTCATGAATGCCTGACAACTTAGGAAACTAAATCAACCAAGTCAAACACACAAATATTACTTTTCCTTAAGAGTAACTGAATTAAAAGAATCATCACTTGCTTCCACAGATCCGGTCAAGTAACATAGCCAAGAAGAAAAAGCAAGGAAGTGATTATCCTACTAAGAATGTATTAACTCTAACATACTACTTGGTCATGAAGCCTTAAGCAAGTATACGAGTTTAACAAGAAAACTTATCAGGTCTTCAAGGTAACTCTACCATCTTTACAAGGGAGAATCAGAGTACCATTTTCGAACACTTGTCCCATTTTTCTATAGTTGATGGATAACTAGAAGCATAGTAATTAAATGGAATTTAGTTCGCCCAGACTCCCTCAGCCTCATCCTATATGACACTATGACTACAACTGCAAAGTTCCTCATATAATTTCAAGTATTGTTATTTTAACTCAAAATTTAGATTATACGAGTTATAAAATAAGGAATAAACAGTAGAGCGTAAGTAAAATGGGCTGCGGGAGTCTAGGGTTACTGACCAAGATCACCGCCGCGTTTGGCTGAGCTACAGTGAGAATGAGTGGCGGCTACATCCTGGAACTTGGCTTTTCCGGAGACAATGTCTTCACGGATAGATTTCAGCTGAGATACAGCAGCTTCTTTGGTGGTGTTGGAGATAAGACGCCCTTCTGGATCCTTCCATGAGGCCTTGCGACGAGACTCCTGATGCTTAATGAGTATGTGTGACGCCTTGACTTTTTCTCCGCCGGAGCCGGGGCCGGAGCGGGAAGAAGACGAGGACATTTTGGACTTTTTCTTGTGCTTATCCGGTGGTCGATCTGCTGAAGAGATCGACGTCTTCTTCCTCTTCCGATCCGACTCTATTTTTACAGACTGGATATACGATTTTGCCAAGGGTGGAAGCTCAGAATTGCAGAGTATTTGGGGGTTGTGCTGCTGTTATCTCATTCCTGAGAAGGTTCTGGGGAAGCGCAAATTACTTTTTTTGTTTTACTTTTTGACTGGGAAAAAAAAAGAACAGAAAATAGAAGTCATTGTACGCGTATCTCAAGAGTAGTGTAGATATAGAGCTAATAAATGTCAAAAGTTCATATCGATATGATTCTTTTCCGTTTTGTTTTTAAAAATTGTGTGTTAGGCAGGGAGGAAAATGTGTAGCCATTTGGGGGAAAAAGTGATTAAAGGTGATATAAATCCTCCGTTAAAAGTTTGGTTCAAATATATTATTACTATTAAGAAAAATTTATTTATGTCATTATCGTTTAACAATATTTTTCTTTTAATTTTATTTGGAAATTGTTTCTAAATAAATTCTTAATTTTGTAGATTTTTTTTCTTACTTAGAATTTGTTTTTAAATAAATTCTAAATAACTTTTTTTAAAAAATCTTTAATTTTATGAATTTTTTTCTTAATTTTATTTAGAATTCATTTTTTTTTAAAAAAAGATGTGGCCGAATTAAAACATGTCATGTGTAAAA
>JAOTQR010000045.1:8358594-8385460 GCA_025774065.1 Solanum ossicruentum | reverse complement strand
AAAGGTAGTTTTGCAAAACACCTTTTACACATGACATGTTTTAATTCGGCCACATCTTTTTAAAAAAAAAATGAATTCTAAATAAAATTAAGAAAAAAAGTTTTAATTTTGTGGATTTTTTCTTAATTTTATTTAGAATTTGTTTCTAAATAAATTCTTAATTTTGTTGATTTTTTTCTTATTTAGAATTTTTTTTAAAATAAATTCTAAATAAAATTTTTTAAAATTCTTAATTTCGTGGATTTTTTTCTTAATTTTATTTAGATTCTTTTTAAGTCGTGGCCGAATTAAAATATGTCATATGTAAAAGGTGGTTTTGTAAAACCACTTTTAGAAAATAATGACATGGATGAGTTTTTCCTTAACAACAATGACATATTTGAGCTTGTAAGGACCCAGATTTTTCACGCTTATTTATGTTGTTTAATGTCATCATGGGCCCCTACATCAAGCCAAGTTCAAAGGAATTTTCATTGGCTAAGTTCGACACAAGTACCGGTAGAAGGATCAATTTTAAAGGAGCATAACTTTTAGCACACCTGGAACTGGGTGGCCCACAACATCTCACATGAAATCTCTTTGAGTTAGCTTAGCAATGCACTTGGTTTCACCTAATTCTGATGTCGGATGAAGGAGTTATGATCGTTTTCGTGAGACCCTCATATGCAGTGATGTCACACGAACAGTTTGACGGGCAGTATGCTTGGTCTAGAAAAGGCCATTTTTGGCCTAAGAAATGGGAAGCCCTTTGAGTTAGCTTTGCAATGCACTTGGTTTCACCTCATTCCGATGTCGGATGAAGGAGTTATGATCATTTTCGTGAGCCCCTCTTGTGTAGTGGTGTCAAATGGACAACATAACGGGTAATGATGCCTTTGACGAGCAGTTTGGGTCAGCTGGGACTAGAAAGGGCCATTTTTGGCTCTAGGAAAGGTGACACGGACAATGGCATACGTCGTGTGGCTTTACCACTAACCGTGTGGATGGGCACAAGGCATGTCAAGGGAAGCTTGTTGGACTTCGAGAAAATTTGGTCAAGGGTAGTGCTACGGGCACCCTTGACAGGTCATGTGGGGTTTGATAGCCCATGGCACCTGGGCATGAAGTGGCCTGGCCACATTTTTGTGCCTAAGTATGGTGCAATGGACCACTAAACAGACCGTGAAGCATCCCACGGGCCGTGAAGTGGTCCGTCAAAGTAACGAGACAGGAAATTTTTTTAAGTGTTCCCAGCTCCCATTTATTTTTCTAAGTACCTTTTGACGGGCACTCCATAGATGGAGTGCCACACGGCCAGTCAAGCCTCCAGTGAGGCCACACTTTGTCAAATTTCCATTCATTCACTAATGATATTTTTGTAAATTTTAATTACTCTAATGACCTTTTTAGACTTCCAATGCTATCTTAACCTCACTAAAAGACCTAAACCCTATTCCAAAGGATCAAACTCGTTACTCTCATCTCAAATACACTCTCAATTCTCTCTAGAGCTTCCATCAAGACCCCAATACAAATTCAAGGAAATTCAAGAGCAAGCTTTGGATTCCAAGACTCACTTCCAAACTTTAAGCCTTTCACAACTCAATTTAAAGAAACTCAAAGTCTTAGGTATGTGGGTTGATCCTTGACTTTCTTTCAATCAAGGAGACCCAGAAATTATTTTCAAGAAATCTACATAGATTTTGCTTACTTTAATTTGGGGTTTTGAATATTATCATTCCCTAAAATTCTATTGATGCATGGGTAGTGTTTATTTGATGATTTTAACGTGAATTAAACTATTATATGAAGATTTACTTTGGGTTTATGAAATTACAAGTAGGCATGTCCATTCATAAAAGCTTGTTTATGCATGGGTGAACTTATGTTGGATTTTAAATATGGATTTAATGGTGTATGTACTTTAATTTCACAATATATTATTAATTTTGGATCTAATCCTAATTACCCATGCCTTCTTCATATCATTCATAGCATATGCGTTCCTGTTCATAAGAATTTATGGAAATTATTATATGGTTTAAGCCCAATTATGTTCTATGATATGATTTTGATAAAACATTGGATATGACAAGAATGTGATCACATATATGTCTATTGAATATGGCTCTGTGAGTATTTTGGGTGCTTGAACTATTTTTTATACGATTGGGCTATTCCTATGCATAAGTATATTGACTATGAAGCTATGATTTTGGCATTTGAGTCTAAGTATGAATTCCTGTGAATGGTTTTGGCTTTAAAGATTAAGGATGCATTGAAATGATCTTAGAAATGAATATTGTAAGTATATGTATCCTTGTGGGATGACGACTTAGCACCCGATGGATGAATGGTTTGCTCTATTCCTTGAACTATATGCCTAGCATAGGGTCTTTTCTGCAATGGGATGTGTTCCCGTAAGGAAAGATGCCTCCGAAATAGGATGTGTTCCCGTAAGGAGAAGAAATGATTTGATTTGATTTGTGATTAGTGGAAATCCTATCCGAAATGGGATGTATTCCCGTAAGGAAGGTTGTTTCATACGAAATGAGATGTGTTCCTGTAAGGTGAAGTATGGTTTACTTTTGGCAAGTAGACCACCTCTTTACCGGTGAGGGGTATTCATTAGGATTCCAAGTAATAGCTCCCTTGGTCTTACACATATCGGTTGAGGTCACATCCCCACTATAAATATGAGCATCATCTGCATTTCATGAATCATGAATTTCATGGCATTTTATTATATTTACATTCCTTGTTATATATCTCTATCGATAGTATGTGCCCTTGTCATCTAATATTGATATGCAGGTTTTGGTAAGTTATATGCATTGCACCCCGCATACTTAGTACATTCAAACGTACTAACGCATACTCGTGCCTACATGATTTTTACCATGTAGGGACCGGGGACCTTGATCATCCACCGTTTGACGCTTAGTTTGGATTCTAGTTTTGCTTGTAGTGGTGAGTCCTCTCTTTCAAGGATGAAACACCATCCATCTATCTATGTTACCTTTTCATCTTTGTACTTGAGGGTGAGCTCAGGGTATGTCTTGGCCTGCGACCCATCTATGTAGAGGCATTGTTGGATATCTTGTAAACCTCTTTATGATATATGCTATGAGTTATAGTTAAGTCTATGTTATGTATTTGGTTATTTTTAAGTACCGATAAGTGACTTGCTCTTAAGTTAATGGAAAGATCCTATGTCCTGAATTGCCCCCATAGCGTGAGTCCTACTTTCTCGTCCCTTAGAACTATGTGTTGATTGTTGATTACGCTTCTGAACTGATGATGTGAGTTTTGGTATCTTAAGGATTGTTTGGGGACTCTCGGGTTCCCATACGTCATGTCACATCTAGGCCCTAAGTCCGGATTATGACAAAGATAGCATCAGAGCCCTAGGTTTGTAATGATCCTTGGAGTCCAACATGCCGCGTCAAGTGGATTCCTAATCATGGGTGTGAAGTGCAACCACGCCTATAAGTGGGAGACTACGAAGACGTTCTAGGAATTGTCTCACTTCTTCATGTCTTATGTCGTGCTATGAATAGTTAGTTTAGCTTCTTGATCTTGATGTTACCCTTACTCTATTATAGAAGATACCTCATGGTAGACCTATCAGAGCAGCCTCGACTTATGAGGGTCAAGCCCCACAAGGGCCTATAGATGAGCTTATCTCTAATGGTGAGTTCCGGATGTCCTTTTCCATGCTTGCCCAGGTGGTGACTACTCAAACTGGGCAAGCCAACCTTCCTCGAGATCCTGCTCCAGCTTCTAGAGTAAGGGATTTCACCCGGATGAATCCTCCGGAGTTCTTTGGGCCCAAGGCTGACGAGGATGCTCAGGAGTTTCATTGATGAGCTCACCAAGGTATTGAATGTCATGGGTGTCACTTCTTAGGAGAGGGCTGAGCTAGCTACCTATCAGTTGATAGATGTAACACATGTGTAGTATACTCAATAGTGTATGGAGAGGGTTTGTGGTGATGCTGTTAATTGCGAAGAGTTTAAGCTTGTTTTTTTGGATCGTTTCTTCCCACTTGAGCTTAGGGAAGCCAAGATGACTGAGGTCATCAACCTCAAGCAGGGTAATATGGGTGTGAGGGATTATTCCCTCAAGTTCATTAAACTCTCCAAGTATGCTCTGATACTTGTAGCTGATCCTCGTGCAAGAATGCATAAGTTCGTCTCCAGTGTTTTTGACTTGCTTGTACAAAAATGTCATATAGCCATGCTAAATCAGGACATGGAAATCTTTAGACTTATAGTGTATGCTAAACAGATTGAAGGAGAAAAACTCAAGGATAGGAGAGTTCATGATGCTAAGATGGCCAGTGTTGATGGTGGGTTCACCGGCTCTCGAGGTGGTGGTTTTTGTCGCTTCCAGCAAGCCAAGGTTTCGATGTTCGGGTGGCTAATACAGGAGTGTCTCCTCCTAATACACTGGTTGGTGGTGGACCATGGTATTCTCTGTGTCCCAAGTGTAGGAAACATCACATAGGTGATTGTTGGAGGGGTCCAGGTGCCTGCTATGGATGTGGTGACAAGGGTCATAAGATTGTTGATTGTCCTAGAGCTGCTTTGGAGGGGCAGGGGCAGGTGGCTCGGGGTTCTCCAGGCCAACCAAGATCTCCTCAAGGGGGTGCCCTAAGGAACAACAGGTTTTATGCTCTTCATGCTCATCGGGAGGTAGAGGAGACCCCAGATATTACTACTGGTATGTTGAAAGTCCTTGAATTTGAAATTTATGTTTTTCTTGCCTGGGTGCGTATTTTGTCTTTTGTGATACCTCTGTTGGCTGTTATGTCTGCTTTGAATTCCGAGATCGTGAGGGACCCCTTTTCGTTATTACATAGGGTTATTGTGGTTGTCTTGTTTTGGTGTTACACAAAGTCTTCCTGTATGATTTTGTTGAACTTAAGATGTTAGACTTTGATAGGATTCTTGGGGTGGATTTGGTTGTCGAGGAAAATATAGGGGTTTTTCCCTAAGGGGGAGATAATATGCTTCGTATCAAGGTTGGTTATGCGTTTTGGACGTGGGGTAGTTTGAATGATATGAAATGACTTCTATAGGCTCAGATTTAGTGTTGGAGGCTATGGAAAGAGTGGGATTGATCAAGAAAGGGTGGAGGTGGTTCGAGGCTGTCAAAAGTTTTATCCGGAGGTTAGAAGGAGGGGTCTTGAGTGTCGAGTTGGAGAATGGGTATATGTGAAAGTCTCACCGATGGAGGATATGGCTTCGGTTAAGGTACCTTAGGGGAGGGCATAGTTGGGCATGATAAGGCGATATTCCTATATTTTTTTTCCAATCCACTCAAGCTTAAGGCGCTAGGTTCTTCCTTCTCCAAGTGGTCCTAATCCTTTCAATTCTTGAGTGTCATGGTATGCTTATATATGCACTAAAATGATTTTCATGAAGATTTAAACGATTTGAATACGTTTTGATATGAGTTTTAATAACTTAATGATTCTTTTGAATGATTAATTTTGCATTGTACCTTGTGTTCGGAAGTTTCAGGTTCTCACCCAAGACTTCCAAGCCTTGTTCTTGCACATTTGGGGATGAATGTTTCCAAAGGGGAGATAATGTAAGGACCTTACCCAAGACTTCAGTTTGGATAATTTTTTCACTCATCTTCAGACAACGGATGGCTCTCCTCAATGGCACGAATTTCATCTTCAAAACTGATAATCTCATGCTGATGTTTAGATAGTTGTTCATTTTACTTGAAACACCCTTCATGTGATTAGGAATGCCCCATAATTGTAATTTTCATATATCTCAAAATTCGTGCATGATTGCAGATATCTGACTTCATATTCTTGATCAGGGAGCAAAATTAAGTGAGAAATGGCTATAACCCAGATTTTAAAAGATTTGTAGCGAAAAATAATTTTTGCTAATTTTTTTATTTTTAATATCTGTTCGCGCCCAGGCCGCGACGCGCTTGGGGTGCAGACTAGTATATTTGGGGATCTACTTCTGGTCTGCATCACGCCTGGGACACGAGCCAGTGTAATATTTTCCTTGGTTTTCTTATTTCACCCAAGAGCGTTGGGGTAATAGCCCCATACCCATTGAAACGTGAAATGTCTCATACTTAGCCATTTTTCAACTCTATAGCTCACAAAACCCTCTCTAAAACCTCTCCAAGACTTTATCAAATCTTTCATTCAAATTCAATGATTTCAAGCTCAATTTTGGAACTCGAGAAGCCATCTCAAGCTTCAAGTCTCCTTCACGTTCATCTCAAGAAATTCAAGGTTAAAGGTATGTGGGTCATCATCCATGGGTTCTTTCACCCATGGAGCCCAACTTTCTCTTTTTATAGAAATTGCATGAGTTCAAGTTGTATTACCTATGGCATGGATATCTTTTATTATGAAATATGAGCATAAATTATGTTGGGTTTTATCAAGTATTGATCAATTATACATGTATATATTTTTAAGCTTATTCCATGAATTATTTTTGTCTATTGAGACTATGCATGATTTGAGCTATGAAACTATGAGCTATTATGAGCTTTTGTGATAGATTTCAAGATACCCTAAATGAGGGTTTTACTACAATATTGGTGGGTTGATTTGAGTTGAGCTTACTCTTCTTGTTTTGCTCTTGAGTTGCATGATCTTGAACAAGTCTCATAAACCCACCATGTGATTGATAAAATTACATGACAAGAATTCTCAAGTTATTGAAGTGCCATTGTATGATTTCTACAAGTCAAGTGTTTTAAGATGATTATGGGCTCCCAAGCATCATTGAAATCACAATAAGTATTTATGATCTGCATGAGCTCTAATGCTAAGTTTTATGCTCTTGTGAATTGTTAAACCTACTAAAAGGGGTCATGAATCATGTTGTACTCCTCACCCTCTAGTATAAGGCAAATGTCTACATGAAGGGGTCATGAATCATGTTATATACGTTACCCTCATGTGCGACTTATTATAATGCAACATAAAGGAGTTATGAACCATGTTGCAAATGTTACCCTCATGTATGACTTACTATCATGTACTATCCGCTACCTACTAGATGGGGTCATGATCATGCTATACTCTTTACCCTCTAGTACAAAGTATTTGGATGAGCCATTCATGTCACGATAGTGTGTGGGACAAGCTATGCAAGTAAGATTACTCTCAAGCATGTTACACCTAAACATTCATTATACATATCATATCGAGCTCATGCCTATTGCCTATGATTATGCATCTTGATTATTATACTTATGATTCTTGTTGCGCTGCACCCCGCGTACTTAGTATATTCTAAGTACTAACGCAAATTTTATGCCTACATGATGTCACCATGTAGGATCGGAGCTCCTATCGATCATCCTCCTCGACATGACTAGTCGGACCGTTCAAAGCTAGCTCTTGGTGAGTCCTCATATTTGGGGATGATATCTATTTTCTTTCATTTTATATTGATACTTCTTTTTTACGATGGATACTTATTATTATGAGGGCGAGCCCGGAAAATGTCTTGGCCCCCACTCCATTCTAGTTTAGAGGTATTATTGGATACTATGTTTTGTTTATGCTATAAGCTTGACTCTTTTTATGCTTTTATGATTATCAAAAACTTCTCTTAGTCCTGATTTTCCTTTTTATTAATTTATTCTTATTATTGCTTAATTTTGCTTCCGTAACCAAGGACGTATGCATGTTACAATCAAAAGGCTTGTTAAGGTTGTCTTCGGACTTCTCATTCACCGTGTCACATCTAGACCCTAGGCCTGGGTTGTGACATTGTTCCTGCATATGTGTGATGGTATTTTTCTTCTTTGCAGTCAAGGTCTTTAATTCTTCATCAATTTTTGCAAGAGTTGCTTGAAGTTCCTCCATGCACCCACTTGCTTTTGTGCTTTCCTGCTTTATCTTGATAAGGCATTGTCGCACATCAAAAAGTAACTTTTGGTGACATTCTTTAGTCATTTTTTGAGATGAAGACAATTTCATGGCATCATACTCTTCATATGTCTCAAAAAAAGCCTTAACAAGATCCTCCAAAATAGGCATATTGATAACATTAGTCGCCTTGACCTCTTCTAAAATTAGGTTGACACCATCTTTTATCTTTCAAAAGTTATCTCGAGAATCAAGGGAGAATTTTACCACCCAATCGCATAAGGCACCCCACATCTTGGAAACATAATGCATCTTGAAGGAAGACATCATCTTTTGTGGTTTAAAAATAGGAAGAGCAAGTTCTACTTCATTCTCTGAAGATTTTGAAAGAGGAAGAGAAGATATATTGAGACAGCTTGGGCTAGTAGTACCACCTTTATCTAGGACGCCATTAGACGTATCGATGGATGCACATTTGATACCCAACTTAAAAAAGGGTTTAATAAAGGGATGAATAAATAAATAAATAAAGGAGGTTAACCATTCAAAGAAAAAAGGGAGAAAAGTTATTATACTTATTCTGCAAGTTCAGGCAATGGCATGATAGAGCTAAGAGAATCGACAAAAAATGTTTCCTGTCTATGTTGGTCGTGTCTAGGTCAGACTTTCACATCTTGGTCTTTTACCTTCTTCCTTTTGCGATTCTAGTGTTCATCCCAATCTAGTCACCTTCCATTGAGATAGTGTCTTCATCTGCACCTACAAATGCATCTGAAAGGATAAGAGAAGTCTTATCTTTGTAATATGTTTTGGTTGATGACTGCTTAGTAGCTTTTTTAGATGAGATGGGAAGGTCTTTTCTCTTGCCAACTTTTTCCGATGTCACAGTAGAAGTGATATATATTTTTTATGTTGATAAGGAGGCTTAACTCCATTTCCATTTTACAGTGACACACCCTTTGAAGTCAAAGACTTAGATGATGACTTGCTTGTGACTTAACACATGGAGAAGAAGAGGACTTATTTTAATCATGTGATGGAGAGTGGCAAACTTTAGACGATTCATAAGCATCTTCACGCTTTGAACAATTTAAGGTAATCTTATTCTATCCAATAAGATTTGTTCGATTAGCTGACCACCAATTTACAAATCTATAAGTTATTAAAGGCCTATTAAGTTGGGATAGAATGGTAACTGTCAACGAGCTACCTAGATGAGTACAAGAATTCCAAAGTTGTACTAATTCTTGAAGTATGTTGTTACATTTTAACTCAATCAAATTACCAGGTAAGTCTTGGATGAATCTGAGTTGACGACTAAATCTATGAGGACTATAAGGTTCTATAATAAGGTGGTCATCATGCCTAATGATAAGGTGATTCGAACGAAGATTGATGAAATAATCGCTCTAAGAGTTATACAAGTCGTCGCTATCTACAAGAGATAACTCTTTAAACTGTAACATAGCTAAGTGGTGAAGATGGTGAATTTCACATCCTAAAATAGTCTTCGTGCACCTACAAGGTCAAAGTATTTAGCTATTTTCTCTCCAATAATTTTTTGCATATGTGGGCACCATTGTGATGAAGTCTACGATGGTAAGTGTCAAAATAAGAACCAACCCATCCATAGACATATTATATGGGAAAAGATATGTCATCGCTCTCAAATTTAATGAAGACGATATCTCTTTCAAACCTCAATCGTCTCTTCTCTAAGAGATCCCTCCATGCCTAACTCAATGAAAGGAGCATTCTCTTCCTCAGTTTGCGGTAAACAAGACATGTCTATTTAGCCTGAAGGATTATGACTTTCTCTTGATCTAGGCCATTATATGGATACTCGTGGTGGCAGTCTTTGTCCTTCTCCGATCTTCTGAACCAGAAACTCATCCAGTCATGGACAGAAACCTTTTGAGACACACCTCGTGTAAGTTGATGAAATGTCAAAAATAGATAGGCACAATTCTAGGAAGAAATGGCTCTTGTGGATTTGCTTTTGTCAATTCTTGGGTTGAAGACATGACTTCATCATAGAATGCTCCATGGATAAGAAGTTCTCCAATCATGCACATATCCTATAGTGAAATAAAAAGTTCACCAATACTGACACACATAGTATAGGTTGATGAATGCCAAAGTTCACAAAAATCCCACAACACATTCTCATTGATGTCGTATGTAAATAAGGAGGCAAAATAGTATCATACAACTTGATATGCTCCAACACCTACTTATTACGGCTAAGAACATCCTTCACCGTTTCCCAGTAGTGAGCCGTGTATCAAAATTTGCCAAAACAAGAAGAAGGATAACTCCACGTGGTGAGACCATCATCAAAAATTTTGGGTGAAGTAACATCAGTTACCTTGTCATGTCTAGATGATTGTAGAACAAAAGCAATGGTATTAACATGCTTGTTGAAGCTGAGAACGTTAATTTCCTCCTTTATTGACCACTGGGTTAGATGAAGGGAGTCGTGAGGTGATCCACTATCGAGTGAGAAAGCATTAACCATGGGAGGATGGACTGACAAATAAATGATCTTGGCATGTGGGTATTGCTTTTCGTTTGAAATCCCATGTTGGGGATGAGGTGAATTGAGATCACGGAAGTTCAGCTTGCTTGTGGAAAGATGCAACAATATCCTCTACGTTTGAAGAACTGCCAAAAGAGTTCGCAAAAAGATGAGATTCGTGAGGCCAAGGCTGACGGAAAATAAGATATTAGAATTTATATACTAATTTTAATATTCCTAAGTCAAGATATAACGATTTTCATGAAGCCAAGCTGAAACCACTAGCAAATCAGAACGTGAAAGTAGTTTTCAAAAAATTACCTAGGATAATCTATAAGCAATCTGATCATCATTTTCATGTGAGATATAGCCCTTCATGTCTACTTTCCTGCATGGTAAACAATTTTATAATTTTGATATTTCTAAGTTCAAGATATGATGATTTTTGTGAAGTCACATAGAGCTGAAATCGCTGGTGAATCAGAACGTGAATATAGTTTTCAAAAACTTATCTGAGATAATCTAGAAGTAATTTGATTTTACTTCTCAGATGAGACGTAGCCCTTCAAGTCTAGTTTTGAGCGTCATAAATTGCTCGTGATTTTGATATTCGTAAGTCAAGATATGAAGATTTTCGTGAAGTCGCGCAAAGCTGAAATCACTATTAAATTAGAATGTGAATATAATTTTCAAAAAATTACCTGGGATGATATAAAAGAATTTGATCATCATTTTCATATGAGACATAGCCCTTCCAGTCTAATTTTGACTGTCTTAAACCGCTCATAATTTTGATATTCCCAAGTCAAGATATGACGATTTTCGTGAAGTCGCACCGAGCTAAAATCATCAGCGAATCAGAACATGAATGTATTTTTCAAAAAATTATTTGGGATAATCTAGAAGCAATATGTTTTTTTTTCACATGAGTTGTAGCCCTTCGAGTCTACTTTCTAGCACCATAAGCTGCTCGTGATTTTGATGTTCTTAAGTCAAGATACGATGATTTTCGTGAAGTCGCACAAAATTGAAATTTTCTAATTCTCACAAGCCTGTTCTTATGCAGTGAACTGATGGTATTTTATTTGTGACTTTGACATATTTATATAGAATTGTGAATGAAGGAATTAAATTTATTTTCAACAAGGAATCTACTCAAAAATTTATTTTCATAAAAGATTTTTGAACTTAATCCTAATCCTAATTGGAAAACTAAGAACCTAATCCTAAGATCATTAGGTGAACTACAAGGATTTGACGCACTTATACTGGAAGTTGTCATGTGCCTTGAAAATTATGGTTTATCCAAGTGTGGCTCAATTTACATATTAAAAAAATATAAATTATGTCATTATCTATAGTACTTCAAGTCACGTCGCGTTTTCAATAAATCTATACTCGACAAACCTTGAAGTAGGGGGCATCTATAGATACATAAATTTTTAGTGGATAAAATTCATACAAAATTCAAATTTAAATCCATGATCATTTGGATTGAATTAATTAATTTGGACTTGACAAATTAATAAGTTCATTTTATTAATTACAAGTCCAAGTTCCACTTCATCTTGAGGCCTAAACTTATGCCACGTGTCAAGATGACTTGGCATCCCAATCAAGTTCAAGACCAATAAGAAAATACTATGTGTTATCATGATGTGGCAATCCTGGTCAAAGTTCAACAACCAATCAAAAATTAATTTTATCACATAGTATTTGTGATAAGCTTGATGAATTACAAGAACCAATTAGAAGAAGGTAAAAGAGTTCATCCACATTTGGCCTGCCTCCTTCCTATAACTATAAATAGGAGGGTTACATAATTTTCTGATGATATTCTGCAAGCATTGAAAAAAGCTATGACACCACTACATAGCTCTTTAAAGAGACGGTCAACGGAGTTCTTCCCGGAGATTGACTTGAAACGAAGAAGTGTTGTCGATATTCCCAAAGATCTAAATGCATTTCAAGGAGGTCTACGTCATCCTATATTCGAGAAATACGCTACTATTAGTCCTCGAATTACAAAAACACGTCTAGAGAGAAGAATCAAGAGAACAATGGAATTGTACTTACTAAGATTCATCAATAAAAGATTCATCAATAAAATTATTTTTTTTCTCTTTTATTTATTTTGGGTTGAAGTTAATTTTTTGCGTTCATGAATATTTGTTGCGAACAAAATTCTTTTATTCTCCTTCGCTCCTATAGCGTAAAAACAGAGGAGAGTTAACTTAAAAAGCTGCTCTAGACTTGGAAGAAGGGAAGAGAAGGAAACCTATCACAAGAAAGGCTACTAATCAACGTATTTCGAGCCTTCCTCAAAGTTTAACCACAGATGTTAGAAAATTATACTATCCTCCTTCTGCATCTACTTGACGCCCAAGTAGGTGTAACACCTTCCACGCGACTCAAAATGCTCTTATGTTGTGTTTCATGAATATTATAAAATTCATATGTTTTTCGATAAATTCGATTTCGTATTCCTTTTTAGGAGGCAAAATTATGTGGAAAAAGGGTCGCGTTTCATTTTTAGATCAACCATATCGAAAAATAATTTTTCAGTTGATTTTGCCTTAACTAGAAAAGTATGCAGCGAGTCTATATTACAGACATGTTCTAGGATAGTACAAAAGTGGCTGAAACCCATGCTTAGGTCAAAATACGAGAAAATTTGAACTTCATGCAAAAATGTACTGTATAGAATCAACGGTGTGATGTACCTCTGTTCCCCCCATGTACAACTTTTTTCGAACTTTGTCCAATTTAAGTGAGGACAAGGTGAGGTGTCATTTTAAATTTTGAAAGTCCTAAAAGTTTTTTGATCTTTTTGAGTTTTGACTAGTAGTTGTGCTTCATCGAGTCTTGGGTTAAAGAGATCTCAAATTCGATTTTCAATGATTCTATTGAGTTCAGAACATCGAGTTTAGTAGGGTAGTATATGTGGGTTGTGCAAATAGGATTTTGAATGAATCCCAAGAGTTGGATCAGAGACTTAGCCATTTTTCCCAAATTTCTGATAGGTAGTGCAGATATCGCTAAAGCGAACCAACTCTCGCTAAAGTGACCACCCCTTTTGGGTTGGGGTTCACTAAAAGCAAACCCTCCAATATTTGCGAGTGTCACTTTATCGACACCCGGGGGAGGGGGGTTTGGATCTGAAATTTTAGAAAAGCCCTATGTTTTCAGTATTTTCAAACTGGAGTTTGGAGGAGATATTTTCAAGTAACTCATTGGGTAAGTTATTTTTAACCAAATGCCTTTATTTTGCTTCAATATTTACTGATTTCTCCCTAAATACATTGGTTTTTCAACTTGATTTTAGGGGATTTTCCATGAAACTTGGACTTAACATTTTTGATAATTTCTAGCTCATTTTCAACACCATTTATATGGAGTTTTCAACCATGTGTCCCCAATAACTTGTAGAACCTGATTGTTAACTCAAATTTTGATTTTGACCCTTTTGGAATTTATTGATTTTTGGTCAATTTTTCCCCCGATTCCTAACTATCATAATATGGGAATGAATGAATTTTTTTATCATATGTATGTTGTACATTTGATAGTGGATAGATATTTTAAGAGTTGAATTTGTGTTTCGCTTGTCCGATTGAGATGTTCGTAGTGTAGTTCGGCCTTGAGGTAGGTGTGACTAATAGATTGGGATAATTAGGAATGCAAATGGATTAGATTACTGGATGGGACTGTGACATGTTACCTGGACTTGATATTGTAGATAATTGTGAAGAAGTTATATTGTTATCATGTCTAATTGTGAAATTATGAATACTTGTGGTTGTGTCCTTCCTTATTACGTGATTGATATTATTGAGACACCCATGATTAAATTGATAATTTGTTTTAGTTGTGATGAGATTATGTTGAGGTATGCCTTATACCGAGAATCAAGTTTCTAAGTTGAAGTATAACTTGTGTAGTATGTCCCTCCCGAGAATTTATAGGAAATCTTTTCTTATAATTAGATGTTGACTTTACCATCTAATTGTTTATGAACTCCTAATAAATTATAGACTATGCTTGTACTCATTCTCATGTATTTGTATCTTGGACACTAGTTATGATGAATTGTTATTTTGAAAGAGTCCTTAGTTTTTGTAATGACTCTCCAGGTCATATTTGTGTTTCTTGATCATTTTATCAACTTGAGCATGTGCATGGCGTTCTCGGGCCATTTTTGACTTTTTGATACTGTTAGGGTGGTTGTCGGATGAATCGTTTGAAAATTATACAATGTTTCGTGTTGGACGAGGGATTATAACTGTAAAATGAGTTTTCAGGTAAAGTTCTAGTAAACAATCTACAAGTGAAATTCTGACAGTTCCATCAGCTCTGGAATGATCAATTAGGCTAGGAGCATAGTTGGCCCAGGTCTGGGGGTTTTCATATGGATTTAATTGGAAATTTGCAAAATCAGCTCAAAAATGAGCTAAAAAATGATTTTCGAGAATAACCTAGGTAAATGTGTTTAAAATGGAATTTTGATTGTTAGTACACAAAAGAAAGGGATACACACATAGAGAGAAAGATAGATATATATGTACACAAAGGGAGAGGGAGGAGAAACTCGAAAAAATGAGCAAAAGAGGGAGGAAGGAGAAAAATATCGCTAGATTTAGTAAATACTATAAAAAGTAGAAAAAATGGTCAAAAATATACCTGAATTATTTGAAATGGAGAACAAAATACCCCTTCATTACGTCTTGGTTTTAAACATACCATTCCGTTATATTTTTGGCTAAAAAATATCCCTCTATAATATTTTGGCTCAAAAATACCCCTCTAATAATTTTTTGCTCAAAAATACCTCTCGTCCTAATAAAAATAAAAAAAGGGCCAAAAATACCCCTTAAGTATTAGAAATGGAGCAAAAATATCCTTCGTTAGTTTTTAATTAAAAAATAATCCATCTTCAAATCAATTCTTATCAGACTTTAAGTAGTCCGCATTCTTACTATATTAAAAAAAAACTTTTATTTATAATCACAACAGAATTATATTTTGAAAATGATAATTTATATTAATTGTGTTACATTGCTAACATGAGCACAACAAATTCTATATAAGCTTCGTAGAGTAGAAAAATTTGAAGAATTAAATTCTATTGAACTCAAGAAACTGATTGAAGGAGGAGACAACGATAATAAGATGAATGAATATTATCATCCAGAGACCGACTTTTTGAGATGTTTTTTATTGTTCGTTCTTGTTATTAGTGCCAAATACTGCAATTTGTAATTTTTTCAGGGTAAGGGCTAAAAACACTCCTGAACTATTTGAAGTGAAGCAAAAATACCCTTTTATTAGGTTTTAGCTCAAAAATATCCATCCGTTAAATTTTTTACTAAAAATATTCTTTCATTAAATTTTTGACTAAAAAAATTCCTCTTCCTCGCAGAAACGAAAAAGGGCCAAAAATACCCCCTTATCTATTAGAAATGGATAAAAAATGCCCTTCGTTAATTTTTGACTAACAAATACCCCTTCGTTAAATTTTTAAAGTTATTATTTAAAATATTCCTCTTTCATTGCAAATTCAACCTCAAGCTATCTTCACATCAATTTTTGTTAACTTTGAGTCGTCCAGGTTCTTACTACATTAAAAAAATACCTTCTACATATTTATAATTATAATTGAATTTTCCCTTGAAAATGATAACTTATGTTGATTGTGTTACATTGCTAATATGAGCACAACAATTTTTATACGAGCTTCATAGGTACGAAAAATTTACATAGTTAGATCCTATTGAACTCGAGAAACTGATTCAAGGGGGAAGCAATAATTATAATAAGGATGAGTCAATGTTATCATTCAAATATCAACTTTTTGAGACGTTTGCAAGTGAAATGATAGTTCCTTTTGACATGAAAAAACTAGTCTCAAACCTAATATTCAAGGAGAAAAAATCTCTTGGGTCCCTAAAAGGGGTCCCACGTGAACTAATCATGTGTTGCTTTTTATCCATATAACATGCATAGTGTTATTTCATTAGAGAGGGAGGGGGGAGGGTACTTTTTAGCAAAATTTTAAGGAATGGGTATTCTTGAACAACATAACATGCATGCGTAGAGAGGAGTATTTTGTTTTGCAAAATTTTAAGGAAGAGGTATTTAACTAAGGGGTATTTTTGTCTATATACAATGCATGATGTTGTTATTTTCATTAGAGAGAGGGGTATTTTTTTACAAAATTTTAAGGAAGGGGAATTTTTGCTTCATTTTTCATAGTTCGGAGGTATTTTTGGTCCTTTTTTGTTTTCGGTCGAGAGAGTGGTATTTTTGAGTAAAAAATTTAATCAAGAAGTATTTTTGAGACAAAATCTAAGGAAGATGTATTTGTGCTCAATTTGAAATAGTGTACGTGTATTTTTGACCTTTTTTGTTTTTTCTATACTGATGATTTCATGACTTACATCCTAAGTTGTTTAGACTCTCCAAAACTGTTGTCGCACTCATATCAAATTCTTTAAAAATATATTATTTTAAAGAATCCAACATGCATTTGTAAACATTTTTGAAAAATCTGAACAACATATCATGTCCTTTCTAAAAATAAAAAGCCTCCAAATAGAAGACAAAAATCACCAAAAAAGAAAAAACATAAAGAAGAGGAAAAAAAAAGAAAAAAGGGAAAAAGGTCTACTCGACAAACAGGAACCGTTAGATCAAATTGGATCCATCGGCAGAGGAGCTAGAAGAATTTGCCCTAAGTTTTACCATTGAAGTTGGCGGCACTCGTCTTGTTTGACTTCTCGACAGAGACTCACAATTGTGTGGTGGCATTAGGATTTTGGAAGAAGTTAAGGCGATGAGTCGGAGCTTAGGCATACCGGTGAAACTTCTACACGAGGCAACAGGGCATATAGTGACTGTAGAGATGAAAAGCGGTGAGCTTTACCGAGGAAGTATGGTCGAGTGCGAAGACAACTGGAATTGTCAGCTCGAAAACATCACTTACACTGCGAAAGTATGCATTTCCCTTTTTAGTTTAACTTTTTGTCAATGCGGTGTTTGCTCTTCCTTAAATCTAGAAACCCTAATCTTTGTGTAGTTCTAATTAGATTAAATTTATTCCGAATTCAGATGGAAAAATTAGGTGTTCATCATTATTTTGAATGGAATAGCCAGCTTGAGAACATTACTTTCTCGCTAAATCACGGCCTGTTAGCGTGCATTACGCTGATTATTTGACATATGCCATTTTGGTTTAGCTTTCTTGTCAATACTGTGTTTGTTGTGCTTAAATAAAAGCCTTGATCTTATGATGTAGTATTATATAATCTCTGAATATGTAAATTTTATTTTAAGGGAGTGAAAGAGTGATATCTGAATTCACACAAAAATTTAGATGCTCAAACCTGATAGTCTTAGCGATCATATACTTAGATAGTGGGAGCAGTTTATAAAAACCTACTTAAATATCAGTTCAGAAATCTAGTTGAAATCCAAGTTCAGTATTTTGTCCATGAGATAGTATCACATTTGACCCACTTCCTTATTGTTTCTGGGACAAACTCGGGCTATTGGGATTTCTTGTTATGGGGTGAAGTTAAAGAATCTCATTTGTTATTACTAGATATCCCATTAATTGGACTAATTTCAATTTCTTTGTCTTTATTGTCCTGTTGTTGTTAATCCCTAGTTTACTCTTAAATGTATGTTGTGTTCAAATGAATGATTATGTTGTGCTTTCTGAAAACAAAAGTGTGTTTACTGCCAAACAACTCAGTTTTATGAAAAAGAAGGTCCTTTTGGTTTGTTTGGTTTCTTGAAACATTTTATGTCCATTCTTCAAGAAAGGCATGATTTTTTATCCTTTCACAATACAACTATTGGAAAAGTTGTTTGGTATTGGAAAACGAAAACAGCTCCCCAGATGATCTCTAACCATATTCCATTAGCTAAACAGAAGAAGAAATTTCAATGCACTAGTTTTTTTTTAGTCATTTAAATCAATTTTATTGATTACGAGCAACAAGAGAATTCTTGAAGGTTTTTGCAAGGATAACATCAGGTCAAGTTGTGTAATGACCTAAAAATATCTACCAGGGGCTTCTTCAATACTTGGTTGGGCACTTGAATAATGCACGAGAAAGTGGTTAAAAAGTAAATATGCAAACATTAGCAGAGAAGTAGGATAATCTGTTAAACCTGTCTAATTTAAGTAATGAGGATCTTTTGATATCAATTAGAGATGGAGCCATGGAAGTGGAACAAATAGACAAGTAGTTAGGCTTTTTCAGGCTCTTTTCTCAAGATGAATGTGGAGAATAATCTGCTGCCCCTCCTTCTGTCAATTCCATGTAAACTGATGAGCTCCCTCATACTCCTACGAAAAAAAAATGTTAATAAAGGAAGTGTGAAATAGAGTTAGAGCTGCGATGCTATTTCATTCTATTCTATAAGGGTGCCTTAAATAATTATTTTCACGGTGGGGAAAGATACCCATAGTGGAGATTCACAAGGGCATATTGCGGGATGTTAAGAGATAGAGGGAGGGATGCGGAGGGAGAGATTAAGGGAAGGGAAGAATGGATAGGTTTAAGTTTGTATTGAGCTACCTATTAATGAATAATAACCCCATTATCATTACAACAAAAAATCAACTTCCATGCTTTGTTTTCCAGGAACTTGATCCCTTCATTAATGAACAGATCCCCTCTTTTCTGGCAAAGGATAACTGAGGACAAGAAGAAGTCTACAAAACTACCAAAATTTTCTCTCTTTAGGTTATCAAAAACTCCATTGTAATTTAATAAAAATTAATTAATTATATGAGGGCTTTGATATACCTTGCGCTTTTGTTTACCAAAATCTAATATATGATATTGTAGTGTCCATGGCCAGCAGGTTAAATTAGGCCATGATAGGGGGGAACACTAGAATATCAGGCCTTTTCCCCCCTCTTTGCCATATGGTGGTATCTGAGTCAGCTCACACTCATCCCAACTAATCAGTAATCCCATCAGATACCTGCTATCTGTGTGTGCACAAATCACTTAACTTCTTTTGTTGAGACTTGTTAACACTTTCAAACAGTTCAAAGGAAAACCTTTCTACAATTTCATTTATTGAGTAGGCTTTCCTTCTCTTTTGTTTGTCTCATTCAAAGTTGGATTCTTCCGTCTATTCCAATATTAGGGCAATTAAAAAGGTGTTTCCTTGTACTGGTATCCTTTATCTTTGTTTTATTTTAGTTGGTTTGGACATTACTTTGGTGCTTTCCTTTCAAAATGGCTGCAATATACCCTTTTTTGTGATTACTCTGACAATTCAAATTTCATATATTCCCTTTCCTGCAATGGATTTGGTGGAAAAAGGGTTGTTGAATTTGTATTAGCTACTCTAGGTTGGGGGCTAGGCCCGAGGGAGAAGTTATATACACCTTCTAGAGTACTTCATTTAATTTCTTCTGCAGTATTGGGCTTTGGCTGCATTTATTATGCACTTCTGGGACCTGAGCCACTTGAAGAGTCTTTTTCATCAATTTTCACATATCTACGACCGGAAATGTTCCAAAAATAGTAGGTATACGATGTACAAAAACTTCATGCCCCTCCTTATTTCTAAAGATAGGGTGTCCTAATCATCCAACCGCTATTCCATCCTTTGTATCCATTGAACCTGCTCTGGATAATTCTCCTTTTGCCGGATCATTGCCGATGTAATCATAAAAAACTAATTTTTAAGGAATATGATCCATAGTTTCGTTGATCATTAGGTCACCCTTTGATTGGATAATGGCTAAAATTGCATAATCACAACTTTTTCTAGTTATATGGGCCTTAGAAAGTCATAGCCGAACTTGCACTCCAGGAGGTTAAAGTACAACAACAACATTACCCCATTGCCTCGAAGGCTCCCGCCCATTGCGGGGTAAGGGGGGGTCGGATGTTTGCAGCCTGACCCCTATGTTTAAAACATAGAGCGACTATTTCCGGATGACCCATGATGAGCGTCGAAAGTTGCATTGACTAACTGCTACTTCACAATTGAACGAAGCGCAGACAGTTTAAAGAGCCATTTTGCTTTATTCCATCATACCCCAAAGCCAAAAAATAGTAAATCTTTGGCTCCATCCGACTGTGGAAACAGGAGGTTAAAGTACATGCTACACAAATCATTTCACATCACACTCAAGGAAATGAAAACTAATTTCTGACTGAACCCAACTATAAAACCCTGATGTTCATCAAAAAAAGTTTCAGGTACCTCACAATAACACTACTACTACTACTACTACAACACAACAACAACAACAACAATAACATACCCAGTGAAATCCCACAAGTGAGGTCCGGGGAGGATAAAGTACACCTAGACCGTACCACCACCTCAGAGAGATAGAGAGGCTATTTCTAGAAGACCAGTAACAGTATATAACAATAATATAACTAGACCTTAGTCCCAAAAATAAGGGTACATTTAATAGAAATTTCTCCTCCTTCCATATCCAGTTGTTTATTTATTTTATGATTGAGAAACCCAGAGGGTCATTAGAGCATCGTTTGAAACTCGGTGGATCATTGGCCAGTCCTTGTCCTTCTCCACTTAAATACTAGGCTTTTTGTCTGCAACATGATTGAAACCTGTGATGTGCATCTACTCCACATATCACATGTTGCAGTCTTACCACTAGAGCAAAGCCCTATGACCCCTTCCATATCTATTTATAAAAATCTGGATGACAAACTATTGTAAATAATTCACACATAAATGACAACACAAAATATAGCAATGGTTCACATATGAAACTTCTAGCTTTTGAAGTTTGTCTTATTTATTTGGCTTCCTGATGTTCTATCTGATTAAGTGTGTATTCTTGGTTGTAAAGGTTGTAAAGAAGAGGTTTAGGATTTGTGACATATTGCTGTTATGTTTTTGTTGTGGTTCCATTTGTGTTTCTCAAGTTCCCCCTTTTCAGTTTCTTCACTTCCAATTTCTTGTGGGGTGCAACTTACTATCTAGTGCATTAGCAGAACAGGTAAACAATACCAAATTGGTCGTACACTGCTGCCCCTGTCCTTGATATTTTTGTTAACATTGAAATTGAAGAAAAAGCATCAACATATATCACTAAGCATCCAAATCTTACCTGAACCTTTGCCAAAGAAAAAGAGTGGTTTTTGCGATTCTTGAGTTCTAACTCCTATGGACAGTTGATGATTAGACTGGGTACTTGAGAAGGTTTGGTAAAACAAAATAAGAAGCCCGAAAAAGCTGATCTAGGCATTTAGTAATATGTCAAAGTCTTGTTTTGCATTCGTCACTGCATGCCTGGTATTGGATGAATGATTCAAGCTTCTAAGCTGCAATATTTGCTTCTTTCTCCAGTTACTCATGGAAAAAGAAATGTAGGTTTCAGTATAGGACCTTCCTTCTATGGGGTCTTTTAAAATATTCTTTGCAATGCAGGATGGAAGGGTGTCACATCTGGAACATGTTTTTATTAGAGGCAGTAAAGTCAGGTATATAAAAATATAGATTCCTATTGCATGATTTTTTTTGGCTTTTTCCTGGTAAAAGCATACCTGAACTTTAATTTCTACCAGGTTCATGATAATTCCAGATATGCTCAAGAATGCTCCCATGTTCAAGCGTCTAGAAGCTAGAATTAAGGTACTTTACTGAAGCATCTGTCTTTGTTTTATGCTTGTTCTTCATTTATTTCAAGTGTTTCACTTATGTTTAATTTCACTTTTGAAGGGCAAAGGTTCATCACTTGGTGTTGGACGGGGGCGTGCTATGGCAATGCGAGCTAAAGTGAGTGTTGCTTCTATTCCTTCTACTTGTTTTTTCTGCTTGAGTTCAACGACTGAAACTTAACCACATACCATCTCTTGTAGAATTTAGCTATATGCTATTAATTTGCGTGATTTGTGCACTTAATCAAAAAAATTGCTCGACTTTTGTAAAATAGTGGGGCCAATACCATGTTTGATTCAAAGAAAAGGAGGGAGATTTGAATGTGGGGAGGGGAGTTATGGTGAAGGGAGAGGGGAGGTGAGATTGATTGATTTACTTCTACTCCCTCCGTCTAACAATAGTTGTCTATTATTGACTTGACACAAAGATCAAGAAGTGGTAAATGGTAGGGGTAATTTTACCAAATCACTCTTTGAATATAATAAATATAAATAATGTCTTGAAAAATATAATAGAGAAATTACTATAATCAATGATAGAGTACATTAGAAACTTATTGTAAAATTATTGATTTCATAAAGTGAGCAAGTATTGTTGGACATCTATTTTTAGTATAGCGAATAAATAAAAATGGATGGAGGAAGTACTATGTTCCATTGTGTTTCTTCTTAAAGGAGGTTTAACTTATTTATCTTTTAGTTTGTCCGTTAAGAAAGTTGTTAACTCCTGATACATTTACTTCTACCTTCCATTACACCAAAACTATAAAAGAGTCCCCTGCTATTTGCTCTAGGTTGTGAGTTGGGCATTGTGATCCTCCAACGAACTTTAGTTGGATTTCTGATCCACGTTTTCTTTTGCTGGAGGAAAGGAGTGGAGAGGATGTTATGTAGAATAGCTCTATAAAAAAATAGAAATGCCATAAAAAAATTGTTGTGTTTTAGCGAAGAAATGATATGTACCGGATTATAAGTATCTTGTTTGCAGGCTCAGGCAGCAGGTCGTGGAGCAGCACCTGGTCGGGGTATTGTACCTCCTGTAAGAAGATGATTGCCCCTATGTGGGATTTCCTATGATGTGGTTTTTGAGTAAAGTTCATTGTATTCTGTTCCCTTGTAATGGAACATTTGGTTAAGAATTTCAACTTGCTGGTCCAAGACACTGGGTGACTTTGTGATGGGCTGGTCTAGTTTCTCTTTCAGCATTTTTAGTCTGGAGTATTTTCCCGTGCTGACTGTGATTTTTATCTCGTGTTTTAAATGCAAATAGGCCCTTCTTCGATTAGCTGTAACCTCTTCCGGTGCTTAGCAAAGGATTCGCCAGAATATCCTGTACAAATAGTACAATCTATTATAGTCGAGGAACACTTTCTTAAATATTTTCATGCATTTCCTATATTTTCATTTAGAGCTGACGTGTACCTTGTTGCATTTGGCCAGTAAAACGTATATGTGGTTACATGGTAAATCATGATTCATCTCTTTGTAGGACACTCATTTAGGGTTGTCTTGGTTTTAATTTTAAAAAGTCCAACTTGAGATCGAATCAGTCTGTCATATAAATATGCATGCTATATATATCATATTTATTTTAGTAAAAACATTGCATTATGTGTTGAAAATGAATTATGCATGTAAGATGTATTATACAATGTATAAAAATATATAGATGTATAGTGTCTTAAAATATATTAGGCTTATTTTGATTCAAAAATTCTAAATTATATATTGAAAGTAAATTATACGTGTACTAAGATTAATTTATATAGTTATAAATGATAAATAATTTTTAAATATGGTATATTTGGGTAAGTTTTTCATATTAGTAACTCTAAAACTCAAATTGCAAAAATCAAATCAATAGTAATGCTAGTGGTGGAGCTAAGATTTCAATTAAAGGGCTTTAAAATTTGAAAAAAATAAGCATATGAGCTAGTCGAAGTGGGTTCGATATTTAATATATATAGATAAAAAATAGTTTTAACTACATATAAGTAGTATAATTTTCCATGGAAGGGAGTTAGGATGAACACCTTAGCCATAGGGTGGCTCTGCCACTAATTAATATTAACAAAGAAAATTAGTCCAACACTAAGAATGATAATAATAATGAATATTTGTTCTTTAGTTTTACATTAATTTAGACAATTAAAATACATGATCTAATTTCAATTTTTCTTTAATGTTTACTCATGTAATTAGTAAGTACTTATTATACTTATTCTAGCATGATTTAGTACTTTAAAGTTATGATATTTTTATTATGACTTACTTTAGCATGATTTATTACTTTAAAATCATGATACTTATTTATTTGCATTATTTTATGCGATTTCATATTATTTTTTATTGAATATTTTGTGTCTTCACTCATCATATTTTGTGCATTTCTTAAAAAAACATCCTAAATATTATGTGTTAGTAGGACTAAAGAAATATTTGAAGCACAAGTTAATTATATATTTTTATGAATATTTTTTGTCAAAAAATCTAAAAAAAACTTGAAAGCACGAGAAATTCGAAAAAAATATCGAAACCCGAGAAATTAAAAAAAATCGAGATTGAAAAGCCTGTGTTTTATTGATTTGATTTGGTTTATAAATTTAAAAATATGACACAAATAATTTGATTTGATATTTTAAAACTTCGAACCAACTCGATCCATGTACCCATCTTAGGATAAAAAGGAATAGCTGATTAGTACGTGTTTGATGCTTTAGAACTATTTTGGATCTCATTTTTGTTCCATCTTAATTCTGCCATCAACATATGAGACAATCTTAAAAAAATATAACATTTTGAGATGATGTATGTCATGTAATAAATATTTATGTAATTGCTTGAACCATGTCAATTGAACACTTGGCCATATTTGATGAATTCATTTTATTGATTTGGCATGAAACATCACTTAGATATGTGACATGATTTTATCGAATCTCGTCTTAACTTGATGTGCCACATTATTTGACACATGACATGATATCAATAATCCTTTTCACAAGCATTTCTTATCCCAATTTGAAATGGATTTGGCCGAGGCTTCCTACTTTGAGGGAGAGCTAATGTAATCTAACTCTACTTAGAAGGTTTTCCAATAAGTAACTCCTCCACTTCTTTACTTCTTTTTCTTTAATTTTAATTTGAAGCTCAATATATCTCTGCTAAAAAATTCATACGTAGAACATACTTGGACTTGTGGCAAAAGAAAAACATAAGTATAATTTCAAGACTGCAGTAACAAAAAGAAAATTTTAGAAACTAAAACATGAAATTCTTCAGCAAGCAAGGGCGGACATGACTTTAAGGCCCCCCCAAAAATAATATCAAAAAAAAAAATCCCAAATTAAATGGTAGACAATGTACCATCATAGTTCATAGACCAAAAACACTTCCCCTTGGAAGCGCTTATAATTTCAATGAACATGTTTAAAGCTGAAGGATGATGAATGTTCAATAAGTTATATTATATTCCAATTCGTTTATTTTACGAAATTACAAAAAAAAAAAAGATAAAAAGATAAAGTAAGATTGAATAAATTAAATTCACAATCCATGACTTGAGATTTTCAAGTTGGAGAAGAAGTTGTCATGGAATCAAAGAAAGCAGTGATTCTAGCTGCTTCAGCAGAATCAATGATCATAAATGATTTTTTCGCTTGAACGACGATGAATCAGAGAAGAGAAAAAATAATTTAAGGGGAATAAGGACCAAATGATTGGGTCCATACTATATTTTTAGCGGGTCAAATCATTAAATAGTTTGAATGGATATATATTTATATTTTTTAAAATATTAGTTAAAAATAAAAATTAATTAAATAAGTTGAGTAATTTTTGGAGTAAAACATTGATAGTTGAGTAACTTTTAAGTTAAAATTCAAAATTAAGTAACTTTGTGAGAAAATAATCCACAATTAAGTGACTTTGGAGTTAAAAAATCAAATTTAAGTCAACTTTTCGCTTATTTTAAACTAAAACTAATTAAATTATCAAATAATATAAATTTAAAAAGATATTATTGTGACTTCATCGTCTTCTAAATCTAACAATCATTACAATATTGTTGATTTAGACCTACTTTATAAATAAAAGTAATACTAAATATTATACAAGTAAAACATGATATTCTAATTCGCATATCCAATCAAGTCTGTGTTATTTTGAACACTTCTAGAATAATTTTGATTGTTTATGTAATAATTGATTTGATTGAAATTTTTTTTAAAATTACAATCACTAAGAACTTATCTAAGATTTAAACATTTATCCCAAAGAAAGCCAAGCCACTTCCTCTTACGAAGTGAACAGGGGCGTGGAAGAAGATTATGTAATCATTTATATATTCATGCCTTATAAAATATTACAAGAAATGTAAATTAAAAAAAATTAATTATTAAACTATAATAAATTACTATATATTTTCAAAATTTATGAGAGTAAACTATATAAAAAATTTATTGTATAAACGTAAATTTCTTTTAAGAATTTTGTTTTCACCCATTTTGTTGAGCCGATTCTGTCTTTAAATATTAAATTGTTGAAAACATTATGAAAAATATTTGAATAATAGAAAATTCTTGAAAGGTTAAAATATGTCAAAGACAGTATCATTAAAAATATTTTATCAAATATAATTTTATTTATAATATAAAAAGTCAAAATGTAACAAAAATTATGTGAAATTGATAACAATTGAAAACCTCTATTTTGAAAGATTCTAAATGTTCTTGTCACAGCCCGACCCCGGGATCGTGACTAGTGCCGATTAGGCACTGTTATGAATACAAACCCACGCTACGACGTGAACAATTCTACAGAAAATTCGGC
>JAOTQR010000045.1:8297325-8333988 GCA_025774065.1 Solanum ossicruentum | reverse complement strand
TGTTAGCCCTTGTTCCCTTAGCACGATCTTAGGCAAATAGGCTTACTAGTCGTTGCCATTATCAAGTAAATTCCGCATGGCATCCGACTAGCGCTGTACGACCTTTAGCCCAAACGCTAAGGCCGTAAAAACGTGGTATCAGAGCAAGTACTAAGGACTACAACAATGGCCAGCGACGGAGAAGTTTTCAGCACTGCCGAGGTTCTTGCCAACGTAACTCGAAAGTCCAAAAGTAAGAAGGCTACCAAGAAGGCTGGCAAGATGCCAGTGGAATCTACCCCAAGCGAGGCTGCCAACATCCCAGCAGAAGTGAGTGATTGGGAGCATGAGGAGCATCCCTCCGACATCACTCCAAACTTGGAGTTGGTTTCTAGGGTCGAAATTGCCCAGAAAACTGCCGAAGCCTTGGGCAGCCACCTCAACAGTTTCATGGGCGAGTATGAATCCTTCAAGGAGTCTCTACTTGAGGAAAATGAGAATGTTCGCAAAGACATCGATGAGCAGCAGGAAGATCTCCAGGGCAAGGCTGAAGACAAGCAAGTCAGCCAGCTTGTGAGTTTGGTGGAAACCTTGAGTGCCAAAGTTAAGGCACTTGAGGAGACCATCCAACAAGGCAGCTTTACAACTGGAGAGTGCGAGGTCATAATCGAGGCACCTAAGCCACCGATCTTCAAAGGCAACTGTGATGCCCAGGAGGTGGAAAATTTCTTGTGGCACCTGGACAACTATTTTCAGGCCAACAGAATCACTTCCGACCAGATGAAGATTCGTGCAGCCATCATGTACCTGACCGAGTCAGCCATGCTTTGGTGGAAACGCAAGGACGCTGAGATCAAGAAAGGCACCTGCTCGATTAACACTTGGAGTAGTTTGAAGCGGAGTTCAAATTGGCGTTCTTCCCCAGCAATATAATCAGCGAGGCCATGGACAAGCTGAGGGCCTTGAGGCAAATGGGTACTATACGCTCTTATATCAAAGAGTATACTACCCTGACGTTTCGAATTCCCGACCTCACTGAACGAGAGCTCTTCCACAATTTCATGGGAGGCTTATAAGGCTGGGCAAAGACCGAACTCGAGCGCTGACACGTTACCACCTACAGTGAAGTCGTTGTCCAAGCAGAGGGCCTAAACGACTTCAAACAATATAGAGGCAAGGCCAAGGAGACCAAAACTAGCCAAGCCAGGAGCGGAGCAGACCCGTAGCGGGAACAGAGACACTCGTGCCCCTCGAAAGTCATTTAGACAGGGGCTTGCCGACAAGGCGAAGCAGCAGCAGCCATCGCAGCAACAGCAGCAGCGCAGGGAGACCAGCTGCTATATTTGTCAGGGACCTCACTGGTACGCCAAATGTCCACAGATGAAGAACATTGGCGCCATCATAAAGAGTCACCAGCAGAAGGACCAACATCCAGGCTCAGGGTCATCCGATGCCAACATTGGCATGATTGGACTTTGTGCCGCCACAGCTCACCTTGCCGACCCGGTGGACAGCAAGCCTACGCAGTACGTGGAATTGGTTTTAAACGGAAAGCCTGTGTGTGCCATGGTTGACACTGGCGCAGAGGCCAACGTTATTACCAAGGCCACTACCGACAAATTGGGCTTAACCTGCCGGTCAAGCAATTCCCAGCTCAAGACCATCAATGCCCAACCAACACCTTGTGAAGTTCCTCGTGGTGTTGACATCAAGTTAGGCAACTGGCATGGCAAGGCCAGCTTTGCCGTAGCCACTGTCGACATCTTCGATATCATTCTTGGATAGCCCTTTTTCCATCAATGCCATGCCATGGTCGATCCATCCCTTCACAGGATGTTCATTATGGAGGAAGGAGCAAATTGCGTGTTGCCACTGCACGAGATGCCTAAGACAGGAGGCATCGCTCATATCTCGGCCTTACAATTCGACAAAGGCCTTAAGCGAGGAGAGCCACATTCATTGCTACCATCGTAAGTTCGAGTGAATCCGATGGTGTGCTTGAGCCAATCCCCTCTTGCATTGAGGAGGTACTTGATCAAAATGCTGACGTATGCCCGAGGAGATGCCGAAGCATTTGCCTCCACGACGAGAGGTTGATCACCAAATCGAGTTGCTGCCAGGCACTAGGCCGCCTGCCTACTCACCATATCACTTGGCTCCACCTGAGCTAGAGGAGCTAAGGAAGCAGTTGGACGAGCTGCTCACTGCCGGTCACATTCGACCATCAAAAACACCCTTCGGAGCACTGGTGTTTTTCCAGCGGAAGAAGGATGGTTCTTTGCGCCTGTGTATTGATTACAGGGATTTGAACAAGGTTACTATCAAGAACAAGTACCCCATCCCACTTATAGCGGACTTGTTCGACCGACTTGGGAAAGCCAAGTATTTTACCAAGATGGACCTGCGCAAGAGATACTACCAGGTCTGCATTGCCGAAGGAGATGAGCCTAAAACAACGTGCGTCACACGGTACGGGTCATACGAGTGGTTGGTGATGCCTTTCGGCTTAACCAACGCCCCTGCCACTTTTGCACATGAACCGGATATATCATCCCTATTTGGATGATTTTGTGGTGGTCTATCTGGACGACATAGTCGTCTATAGCCAGTCCCTAGACGAGCACAAGGAGCACTTGCGCAAGGTTTTTCAAATCTTGCGGGACAACTAGCTGTACGTCAAAAGGGAAAAGTGTGAATTTGCTCAATCGCAGATTCACTTCCTTGGCCATATAATCAGCCAAGGCGAGCTTCGCATGGATAGGGCAAAAGTGCTAGCTATCCAATAGTGGGAGACACCCACTGCCTCAACGGAGTTGAGGTCATTCTTGGGGCTAGCCAACTATTATCGGAGATTCATTAATGGCTACTCCAAAATTGCAGCACCACTCACGGAGTTGCTTAAGAAAAATAAGTCGTGGGTTTGGGACCAAGCCTGCCAAGAGGCCTTTGAACGCCTCAAGTCAGCGATGTCGGAAGAACCGATCCTTGCCTTGCCGGATTTTTCGAAAACATTTGAGGTGCACACTGATGCATCAGATTTTGCCATAGGCGGGGTGCTTATGCAAGACAGGCATCCCATCGCCTATGAGAGTAGAAAATTGAACGAGACAGAAAGGCGGTACACTGTCCAGGAGAAGGAACTCACCGCCATTGTGCACTGCCTACGGACCTGGAGGCATTATTTACTTGGGTCCAAGTTCATTGTCCAGACAGATAATGTTGCCACGAGTTACTTTCAGATGCAAAAGAAACTCACGCCTAAACAAGCTCAATGGCAGGAGTTTCTTACCGAGTTTGACTACCAGCTTGTTTACAAGCCGGGCAGGACCAATGTAGTGGCCGACACACTAAGTTGTAAGGCAGAACTTGCTGCCCTTGTGACGCTTAACGGCGACATCCGGCAGTCTATCTTAGAAGGCTTGCCACATGATCCAAACGCCAAGAGGAGAATGGATCTTGTATCGGAAGAAAAGGCCCGGAGCTTTTGGGTCGAAGATGGCCTATTGCTTGGCCCTGTTAAACGGAGGGTCTATGTGCCAAAATTTGGCAACCTTAGGCGGCGCATCATGAAGGAAAGTCACGACACGTTGTGGGCTAGACATCCAGGCCAGCACCGCAGTCTTGCCTTGATTGAGGCAGTCTACTATTGGCCTAGGATGTGGGACGACATCGAGGCTTATGTACGCACTTGTATTGTTTGCCAAAAAGATAAGGTTGAACAACGCCAACCTGGAGGACTCTTGGAGCCACTCCCCATTGTGGAGCGTCCGTGGGAAAGCATTACCATGGACTTTATCTCTGGCCTACCGAAGTCCAATGGTTTTGGCACCATCATGGTGGTAGTGGACAGATTTTCCAAGTACGCCACCTTCATGCCAGCCACATCGGGTTGTAATGCCAAAGAGGTAGCCCAATTGTTCTTTAAGAACGTTGTAAAGTATTGGGGGCTTCCTAAACACATCATCAGTGACGACCCTCGCTTTACGAGAAAATTCTGGAGGGAATTATTCCAACTCCTTGGCACAGAGCTATTTTTCTCTACCAGTTTCCATCCTCAGACGGACGGCCAAACCGAATGGGTCAATACATTACTTTAATGCTATCTGCGGCACTATGTAAGTTCCAACCAACGGGACTGGGCAAAGTTACTGGACATAGCCCAGTTTTCCTACAATTTGCAGCGGAGTGAGTCCACGGGAAAGACACCGTTCGAGCTTGCAACGGGCCAACAACTGCTAACTCCCCACTCATTGCCAGTGGCTTTTTGAGGGGAAGAGTTTGGGCGCCTATCACTTGGCGAAAGGATTCGAGGAGCAGTTAGACACTGCAAAATCTCACTGAGCCAAAGCGGCCAAGCGGATGAAGAAATTTGCTGACCGGTCGCGACGCCCAACAAATTACAAAGTCGGAGACTTAGTGTTGGTAAAATTCAACTCCAGACAGTTTAAGGCACTAAGGGGTGTAAATCCCAACTTGGTGCGCAATTATGAGGGACCTTTCCGGATCCTTGCCAAGGTTGGCGAGATTTCTTATCGGTTAGAGCTCCCACCGGCTTATAAAATTCATCCGGTCTTCCATGCAAGTGTACTCAAGCCATACCATGAGGACAAGGAAGATCCAGATAGGGGACAGTCTAGTCGGGCACCTCTTACCGTCACTGCCTCCTTTGACAAGGAAATCGAGGCTATCATAGACTACGAGGCAGTGAGGAAACGGGGACAACCGGCCAAGGCCATGTACTTGGTCCATTGGAAGGGCCAATCACCGGAGGAGGCAACTTGGGAAAGTTTCGAAGACCTTTGGGAATATCAGGACAAGATTGCCGAATTCAATCGTATGCAGCATGCGCCGAGGTCGTCGCATCATCAGGTGGGGGAGCATGACATGGCCCGCGCTTATTTTGCCTAAATTTTTTGCGCGGACATGTCCACCGCACACGCCAGTGCCCAACGGCCTGCGTGCGCGCCAATGCCTTTGCCATCGCCAGCATGCGCCTGCGCCCAGCGACTGCACGCCTGCGCCTGCGCCCGTTTGCCGCCCAACGGCTAGTCTGCAGCCAACTCTGCGTGCTAGCTCATGCCAGCTCATGCCAGCCTGTCACAACGGCTAGTCTGTCAGCAGCGATCAAAATCAGTCCAACAGCCATAAACGGCTAGTCCAATGGCTAGGACACCATATGTACATGTTAGGGACTTGTATAAATAGCTTAACACTTAGTCATTGTTAGGTATCCACAAATATACTTCCCATACTTGTATTCTTGCATTGTAAAGCATTCCTTCAAGCAATATAAAGGTTATTTTTCCTTTCCAAACATTCTTTGTGTGTTAGCCCTTGTTCCCTTAGCACGATCTTAGGCAAATAGGTTTACTAGTCGTTGCCATTATCAAGTAAATTCCGTAAGGCATCCGACTAGCGCCGTATGACCTTTAGCCCAAACGCTAAGGCCGTAACATCACCTATTAATTTTATTCCTTCAAATATTTCCAGATAAGTCACTTCTGCATATAAAGCAAGCTGCTGCTCATGACTTCTAGTTGGACCAGTCCTCATAGTAAGCTTATTAGCTATGATGATATGAGGAGCTGCAGTAACCATTAAAGCTTATTATCTCCAGTTGGATTGCTTTAGGCCTTTAGGCTCAACTAAGACTTCTTCATTTAGTGGTGCAACACATTCCACTAGAAATTATTTTCACACATGATCGTCAAAAAATGGTGAAGATCATTCCAAACAAAATTCAAGAGACAATTTAGAAGATTTGTTAACCAAGGCATTGCCAACTCAACATTTAAGTAGTTGATATACAAGATCAGATGTGTCGTCTTCGAAATATCAAAAGATATTTTTTTTCAGGGAGAGTAAAATATTCATTGAACTCTTTTTTGTTTCTTACCCCATGCTTTGCACTTATGTTTGTTAGAAGAGGCGGAACCAAAATTTTACTTCGTCCTTTCCATTTCATGTGACACCCTTTGATTTGACACGGTATCTAAGAAAGAAATAAGAAGACTTTTAAAACTTGTAGTCTAAAATCATTTTCAACTATGTGTGTGACTGAAAATCATTTCATCAAGGTAAAAAGAAAATTTAAAGGTAAATTGTTTTCAATTAGAATAAGGTACCATTTTTTTGAGACGGACTAAAAAGGAAAGAGTGCCATATAAATTGAGATCGAAGAAGTACTTTTTAATGATTGTAGATTCTAAAATGAGTATTTCTAATGTTACATCTATAACAAGTGATATATTCTTTAACACACTATCATTGAGACGTCTCAAAAAACAAAAAATTCTATACAAGTTTTTTGACCAAATATTTTCCACAGATTTTCAACGTATTATACTTGCAAAACTCAAGTCAAAGCCTTCTTTCTTTCCCTCCCTCACAATCTTGATCTCTTTGTTCGTCTCATATACTAGGTCCTTTCAGACCATTTCTTGGTTTTATCGTCAAACATTCTAGAGTGGACTAAAATAAAGACTCCATTTTTTATCTTCTAGTCTGCAATTTTGCACCAAAAAAAAGTGCAAGAATGCCTCACCTAGAGCAAAGCATATTTTGACTCGATCACAAATTGCCTATTGGAATAGTTATAGTGGTAAATAAGGCAACGTATGTTGTTGATGGCAGACACGGTGAAGCAAATCCAATTAGTTGGCCAGGTGAATCAGGCAGCTGATGAGGTAATTTTGTCCAAACAAGAATGTGCTGAGCTCAACTCCAAGACTGAGAAGCTGGCTCTGCTTCTTTATCGAGCAGCAAAAGCCAGCAACGATGAAATGCCCACAAGGAGAATCATTGATGATGCTGTACAAGCCCTGGAAAAAGCTTTATGCTTAGTCAGAGAATGTTGCCCTGCACTAGTGAAGCGCATATTTTTCATCATCCCTGCTGCAGATTTCCTTAATTCATCTCAAAGTAAGAGTATTCCATTGGTGATGTGTCCTGAGAATCATTGAGAATGAAGATATGAATCTTCTTATTCCGAGCATTAGATCAATTGGAAATTTGGCTAGGACTTCTCAAGCTACAGAGACAAGGATGATTAGCCCATTACTAAAGCTACTCGATGAAGGAGAAGCAGTGATTTCAAATGAAGCAGCCATTGCCCTCATGAAATTTTCTTGCAATGATAAGTACCTTCACCTGGATCATTGCGAAGCAATCATAAGCTTGAGGTGCAGGACATTTGATTCAACTTGTTTACTTTGGTGATAAAGTAGTTCAGAATTCTGCATTGCTTCTGCTATGCTACATTGCATTGCACGTCCTTGATAGCAAGGAGTTGGCTCAATCCGAGGTGCTTTCAGTGCTCGAATGGGCATCAAAGCAGGCACACTTGAACCAAGATAAAAAGGTGGAGACATTGTTGCAGAAATCCAAAAGCATGCTGGAACTCTATCAATCTAGAGGATCAAGGGGATTCCAATTGATTGCATCAAAAACTTGATGCATAATTTGCATATAAAATTAATCCTTTTCCTGCAATAATTGCATTAAAAAGATCTCAGGGAAATTGATGTGGGAAAAGTTACACAATCAATTACTCTTGCAATATATGAATAATCATTTACATTGGCTTTGTGTTTTTTCTGTCATTCTGCTTAAGGGCATTTCTCCTCTCTCTTTTTAATTAGAATGATCCTTTCACCACCTGATATTTGACAAGATATACTGAATTGTCTTTCAACAATGTTCAAGTCATGGAAACATACAATGCATGTCTGCATAAATAGATCCAATGGTCCGGCACTTCCCCTGATGCCACACATAGTGAGACCATAATGCAGCGAGCCACCTTTTTGTATTGGTGAAGACTTGTTGAAGCTTACTAAATGTGTCCTGACTCCTGAGCATTTTATCCAACATTCCATAAGTTGGAACATGCTGGTATGCCACTAAATTAAAAATCACAAAACGGCGGCCCATATTCTTGAATAAAATCATCTTTTTCTTGCATTTGATCTGACTCTATGCCTCAAACAATTTTTTCTTTGATAACAACTCTTTTAAATATTTTGAATTATTAACTATTACACTTATAATTTTTTAATATAGCTTTTAAACATGTATATTTTATCAATATATATATATATATATTAGAAGAATGAAACAGTGATAAAAAGAAAGGAACCAAATTGTTATGGCACGGTCATGTGTATGTTGTGTCTCTTATTTATAAATTGTGATGAAACATTTAAAAATCAGAGTCTTAATTATTTTTTTGCCATAATTTTTGGTTTTCTTAAAAAAGAAAATGGGTTTGATGCACAAAATATTCCATATTAGTAGAAATAGGGGAAGGACCACAGTTGAAAGGGTGTGATGTAGACCGTCTACCTTAATACAAGCATTAGCAATTACTTTTATGGGTCGAGCACGTGACATATAGATAAACTTTTCCATTGTTTAGACTATTTGCAAATTTTGTCAAAAGACGTTAGGCTTGACACTATGCATTTTTCTGATCCTCACATCTTGATCTTCCAATCTCCTCCACACATTGATTCGCTCCAGAAAGATCATAATTCCCTACCTTTCTCCTAATTTTCTTGTTAACAAGTAACAACCTCACTCCCCCACCCTAAACCCCAAAACAAAGTTTTTTTCTGCTCACCACTCTCAATTTCTTCTACTTTTTCTAAGCATCATATGGCTGCTGCATTAAGTGCTTCACTCTCCCTACCATCCTCTAATTCCACTTCTCTGTCCATCAAAACCAGCTCCATTTCCCTTGAAAATATCACTTTCAAAAAGGTAAATTTTAGTATCCTTTTCCTTTTTTCTTGGAGATCGTCACACGCGATTAACTTATATCCACTGATAGTGTAAAAGCATTTTCACTTAAGATGTTGTAGAACATTACAGGCAAATTCCATTGATCAGGGGTAGTTACATTTTATTTACTTTTCTAATGACTTGTGTAAAACAAAAACACTCTTGAGTGTCCACAAGTTATATTTGTTTGAGCAGGTTCCTTTATGCAACAGAAAAGTATCAGCTGGTAGGAAAGTGTTTACCATTAGAGCTCAAGTCACAACACAAGTACCTGCAAAGGTTGAGAAAATATCAAGGAAACAGGATGAGGGTGTAGTTGTAAACAAGTTCAAGCCAAAGGATCCTTACATTGGCAGATGCCTTCTCAATACTAAGATCACTGGAGATGATGCCCCTGGAGAAACTTGGCACATGGTCTTTTCCACTGAGGGTATCCCCTTAACCAACTAGAAATGTTCCTCGTTCAACTTTTTTGTCTGGCTTGGAGTTTGAGAAAGTAGAAGACTTTTGAATCTTCTGGTCCTAAGCTAAATATGTGTAGAATGTATCAAAATGTTTGTCCTTTAATCTTGTGGTGTGTGAAATTTAAAACTAAAGAGTTGTCAAGAAAAGGAAACAAATTGAAACAGAGGGAGTAGTGCATTTGGTTTTTGTCAATTTGTCATATGAACTTAACTTATATAAGCCGACAGTACAAATTAACATAATTGTAACTTGGTAGCGCAAATTTTTTTATACTGCTAGTGTATAGAAGTTAAACTCTTTGTAAGTTGATCAGTTGAGATTTATTTTGGTGTAACTGATTTATTTTTGTTGGGTTGATCAGGAGAGATACCATACAGAGAAGGCCAATCTATTGGAGTGATTCCAGATGGTGTTGACAGTAATGGGAAGCCTCACAAGCTTAGATTGTACTCCATTGCTAGCAGTGCCCTTGGCGACTTTGGAGACTCCAAAACCGTAAGCTATAAACTTCCTAGTCCTTCAATGTTTATCCAAAATAGTATAAACATCGATGTGTTGTCCTATTGCTACAATTTGTCCTGTAAAGAGTGGTGTTACAGTTTTAGTTATTGTTCCAGTTTGATAAGTATTTACTTTATTTGAATTAACTAGAGGTTTCATACAGGTTTCTCTGTGTGTTAAAAGGCTTGTCTATACCAATGACAAAGGGGAAATAGTTAAAGGAGTCTGCTCCAACTTCTTATGTAAGAATCAAGGACTCCCTAAACCTTAAAACAATGTTAGCTATTATCATTTGTATTTCCTCTTTTCTCATGTACTTGGCCTGAATTTCTTAATGAATATAAGAACATACTTAGAGCCGTGGAATGTTCATATGTCAGGTGATTTGAAACCTGGAGCTGAAGTTAAGATTACTGGACCTGTTGGAAAAGAAATGCTCATGCCGAAGGATCCCAACGCTACAGTTATAATGGTCCGTGCTAGCTCCTTCATTGTCACTATTAGGCACTTCGGTGTGCTCCCTTTCAATATGCTTAAGCACAGTTGTTAATTATTAGACTTTGATCTTTTCATGTTGCAGCTTGCTACAGGAACTGGAATTGCTCCTTTCCGTGCATTCTTGTGGAAAATGTTCTTTGAGAAGCATGACGATTACAAGGTAGACCAGATAAACCACTAGTTTTCATACTCAGTTTTATGGACGCACTGAGAAAGCAAAGGGGTTTATTGAAATTTTAAGTGAAACCATTCACTTTTATGAATGTAACCTCAAGATAAATGTAATGGTGAAATTACTAAGTGATACATGTGGTTAAAGATGATTCTGTTGGACTTGTAAAGAAGCATCATCATCTTACATTTCCTCATTTTTTTCGTCGAATGACACGGTTTTGGTTTTATGCAGTTCAACGGTTTAGCATGGCTTTTCTTGGGCGTACCGACAAGCTGCTCACTTCTTTACAAGGAGGTAATCCGAGTCTTCAATAGTTGTTGAATAAAAAATTATTACCATTTCACAAATCACAATGCATGACTAAGATCTATAACTTGAGAACTTGTGCAGGAATTCGAAAAAATGAAGGAGAAAGCACGGGAAAACTTCAGACTGGACTTTGCTGTGAGTAGGGAACAGACTAATGAGAAAGGTGAAAAGATGTATATCCAGACAAGAATGGCTGAGTATGCTGAAGAACTATGGACTTTACTCAAGAAAGATAACACATTTGTCTACATGTGTGGACTCAAGGGCATGGAGCAGGGAATTGATGACATTATGACTTCACTTGCTGAAAGAGATGGTAACATAAGTTTGAATATCTCATTATTTCATACATGCATATGTAAAGGAATTTGAGTTAAAATAACCAGTCACTCTTCATAGTAAGTCTAATTAGTAAACTGTAAGGTAAAGTAATTACTACTACCTGCTACAGTCAAGCCGTCATTGCATGTAACTTAAATCCAATATAAATGTCTTGATCAGCTAGACATATCAGTCAAAGCTTAACATTTTTTGTCTATGCTTTTGAAGGTATTAACTGGGCAGATTACAAAAAGCAGTTGAAGAAGGCAGAGCAATGGAATGTAGTTAGAAGTCTACTAAAACTTCCGGTTTCTTTGTACAAATATGAGCAGTGTTAGTTTCTCTGCTCTGCGATCATGTAGATATGTAGGTAAATTTTCCTTTTCTAATTCTTGTTTACATTTAGATTAAAAAAATTAACGAAAAAATTAATATTTATTTCTTGTTGTGACAGTGTTCTGGGAATTAGTACCCCTTTGGGAGTTGTATTGATGATAAACATACTTCTGGATGAACCTCCATATAGATGAAATGTTTATCCATTTGAATACACTTATATAGAGGAGCATAGCGGAGAATCAATTATTAAGTTGGATGTAATACTTTGTGCTATAGTGTATAAACATATATATCAGTAAACAGGTGTAATACTAATTGAGAGAGCTTGTTTGGATGGTTGTTACCTGTCGTATTATATTGTATCATTTTTTCCTTTTGGGTTCTCATATGGGGTCTGGTATTTGTACTAGGTCCGACTAAGTACGGATTCACACGGAAAGTCCCATGTTGGAGGTATTATTTTTTTTTCCGTTTTTGGTTGTTTCACCCGGTTGTTCAGCACCTACACAGCCCGATTAAATCCGCGTTCCTAGCGGAAACTCTCACATTTGGTTCTAACAAATGCGACTCCATATGTAGGAGTACTCGAACTTTAAATCTAGTAAAGAATGACTAAGTAATTACTACTCCATCACAACCCTTGTTGGTATTGTATTGGATAGATATTCTTAGTGCAATGCGTTTTATGATTCACTTATATTTTATTTAATTGTATGATTGTATCGTTATATTTGTTGTTATCCAACTGAAAAAAAAAAATCCAGTGGCAACTTTTGATTCAGGAAATGATAGACAAAATCTCATTATAGACTCAAAGAAACGTTCCTATGGCAGCGGACTCAACTAGTTCAATCAATGGTATTTGGAATCCAAGCATATTAGACTCAACTTTTTGTTCTCCCTAGTCAAACTTTTTTTTTTTTGGATTAAAAGGATACTTATATTAGATAAACTAGCCAGCATTAACCCTTAGATTAAGGGCTGATGGGTAAGACACAGAGTTTGTTTGGGCCACATCCCGGCCCTGGGATAAAATTTTTCCAATTTTAGTTGTCCTTACAAAAGTAATTCCTACAATGTCTGCATGTAGTGGTCCTCGATCACACATTAGTGGAACTTCCAAAAAGGTTGGATCATCAAAACCTTCCATCTCCGCACCTTTCTTTGCTAGGGCATCTGCTATTCTATTCTGCTCCCTGAACACATGCACTAGTCTTGGAGCACCCAGCCTCTACATTAAGTACCTGCATTCAGAAATTAGGGTATCATAAAGTAAGTGCCCACAACAAAACATGTTAACAAGCTCAATGGAGTCAGTATTGATTTCCAGGGAGTTAGGTTTCTATTGATTGCCATTTTTAAGCCTCTTCTAAGAGCCTAGAGTTCAGCCATGGCCGGATTGGTTAGCGAAACCTTTATCATGAAGCCAGTGGCGGAGCCAACATTTTCATCAAAGGTGCTCATACTTTTAGAACATGGGTGGGTGATTTTTGTATCAAAGGTGTCCAACAATTGATATATATCAAAATATCTATATATCCGATGAAGGGTATTCATCTGACCACCCTTAGATGAATGTAGCTCCTCCCTTGCATGAAGCCCACGATCCAGCTACCTTCATGGTCCCTAGAGACCCCTCCAAGACCCCCCCTTACCCGCTCCAGGGTTGCACCTGACAACTCCATCTATGTTGAGTTTATAACTTCCCACCTCGAGTGGTTCCCTTTTCACCTAAATAGTGGTTTTTTTGGTTGAATCTTTCCTCCTTATAAATTACCATAAGGTGGTACTTTATGGCTTTATCGATGTTGTTTTGCACATTGATACTTTCTCTCATGTTGTTGAATTGATTGGAGTTCCTAGTTAGCCATATGTTCCACATATAAAAAGGTACTCCCTCCGTCCCATTGTATATGACATCCTTTGACTTGACACGGTGTTTAAGAAAAAAGTAAGACTTTTGAAACTTGTGATCTAAAATTATTCTGAGATATTTGTGTTGTTGAGAATTAATTCATTAAAAAGGGAGAATTTTAAGGTTAAATTATTTCCAATTAAAGTAAGGTGACATTCTTTTTGGGACGGACCAAAAAGAAAAGGGTGCCACATAAAATGGGAGAGAGGGAGTATTAGTGATTCCCATTGTATCACGACATTGAATTGCTTGTTGCGTAGGCTATCTGAAATGTTAATCTAATTTTCAATATGTATGGAGCTGGGATCGAAGGTGTGAGGGCAAGTGGAGTTGTCCACAATGCCTTTCTAGAAAGTAGGGGCATTGTTACAACCAAAGAAGATGTGGTTGTTGTCCTCTCTAGCATCACTACAAATACAACAGGTTTGGATGAATTTGAGGCCTCTATTATGGAGGGAGAAGTTGGTGAGGATTCTGTCCAAGATAAAGAGCCATTGGGTTCTTGCGATTTCCAGATCATCTGGAGAAAGTTTTTTGGTTTTGGTTCTAGGTGTCAAGGGTGTTTTTTAGATTGTGGGTGTATGCAGTAGTAGCGGAGAAGGCCCCATCCTGAGTAAGGTTCCAGATCAAGATGTCTTCCTGAGTAGGGCTCATGGGTATGGGGTGACTAGAGATAATGGTTTTATATCTTCTGGTATATGGAAGGATAGTGACTAGAGGTTCCAACAGCTATCTCAGACCAAGTTAGGTACCACCAGATTTCTTCTCCATGGTTAAGGGTTCCGATGGAGCCTAGTAGAGGGATCCAAGAGTCTTCGAAGAACTTGGCTTTATTTCCTGAGTGGGCTATCCATCCCCACAGTCCTTCTATCCATCTTGAATATTCTTCCAGGTTTTTATGACCACTTTTCTAGCAGAATTAGTATGGTTGCAAGGAAGGCGTTTATAATTAAGAACCGAGCTCAAGATGCTATTGAAGCTCTTGTAAGCTCTCCAAGCGAGGCCTGCTAGGAGGGCCTTATTTTTTAAGTCACTTCTTTGAATCCCAAGTCCTCCTTCGTTCTTTTTCTTGGTAATGGACTCCAAAATAAAATCTCTCTATATTTTATCGATAGACTTGGTTACTTTTGAGGGCAGTCTTATATATTGCATGACATGACTTGATATGCTACTAAGAGTCGCTTTAGCAAGCACAATACAATCAGTTATGTTTAGAAACTTGGTTTTCCATCCAAAAAGTCTTCTATTCATGTTGTTAAGGATAAACTGAAAAATCCTTTCAGTGGGCTTTTTTGTGAAAGATGGTAAAACCTAGGTGCTTGCCAAAATTATTAGTGGGATCAATTTGCAAAAGGTTGGAGCACATGGCTTTATTGGCAAAAATATAGTTTTTTTAGAAGAGGACTTTAGGTTTTGCACGCTTGATCTTTTGCCCTAATAGGGAATTAAACTGGTCAAGGATTCTAGTAATGGTAGTGCAATTCTTTTGATCAGCCCTTGCAAAAAGATTAAGATCATCTGCAAATAATAAATATAAAATTTTTGGACCACTAAGTGAGATTTTGATGGGAGTCTAGTGCCTAGATCTGACTCCCATATTGATGGCCCTAGAGAGTCTTTCCATGCAAAGAATGAAGAAGTATGGGCGCATGGGATTCCCCCCGGCCTAATTCCTCTTGAAGGGTCGAAGGTGTTCGTCATCTCCCCATTGACCAGGATGGATATGGTGCTGCCACAAATGCACGACATGATGAGCTTGGTGAGAAAATTAAAGAAGATAAAGGTTTCTCTAATGAAAGACTACTCCAGTCTATCAAATGTTTTCTCAAGGTCCACTTTGAGGATCATTGTGACATTGATTAATTCTCTTGGGTTGCTTATGTCTTCAACTACCAGTTGTCAGTTGTCTACCTATTGTGACTCAGATTGGGCTAGTTGTCCATAGACCAGAAAATCAATAACTGGATATGTCATTAAGCTGGGATGTTCTTTAGTCTCTTGGAAATCAAAAAAACAAGACACTATCTCAAGAAGTTCAACAGAGGCTGAGTTCAGAAGCATGGCATCAACTGTAGTAGAAATAACCTAGTTGACTGGATTGGTTAAAGAGTTAGGAGTATCAATTATTCAGCCTGTTGATCTACATATTGACAGTAAAGCTGTCATAAGGATAGCAGCTAATCGAATATTTCATGAACGAACTAAGCACATAAACATTGATTGTCATTTTGGGAGAGAGAAGATACGATAAGGGCTTATTAGGATTTCATCATATAGGAACAAAGGAACAACCTGCTGATCTACTGACTAAAGGCTTGGGAAAAGCTTAACATCACTACTTGCTGAGCAAGCTTGGAATAAAGAATGCGTTCTTACCATTCAACTTGAGGGGGAGTATTGAAGTCAGCAATAATTCAGTTTGCTAGTAGTGTATAACTAACTTATAGTTTGTTAGGATGTTAGTTAGAGTGGGTCCAACTAATCATCAAAGCTACATGATTTGTTGATGATACTTGTCTATAAAGAGGCACAACTAATGATTGTACATACAATTCATATTGTAATGAATCAGTTCATGATTTCCAATATACAGTTTCTCTCTTAAAGCCTTGTTCAAATCCAACTCTAAATCCATGGAGATAGTCCATGGTTAGCTGAAGTTTTCACTGTTACTTTTCTGAATTCATAAAAGATGTGCACTTATTTATGAAAAGTGATGTAAAGCTCAGATGTTTGTACCTTACAAATTGGTGAAGAGCACACCATTTTTATTTGTAAAGATTTAGTTCTTGGACTATCTAATTGCTATTTTTATATATCATGAATCATAATACAAGGGTTCATAATTTCATCTAAATAGCTATTAGATAATCATCGATTTCACAGGACTTGCCACAACAAAGAACTGAAACCTGGAGATTATGATCAATAATATTAATTTAGAAAGACAAAGTTTGACAGCAAAGTTGGAGAGTGTAGTTAGTGTTCACAATAATCGACGAATTAAGATATGTGTGAGATACTTGAAGAAGAAGATATTTTCTATATATTTCGAGTGTATTATGTCTATATAATTTAATTATTTTCCTCTCTTATTTTGTTGGAATGATCAATACTGAAGCATGACCAATTGATGTTTTACGATTATGATTGATTCTTTGTGAGTCAATTGTGCAATTCCAAGTAGATCCTTTAGGTAGGAAAGATCATATTGCTGATGAAGGAGTTAAGATATTGCATCTACTCCACTTCCATGTTGGTCATATGACTTCAAGTGTCTAGCAAATGATAAACACCATCAAATGCTAATTATGGCCAAAAGACACATTTTTCTAAGCAAGCACAATCTTATTGATATGTCCTGATTATACAAGCATATAGAGGAGAGGTATTCACCCATTAGTCTAACTAGGAGTTTTTTTCACATCAATTTTTTTCTGTAATATGATACTCAATTTTAACTAAAGAAATACATCTGCAAATATTTATTATGTAAATTATGTTGTTTTATCCTCAATCAATTGTATTAATTTTGAAGGTAGAGTTAATTGTATATTGAAAGTAATACATGATTGGTATTGAGGTATGCCTCCAGATCTGAATATATACCCTATATACATTAATAAAGTAGGATAGATGATGCATTAATCACCTTCCATTTACTGTTACTCTACATTCTCTATTACAGAATTTGCCATACATCCACATATATAACATCTACTTGCATCAATATACACAAAATATTCTTCTATGGATACTTATATTTAGTTAAAATTCTTACTTATACTTTACCTATTCGTAAGATTTGAGGATTAGATGGGACATTTCTTGAGTATTGATTGTGTTAATTGTTTTACCTAATGTAAAGATATCTATATTACCTATGAAGGGCATTATCCCGTGTAAATTTGAGTACTCTACATTCTCTATTACAGAATTTGCCATACATCCACATATATAACATCTACTTGCATCAATATACACAAAATATTCTTCTATGGATACTTATATTTAGTTAAAATTCTTACTTATACTTTACCTATTCGTAAGATTTGAGGATTAGATGGGACATTTCTTGAGTATTGATTGTGTTAATTGTTTTACCTAATGTAAAGATATCTATATTACCTATGAAGGGCATTATCCCGTGTAAATTTGAGTATTTATTTGATATAATTATGTACCAATATATCTAATGACCTTTATAATTATGTGTCACGACCCAAGCCTAGGGCCTAGACGTGACACAACGAATGGGAAGTCCAAATACCACCCAAACAAGTCTCTTAGCATATTATGTGTACATCCTTGATTGTGGAACCAAAATAAGACAATAACAAGAGTCAATTGTAAAAAACGGAAGCGGGACTAAGGGAGACCTTTCATGAACCATAGTCATAATAGGAGCCAAGCTCAAGCATATACAATCATATCCAACAACACCTCTACATACAAATAAAGCGGGAGCCAAGACATTCCCCAGGCTCACTCTCAAGTGATAATAACCAAAAGAAATTACACAAGTCTTAACATAGCATGAAAGGAAAGTAGATATTATCCTCGAAGTGGAGGACTCACCAATAGATTCTTCAAGTAAATAAAAAAGGAAAGTAGATATATAACCGAAGTGGAGGACTCACCAATAGATTCTTCAAGCAAATCAACTAGTCACGTAGAGAAGGAGGATCAGTAGGAGCTCCGGTCCGTACATGGTAATATCATGTAGGCATAGAGTATGTGTTAGTACTTGTAATATATTAAGTATGCAGGGTGCAATGCAACAAAGACATAAGCCAAATATAGACAACGGACATAATCTCAATATGGCATATATGATCAATGCTTGAAATAAAACTTGCATGTAAAATATTCAACTTGAACATAATAATATACGTATGTGGGAGGAGTCCTTAACCGACGTAGACCAAGCGAGCTACAATTTAGAATCTAAGACATAACACCCCCTCGATAAGGTGATCGAGGCATGACACCCCCTCGGCAAGGTGATTGAGGCACAACACCCCCTTGACAAGGTGATCAAGGCATGACAAGCCCTCGACAAGGTGTGGTCTACTTGCCAAGGTAAATCAAATATGATCCCACTTGACGGGAAAACATGAACTAGTTGGATATATTAGTAAAGCCCTTTAATGAAAAATATATAATCCTATGGTGGCACATAGTTTAGAGACTAAAGACTTTATATAGGGACCGCTTCAGTCAAGCCCCTACCTTAAGCATCAATCAGTGTTAAGTCTAATCCCATGGAATACTTGAAATAATCATAACTTTAATCATAACATGAATAATTTGTAAGAAACATAATAACATGGCATGAGTAGTTCCTTTACTTGCTGGACCTCTACTAGTGAGCTTAACTTGAACATGAAGGTAAAATAGTAATCATACTTGATCTCTCAACTTGACATGAATGGATCGCAATAGTTAGTATCTTGAAATAGGGTTCAACTTGTCACTTGTAAAATAATAGATATTTTTCATAAATTTAATAGATGCATGGGAGCCCATAATTATTTTGAAATCACTTGACTTGTAAATCATGCAATAACTCATCTGTAACTTGAAAATCTTTGTCATGTAATTTAATCAAACACATGATGGGTATATGGGCACATGTTCAAAGTCATGCAATTCAAGAGTATAAAACAAGAAAGAGTTATTTCAAAGTCATCCAAATCATTCCACCAATATTATAGTAAAACCCGTATTTTGATTATCATGAAATCCATCTCAAAATTTACCATAGTTCATAGTTTTGATAGACCACATCATCAATAACTTCAATAGATATAAATCAACTCATGGAATAGTCTTAAAATAGATATTCATGCATAGTTAATCAATACTTCATAAAAACCCAACATAATTCACATTTATGATGCATAATAGGAAGTTCCCATGAAGAATCAAACCTTGAAATATGAAATTTTATGAAAAGAGAGAGTTGGGCTCCATGGGTGAAAGGACCCATGGATGAAGACCCACATACCTTAAACATTGAATTTGTTGAAATTAAATTGGGGAAAGACTTAAGACTTGATTTGAATTTTTGAAATCCAAAGCTTGTTTTTGAGATCCTTGAATTTGAATGAGAAATTTGATGATGTTTTTGGAGAAGCTTAGAGAGGGCTTAAGTTCTAGAGTTGAAAAATGACAAAATATGAATGGTTTCACGTTTAAATAGGCATTGGGTGATTACCCAAATGCTCTTAGATGAAATATGAAAAATAGGGGAAAATCACACTGGTCTGCATCTAGTCTGCGATGCGAACCAAATGCGGAGAGCCATTTTCACAGCTCCGTGACTCAGGTGCGTACTGGTCCTGTAGGACCACTGGAAATGCTCCCTGTAGCGAAAATTATTTTTCGCTACAGATCTTCTAAAATTCGTAGTCTACCCTTTTTCACTTATTTTTGCCCCCTAAACAAGAATAAGAAGTCAAATTTTTGAAATCACGCACGATTTTTTGAGATATTTGAAAAATTCAATTATGGAATATTCTAAAGCACATGAGGAGTGTTTCAATATCTCCCCCTTGGTAACATTCATCCCTGAATGTCAAAGAAATATACGTAAGAGATGAAATCATGAGACTTCCAACTCGACATGAATGCAATAAATGCACTTGAACATTATTTTCAAAAGGTTTCAACATGAATATCAAAAATCACCATAAACTTATTACCATGAACATGAATGCATGCAAAAATGTCATGAGGGTTGAAACTTAAGGCTTGAAATCATTGATGAGACTTAATTTATTACCTTCGGCTTGAGTAGAGTGGAAGAAGTATGAATATCACTTTTTCATATCCACTTCGACTTCCCATATAACACTTTCAACTTGTTATTTCCTCCAAAGGACCTTGATGGATACTACATCTTTGTTTCTTAGCCTTTCACTTTCCTATCCAATATCTCCACCAAGACCTTCTCATGGGCCAAGTTATCCTTCATAACACCCACAACCTCTAAAGGCACAATAGCACTTGGTCACCCACACACTTTCTCAACATCGACACATGGAAGACAGGATGAACCATGCTCATATCCATAAGCAACTCTAATTCATATGCAACCTTACCAATTCTTCTCAAAATTCTATAAGGTCTCACAAATCTTGGGCTCAATTTTCCTTTCTTGCCAAACTGGACCACATCCTTTATGGGTGAGACTTTCAAGTAAACTCAATCATCAACATTAAACTCAAGATCTCTTCTTCTCACAATGGAGTAGGACTTTTGCCTACTTTGAGCCGTCTTCAACCTTTCCCTTATCAATCTCACTTTCACCAAAGCCTCCATAAACAAATCCGAGCCTAACAAGGCCAATTCCCCCACATTAAACCACCCAATTAGGAATCTACTACCTATAATATAGAGCCTCAAAGGGAGCCATACCAATACTAGAGTGGTAGCTATTGTTGTAATCAAACTCAATAAGTGGAAGATGTTCATCCCAACTACTCTTAAACTCCAAAATACAAGCCTTAAGCACATCCTCAAGGGTTTGGATAGTCCTTTCGCCTTGGCCATTCGTTTAAGGATGAAAACCTATGCTAAGCTTGACTTTGGTACCAAGACCCTTTTGGAAGGATCTCCAAAAATGAGAAGTGAATTGAGTACCACGATCCGAAATAATAGACAAGGATATCCCTTGCAATCTAACAAAATCATGAATATACGACTTAGCATAATTCTCAGCACCATAAGTTGTTTTAACCGATAGCAAGTGAGCCGACGTAGTCATTTATCAACAATCCCCCAAATAGAATCAAAGTGTTTCCTAGTCTTAGGCAAACCAATCACAAAATTCATGTTAACCTCTTCCCACTTCCAAGTAGGAAGTTCTATGTCTTGGGTTAGGCCACCCTACCTTTGATGTTCGACTTTCATTTGTCGACAATTGTGACAACCGGCTACAAACTTTGCAATATCCCTCTTCATACCACCCCACTAATAAATCTCCCTCGAGTCTCTATACATTTTTGTGGAACTGAGATGAATAGAGGGACAAATTATGGGCCTCGTTCAAAATCAACTCTCTCAAGTAATCAACATTAGACACACATAGTCTACCTTGGTACCTAAAGACACCATCTTCCCCTTGGGAGAAAATCTCTATTTTACCATCCTTCACCAAATCCTTCAACTCTAGCAAGGTGGGATCAAGGTCTTGTTTGGACTTGACCTCTTCAATCAAAGAGAATTTGGAGCCATCAAAAACCACTATTCTCGACTTCATCCAACCTCACTTCTAACTGAGTCAATCGGTGTACTTCTCTAGCCACCTCCTTGTTACCATTATTAATGTGAGCTAGACTACCCATAGACACTCTACTTAGAGGATCGACCACCACATTATATTTGCTGGAATGATAGTGCATACTCATGTCATAATCCTTAAGGAGTTCTAACCACCTTCTTTGTTTCAAATTAAGATCTTTTTACGTGAAAACATATTGGAGACTCTTGTGGTCGGTAAACACATCTACATGAACCCCATACAAATAATGACGTCAAAATTTTAAAGCAAACACCACGACCGTCAATTTAAGATCATAGGTGGGATGATTTCGCACATGGACCTTTAATTTCCTAAAGGCATATAACCTTGTCATTTTGCATTGACACACACCCCAAACCAATCTTAAAGCATCACAATAAATCACAAACACTTCTAACCCTTTCGATAAAGCCAAGATAAGAGCGGAAATAAGTTTGTCCTTCAAAATTTGGAAACTATTTTCACATTTATTAGTCCAAACAATTTTTTCCTTCTTTTGGGTCAACTTCGTCAAAGGGGAAGAAAGCGAAAAAACCACTCACAAATCTTCAGTAGTGCCCGCTGAACCCAAGAAGCTCCTAATATCAGTCAAAGTCAAGGGCCTAGGCCAATTCTTTATCACCTCCGTGTTCTTAGGGTCCACTTTAATCCCATCACCCAAAACCACGTGCCCCAGGAATGCAACCTTTTTCAGCCAAAATTCACATTTCTCATATTTAGCAAACAACCTCTCATCCCTCAAGATTTATAACACCAACTTAAATGATTTTACATGTTTTTCTTCACTCCGGGAATAAATCAATATATCATCAATAAAGACTACCATAAACATATCATGGTAGTGTTTAAAGATCCTATTCATGAGATCCATAAATTTTTTTGGTGCATTAGTCAAGCCAAAAGAATAACTACAAATTCAAAATGCCCATACCTAGTCCGAAAATCCGTCTTGGGATTATCACACTCCCTCACTCTCACTTGGTGGTCTCCGAACCGAAGATCAATCTTAAAAAAGTGACTAGTCCCTTGAAGTTGATCAAATAAGTTATCTATCCTTGGCAGAGGGTACTTGTTCTTTATGGTGACTATATTGAGTTGTTGGTAGTCGATGCACATTCTAAGGAAATCATCCTTTTTTTTTTTACTAACAACACTAATGCACCCCAAGGTGATTTGCTAGGCCTTATGAAATCCTTCTCCAACAAATCCCTCAAACTCGTTCAAATCCGTCGGGGTATATGGTAAGGGGGAATGGAAATGGGTTGTGAATCAGGGAGGAGATCTATACCAAAGTTTATTTCCCTTCAGGAGGAACACCGAGAAGTTCATCAGGAAAGACATCAAGAAACTCATTGACCATCGGAATCAACTCAATGGGAAGGACTTTAGACTCCACATCCCTAACCCTCACTAGATGGCAAATGCAACCCTTAAAAATCAATTTTTGGGCTTTAAGACAAGAAATGAATCTACCTTTAACCACCATAATACGACTTTCCCACTCAAGGATAGGCTCATTATGGAATTGGAACCTAACTTTGCTGGTTCTATAATCAATTGAAGTATGATATGCATGTAATCAATCCATCTAAAGAATAATGTCAAAATCCACCATATCAAGTTCAACAAAATCACAAGGTAAGACTTTATGTAATAAAAATACGGGACAATTTCAATAGACCCTCTTAGCAATAATGGACTCACCAATGGGGGTGGACACCTTATAGGGTTCACATAACAATTCGGGATACACATGAAGCTTATTGACAACAAAAACAGTAATGAAAGAAATAGTGGCATCCAGATCTATCAATGCATACACATCATAATAAAAAAACCTTTAACATACTGATAACAACATCGGGCACCTCATCCACACGTTGCCTTCCTTGAAGAGCATATAATCGATTTTGCCTTGGAGCACCCCTTTTGGGCTCCCTTTTCCCTTTGACCCACATTAGCACCTTGGCCTTGAGGACGACTATCCCTAACCTTGTTTTAAGCATGACGACAATCAACAATCTTGTGACCCACTTCACCACAACCGAAGCAAGCATTAGAGTTCTTCAAACATGGACCACCACGGTTTCTTCCACATCTTTGACACTCAGAATTAGTCATCCCATCATTGCCACCTTGAAACCTTGGGTTAGGCACCCCATTATTAGCAAATCATTTGTTGGGAGCACTACACGACTCTTGGCCTTGAAATTTGAGACCTTGTTGAGAACGGCCACCCTTGAGACCTTGGAAATCACTATTTCTTCAATTCCTAAGCTTCTCCCCCTCAAGTTGTTCGGCATATGTCATTAGCCGAGACAAGTCCATATCACTCACTAGAATGGCGGTATGATATTCTTCATTCACTAAGTCGGACACCCCTGACACAAACTTGTTCATTTTCAATCTAGGATCAACAACCAAATGAGGAGCATACTTTAAGAGCTTGTTGAATTTGAGGGCATACTCCCTCACATTCATGGAACATTACTTGAGATTCATGAACTCCATCATCTTAGCCTCTCTCAATTCAATAGGGGAGAACTGGTTGAGGAAGGCGGTCTTGAACTCCTTCCATAGAATAACATCATCATTTCTCCTCTCCAATTTCCATTGAGCAAACCAAATTTGGGCTACATCCTTGAGTTGGTAGGTTCTATTTCTGCCTTCTCCTCCGAATTTACCCCCATAATAGATAACACCTTATACACCTTATTGATAAACTCTTGAGGATCTTCCTCGATTTTGGACCCATGAAACTCCGGAGGGTTCATCCTCATGAAATCCCTCACCCTTGAGGTCAGACTAGAAGCATAAGGAGTTTAGGCCCTTTGATTCAATTGGTTAGTCATAGCATGAGCCAACATAGTGATGGCATTTCGAAACTCAACTTGGGCCACTCCTTCATCTTGAAGAGCTTGAGGAGCGGGATGAGCCAATTCCTTTTCGAGTGTATGGGCCCTCCTTGATCTTCCTCTTGGTAGCGGCATAATCTAAAAGAACAAATAACGTTCGTTAGTAACGGTAGTCTTATCTTTATATTTAGAGTACGACATAGATCATGAGGAAGTGACACATTTCCTAAAATGCCTCATAGCCTTCTATTCATAGTTGTGCCACACTTCACAACTATGAATAAGATTCTAATCGACGCGGTGTGTTGGAATTTCGAGATCCATTAACAATCTAGTGCTCTGATACCAAACTTGTCACGATGCAAGCTTAGGACCTAGATGTGACATGGCGAATGAGAAGACCGAAGACCACCCAAACAACCATCTTAGCATATCATATACACATCGTTGATTGCGAAAGCAAAATAAAACGACAACAACAAGAGTCAATTAAAAAAATAAAAAAGAAGCGGGACTAAGAGAAATCTTTCACAAACCATAGTCATAATAGGATCCAACCTCAAACATAGACAATCATATCCAACAACACCTCTATATACGAATAGAGCGGGAGTCAAGACATTCCTGAACTCACCCTCAAGTGATAAGTAATCAAAAGAAATTACACAAGTCTTTAACATAGCATGAAAGGAAAATGGGTATTTTCTCTGAAGCGAGGACTCATCAATAGTTTATTCAAGTAAATCAACTAGTCATAGGAAGGAGAATGACCAATAGAAACTTCGATTCTTATATAGTAATATCATATAGACATAGAATATACATTAATATTTGTAATGTACTAACTATATAAGGTGCAATGTAATAAAAATATATGTCATATTTCAAAATGTATAAATATAGATAATAGATATAATCTTAATAAAACTTGTGTGATTAATGCTGTTAATAAAACTTGCACGTAAAACATCAACTTTCCATTTCTCCATTTGATTCATCTCCATTTTTCCCAATTTCTTCTCAACCCTGACTGCCGCCACCCTCTCTCCGGCGGGTTTCGCCGGAAACGACCCCTTTTCGTCTCTCCTTTCTCTCCTCCAACGCCAATAGCGGTGCCGCCCTTCTCCTCCACTTTCCCCACGCCATTGACCCACCAGAAAACCCCACTCTTGCCGCCCGAAAACCACCGGAAAACAGCCCGCACCGCCACTCTGTTTCTTCTCTCCGTCCCATCAAACAATCCATCTCTCCCTCTCTCACCGGTGAGCCTCTCTCTCCTCTCCCTAAACCCGCTGGAAAACCACCACAAAACCTCCCTTCTCCCGTCACTCCTCTCTCCTTCACTGTCTCCATCGCGGACCAAAAAACCCACCGGCAACCCCCGTCCAACCGCCACAGCACCACCAAACGCCCCTTTCCTCTTCTCCCCGCCGTCCACACCACCCAAACCAACGACCATGGCTGCCGCCTCTCCACCACCGCCGCACCAGACGACAGCCCCCTTTGTCCTCTCTCCCATCTCCCTCTGTCTTCTCTCCTCTCATCGACGCGACCCTGTCCTCCCCCTCTCCTTCGATTCCCTCTCCTCCGACCAAGAGTTGCCAGAAACAAAACCCAAAGACCCCACGTCAGTCCAACAAAGACGGCTCTCTTTAGATCCGTCGGGGTATGATGTTTTCATGCTTATTCGCTTCAACTTGTTGATATTGAAGTGGGTTGTTATGGATTAGTCTGAAACTTTTATCTCTGTTTCTGGATTCTTTTATTATCGTTGTGTCTGGAATTATTGCAATATCAATTCCTTTTTCATCTTTTTATGCAGAGCATTCATGGCTTTCCACTTAGCCTAACATATATTGTGACTCTTTGATAAAAATTGCCTGTTGGTACTTCTTCTCTGGTAAAAAGTTTTTATCGTTTATTTGATAATTGCAGACATGATTTTCTTGACTTCTAATTAATCTTGTTGCTTTGCTAGAATATAATATATTTATGGTAGCAACTATCATTCTTAATATGTTAAATGCACAAGTCGTATGTATGAACCATCCGTTGATTGTTTTTTAGTTATTTTACGCGGTGTATTTTTGATGAATATTTGATTTGCTGATTTGTGGTAAAATTATTTTGATTAGTTACTTTTATTTAAGGAAATTTGTGATTGAATTGATCTTTTTTATAGTAAATATTTTTGTGATTGAATAAATTAAGTGGCTCATTATTTGCTATGGTAAGTCAAATATTTCCTTACCTTTTATTTATTACGAAGAGAGGACCTCACTTTTTTTCGCACCGATACAATTTCTCTGCACACGAAAAATAACTCCTCTTTCCGCTCCAGAACACTTTTCTATACACTGCTTCTCCACAACTTTTTATAACATTTGCTCTTCCAAGTTCAAATCCGACTGTAGACGCAAGTGACTAAGTCGTTTTTTCTTCTTTTAATCATATATTCTCAATTTCGTTGTTTATTCCAATTATTATTTTTATCATGTCGGTACTGCTAGTTTTCTAAGTGTTGCATTCATCAAGACGTGAAGAGTCGCCGGTGTGGGATGGTTTCGGAGAGATCCAGAAGATTCTTTTATTTTTTTTTTGTTTTGATGTTATATTTTTATCTCTTGCAAGAGATGATGTAATAACAAAATAGTAAAAATGTGGGGATCTGGTTAAAAGGGGGTGAGGATCTACGTGTTATTTTTTTTTTGTCGTTGTTTTTTTTCGTTTTCTTTTGTGCTGTTTTATGTGGTAGTAACTTTAGGCAAACCTCATTTTAGGCTTAATGTTTATTTGTTTTAAAAAAAAATAATTCGTGCTTAAAAAAGTTTATTTTAATCTAATTAAGTTCCTAATAATTTCCCTCTATTTGAATACGTTATTTTTTAGATACTATGCATATAGGTGACACAAACATTATTTTCTTCTTTTTAAGCATGATTTATGTGTTTTAGATATTCTGTCTAGGTTTTCTTATGCCTTCTCAAGTATGTTTGAAATATATTTTTAGATATCCTACCTATATGTTTATCTTAAATTTATTTCCTTTCAAGTTTGCTTTAAAAAGTGTGTTAGATATTTTGCTTATAGGTTTGTCTTTAAATTTATTTTCTTTCAAGTATGTTCTAGACATCCAGCCTATAAGTTCCTTATGTCTTAGATATCGTGTCCGTAGATTTTAAATTTCTCGCATTAGATATCATGTTTATAAATTCATCAATAAAAACTTCTTTTTTAAGTTTTGGTTCTAATGTTAGAAATCATGTTTTAGATTTATTTTAAATATTTGTGATAAAAATTATGTTTATAGGATTTTGTTTCAGAGAATGCCTAAACAATGTTTTTGAAATCATTTTTTATGATCTATAATAGTTTCCATATCTTTAGAAATCATGTTATTAGTAGAATTTAATGTGTAAAGATCATGCCTATAGAAATTTAATATCTCCATTGCTTTGAAAAACATGCTTAGATATAAATATTCTTTTAGAAAATATGCCTATAGGAAATTCAAACAAGTGTAATGCTCATTTTCTCTTAAAAGTTAAGTTTATGGCGTCTTTTAGAAAATCATCATGCTTATAGGAAATACTCTATTCTTAATGTGATGCAGACACAATATCTTAGCACCATTATTTGTATTTTCAAGCATGTTAGATAGTAACTTGTTTGGAGGCTATGTGGACTTTTATGTGCTAATTGCTCGTTTTGTTTATTTTTTGATGCGAGTCTTAGTAATCTTGATTTTTTTTTTAGTCTAGAACCTTTCCTAAATAAGAGTCCAATGCCTCTTGGATATTAGGAGGGGCATTAGACACTTTAGGAACATGATTAGATTTTTTTTCATTTTTTAGTACGCTCTTAAGTTAAAATAAATAAATCAACTTAGGAGGGATAGGGGTATATAGGACCCTAGGAAATGATGACTTCAACCTTGAGCTTTAATAGGACACAATCTTTGTTTTTGTCTTTAGGCTTAATAAAGTCATGCGTGCTAAATGACATTTTCGTCTTCTGAAATAAAAGCCAAGTAAACTGATTCGAGTGGAATAATTACACACTTAGTATAGTATTTTCTCTTCAATTATTTTACTTGGGGTAGTTAGATCTCTAATTGATTATTTTTTTTGCTCTATTTGATCACTTAGGATTAATTAGACCATTTTTAAATTGAGACTTTGTTTTGCAACTCTCACATAAATTAGAGATATGGTTGAGATTTGCATTTGCGGATCTCGAGGGGTGCCTAACACCTTGCTCTTGAGGTAACTTGAACCCTTACCCAATATTTGGTTGACCTTGACCTTAGGTTTAGATTCAGACTTAGAATGGTGCCCTAATGCACCCAATCATTAGTTGGCGACTCTTCAATTGTTTGAAAATCCCAAAAGAGTCCTCGTCACGACGTCGTCCAGGTTCCTCTCTTTTTGCGAGAAAAAATAGGGTCTGACAGAATGACAACTTTGTTGGGGATTTTAGGTTCTAATCATAATGTGTTTTTTTATGTGGGTATTCGTTTTCCTTATTTGTTTATTTACTTTCCTTAATTGTTTATTTTTCCTTAATTATTTACTTTCTTTAATTGTTTATTTGTTTTCCTTATTTGCTTATTTACTTTCTTTAATTGCTTATTTTTCTTAATTATTTACTTGCCTTAATTGTGTTATGTGCTTTTCTTAATCATTTATCTTCCTTAATTATTTATTTCCTTTATTTGTTTATATTTCCTTAAATAATTTATTAACTTTTATTTTCCTTCCCTTATCCCTCTAACTCCCCTTCTTTATTCCCCTAAATCCTTTTCCCTTATCCCCTTTAACTCCCCTTCCTTTGTTCCCCCCAACTCTTTTTCCCTTATTCCCTCCAATTCCCCTTCTTTTATTTCCTCTAACATCCCTCTAACTCCCCTCCATTTATTTACTGCTTTAGTTATTTGTTTAAATACTTACTAATTATTACCACTTTGATAAATTGTCATTCTGCGCATACATTTCCCTAATTGGGATCTTCTTCTTCTTTTTTTTTTTATGGTGATGTAGTTCCTTTGCACCCGCCTTCTCTTTAAACTCGAATTTTAGAGAGTAAATGTTTGCGTGGTGAATGACGGATAGTCTTACTACCGTTGGACCACATGCTTCTCACATAGGAATACCCAATTCGTGTCTAACCCACTCTTCTAGAAACCTAGGGTAGAGCTGTCCACCCCAAAGTCTAGGTCATGCATACATAAACCCTAGGTAGTTTGACCTTCAGGGGGTCAAACTACAAAATAGTAGCCACGCTGTTAAGTCTAGAGGGTCCAATCACCGTCTAATAAATATGTATATTATGTGTCTATGTGGTCATGATAGTTTAATCCAAGCCTAAAATTATTAAAATTGAGTTTACAACTTTTCTTTTCTTTGATTGTGTGCAAAAAACATAATGACATCTCCAAACTTTGCAAATAGTAAGATGGTAATGGGTGTAGATCACAGGCTTCGGAGATGGTGGGGAAACATTAAACAGGATCGTGCTATTGATGTTGCTCGGCTTATAGGAGGGTTGGCATATCTAGTATACATTATTCCGGGTCGTTATTTGATCAACTCGCTGTTGAAATTTTTGGGACCCTGCTAGGACCGTCTTCAAATTTCGTGACTTTGAGTTAACACCTACAATTGAGGAGATTGGCGGGTTCACTAACTTGCCTTACCGGGGTAGGACCATGATCGTCCCTCATAGGCAAACTCCAAAGAAGTTCATGAAAAATTTGGGTTTAGTGTACAAACCTAAATTGGCTTGCTTGGATTTTGAGTGAATTTCTTTGGATTATTTATATGCTTGCTTTGGCCATCCAGATGGCTATGAACAATTCAAGAGTGAGTTTTCATGTTCAGCGGCAAAGTGGGAGGTACACCGCGTGAACGCCTTTGCGGTCACATTGCTGGGCACTTTAGTCTTTCCTAATCTACATCGTGCGCAATTTGTCCAAAGGAAGAGATATTGAAGGGAACACCATCATGCCTATGATATTAGCAGAGATGACAAGGGCTTTGTCCAAATATGTTTGGGGTAAGAGGTTCTTTGAGGGGTGCAGTTTCCTATTACAACTGTGGGCAGTCGAGCACTTCTATAAAAAGTGAAACTTGATAGGCATTCTTGATGGCGTGGGAAACAAAATTCACACCCACCCAGCAAGAATGCGCAGATTCGTCAAGCCAGTAGGTGTCAAGGAGTGGTTTGATTTCATGAAAGGCCTATCTGGTTACGACATACAGTGGAAGTACTATTGGTTACAAGCATCACGTGCAATAGCAAGAGGAGACGAGCTTTACAACATTGAGCTCATCGGCCTGAAGTGGGTCCAACCTTATGCCTCTTTGTGAGCACTTAGACAATTTAGCCTAATTCAAGTCATTCCTTTACAGTCCAACATGAGTTTGTCTGAGTATGAGTTTGGAGAGGAGATTCCACAGGTGCACAATATATGTAAGGGGTAGGAAAGAGTATTGACCATTGTCATTCAAGAAGATCACCCTTATTGCACTCTCGAATATTATGTATGGATTCTGGAAGATGCTGAGAGAGTAGATCTGGATCAAAGAAGTTAAGTTTATGGCCTCTTTTAGGAAATCATGCCTATAGGAAATATTCTATTCTTAATGTGATGCACGCACAATATCTCATACCATTATTTATGTTTTCAAGCATGCTAGATATTAACTTTTTTTAGAGGCTATGTGGACTTTTATGTGCTAATTGCTCGTTTTGCTTATTTTGTTTGAAGTGAGTCTTAGGAACCTTGATTTTATTTTGGTCTAGAACCTTTCCAAAATAAGTGTCCAATGTCTCTTGGAGATTACGAAGGACGTTAGACACTTTAGGAATACAATTAGCTTTTTTCATTTTTAGTGCGCTCTTAAGTTAAAATAAATAAATCAGCTTTGGAGGGGGTAGGGGCTTTAAACTTGAGCTTTAAGAGGACAAAATCATGGCTTTTTTCCTTAGGATTAATAAAGTCATGCGAGCTAAATGACATTTCCGTCTTTCGAAATAAAAGCCAAGTAAACTAATTCGAGTAGAATAATAATGCGCTTAGTATAATATTTGATCACTTAGGATTAATTGATTATTTTTTTGCTCTATTTGATCACTTAGGATTAATTAGAACATTTTTAAATTTAAACTCTATTTGTTTTTTAACCCCCACATAAATTAGAGATACGACCGGGATCAGCATTTGCAGACCCCTAGGGGTGCCTAACACCTTCCTCTTGAGGTAATTTGAACCCTTACCCAATCTCTGCTTGACCTTAACCTTAGGTTTAGATTCAAACTTAGAATGGTGTCCTAATGTACCCAGTCATTAGGCGACAACTCTTCAACTGTTCAAAAATCCCAAAAGAGTCCTTGCCACGGCGTCGTCCATGTTTTCGTCTTTTTGCAAGAAAAGATATGGCACGACACTTCATTCCAAGTATGTAAGGGTAAACTAAAACATGATATTTTTCTCTCATGTGCCCCATGAATGGTCTTAGATGAGAGTTGAAAGTTCTTGAGTCTACATGCATGATTCTTGATTATTTTCTTGAGAAATCATATTTACAACATGTAATTTCGTATGTTGATGATCATCACAAATTTTTTTTCTTGAATAGAATAGTTTACATGAATTATTGCATAAACCCTACTTATTATTTCTTAAAGATTTCATGTGAGAAGATAGAGATTGAGTCTAGAGTCTTGATTGAGAATGTGATTGTGTTTGTGATTGAGATTGAGATGTGAGAACGATGATGAGTTGATAGAACTTAATAGTCTCATGATTTTGCATAAACGAACTCTAATGATTCGTCTATTCGATTGTTCCCTAATGATTGCTCAAATCCTTGAGCTATTGATTAAGATGTTGAATGATAAGATGATTACAGTCTTTTGAGACTGATTGAATGATGAGATGATTAAAGCCTCTTGAGGCTGATTGAATGATGAGAGCCTTCATGAGGCTTAGTTGAGATGGTTAATTGAGAAGTATTGACTAGATGGATTGTTTATGAGTATTAAGTCATGGGAGGAGTATTGAGCACTGAAAGAGTAAGAGTTAGTCGAACTCGCACTCGTCAAACTACGTAGCCAAGCATAGGTGAGGATTACAACTATTATATCTCATTGTGGTTCCCTCTGTATAGAGTCCCTGAAACAATATAGGACTTAACGGATTGCGGGGACCCTAGTGGATTTGATTTGTCCCCTACCTGGCAAGTATGGGACTGTTGTGGTAATAACGATGGCTTGTTGTATCATCACTGGCTCATAAGTGATTGTTGTCGGATAACAGAAACTCCCAGAAAGTTCCTACCTTGAGTACTCTGATTCGAGATATGATGAGATGAGAAGTGATTTGATGAGATGAGTTGAGAAGAATCCTTCTGAGATGAGTTTGATTTGATTGATGAGTTGATTGGTTGATGGGTTACTTGTCTACTATTTATTCTTTCCTTAGATAGATATTTGACATATTGATAGGTTTTGATATTCAGTTGATTGTTATTTCTATATTGTTCTACCTGTTTTGATTTCACTCAGCTATTTTACATACTAATATATTCCAAGTACTGATGTCCCCTTTTGGACTACATCGTATTATGATGTAGATACGCACGATAGAGGTTATCAGCAGGCAAATCGTTAAGGACCTTCGAGCGTTCAACAGATTGGTGAGCCTCCCCTACTTCAGAGGATTCATTACATTATTTAGAATAGAGTTTCTTATCTTTTATTTTGATTGAAGTAGACATAGGTCTGTCATTGACACCACTTAATAGTGATAGAGGCTTCATAGACTAGAATCATATATTGATGTTGGAACTTGTGAGCTAGTTTCTTTCTACTAGCCTTTCATTATATTATTATTTGAGACTAGATAATTAGATGTGCCCATTTATTCCCTATGTCTTTCGCGGATTTATAGAATATGCGAATGGACGAATGTGATGAGGCCAAGTGGTTCGCTTGGGAATTAACAATAGTCTTTGGTTGCCGGCCACGTCTTGGGTCCCCTCCCGGGGCGTGACACTTTGTGCTTCTTTGAAGCAATAATAAATAAAGTGCTCATATCATTTATTAAAATAATTATTTAATTAATATATAATTTAAAAGTTTTGAGCAATAAATAATTAAGATCTAAAAGATAAAAAATATTATTAATTAGTATTATAAATAAATCTGTCTTTTAAGAAGAAAAATTAATTGGGGCAATAGAGTTACCTTTACGATGAAATCAATAATATTTTGTCACGTGTCAAATTATTATGAACTTAGCTACTTGGCCCAATGGTTGTAACTTGACTTTTAATATTTGACTTCACAGGTCGAATCTTAGTTGTAGCGTCTTTATTTTTCTTCATTTTTACCCCTTAAAATGACCCAACCAATCATATACTCCGCATGATCCAATTATAAAGCTCAGTTGCTTGGCTTGGTAATTGGAGTGTAGTTGTGCATGTCAAGCGTCGCGTGTTCAATTCCTAATAGCAACATTTTTATTTTCTTCCCTTTTAACATATCAAGAATTGTTACGCCACGAGCCTATACCCTGCGCGTGACTGACACCAAAAAATCATTTCTGGTTCCAAACGAACCACTTGGCCTGGTTAGCTTACTCAGCGGAAGACATTAATACAGTAATGAACTCGAATGGTCTCAAAATTTATGAACTTAAAGATATAATAGTAATATATACAACTTAATTCAAAATCTTCCAAACAATTTCAAAGAAATAACTTGACCAATATTTTTCTATTCTATGAAGCCTCTAAAGTACTGACTCTAACTAAGGCATCAGTGTAGGCTCATGGATATCTCAACTAAAATAAATATAAAGAAGTAAAGGCTCCCGAGCTCCTTTGGATGCAAAGAGGCCTCGTCGATTGCTGATGGAGATTGTCTCGCTAAACATCTGCTAACATGATACCACAATTTGCATCATAAAATGATGCAGCAGCAAAGACGTCAGTACGTGGATGTACAGTACGTAAGATGGCCAACAAGTAGTAAAGATTGGATACTCACTTTAAAACTGAACTTTGAGATAGCTTAATAGACATAAGTATGTCATGCAAGTAAAAGATATACTTTTAAACTCGTTTCAAGGTGCAACTTAATATAAAAGAAAACTTACTTTAATGCATTCATGAGCACAAATAAATATATAAAAATATAATACTCAAATACTTAGCTCTACAAATAGCTCAACTCAATTTATTATGCAACATAATAGAGAGAAATATTTGAATAAAGATATGATAAATCTTGGTATGTAAAATAATAAATTTTACTTCTTGGGGAGTTTCTCTAATCAATAACCACCACTATGAGCTTAGTGATGATATAGCGTCTTGCCCACGCTAACAAAGTCATCCCATACTTTGCTGGGGTAAGGAATAAAAACTAGGAAAGTGGATGCATTCCAAAATTGGGTCATCTCAGCAGCAAGTGAAGAATTGTCTTTTGGTACAATCTTATCCTTCTTGCTACGTAGTTTATGAGTTTAAATTATTATTACTCTCACTCATATCGATACTCAATACTACTCCTAAAATAACTTTTGTAATGCTCATAACTTCAAGAGTAAGACTTCTCAAAAGGCCTTCTTAATCTTTTGGGACTTAGCGCAACTTTAGCTTTTCTTAACTTTTCTCGTGTTGACTCTTTTCTTTGACTGAAAATGATATCCTTATAAGTATCTCAAAACATAAATGCATTACTTTGCTATCTTGTCAATACAAAATTTTAAATATTTCTTAGACTTAACTCAAACTGTAAACTTTATAACTTTTCATTAAAATAGATATAGGGTTCTCATAATTTCAACGATAGTTGTAAATCTTGTCTCAATATCTTAATTCATAAATAACATAAACAAGAGTCATGATCCTCATCAAGAAAATATACATGAACAGTATTTTGATGAAATTCACTAATAATGGAGGAAACTTTGATCTCAACTCATAATTATGATCTTGGGTAGAAACTAGTAGTTAAGGATACTAAAAATAATAGTAGATTAACTTTTGGAGGGCCTTATATACCTGGAGCGAAGATAGAAAAATCAAACAACGAAGATTAGCCTTGAATCTCTTGAACCCTAGCCTCATCTTTTCTCCTTAGCCCTAGTTCTTAAGATGAACAACGTAAATGGTTGAAAATTCACCCTTAGGAACTGATATAGGGTTGAAATGACTTCAAAACAATATGCTTTTAATCTAGAATAGGTTGGAAAAAGTTTGGAATTCCCCTAAAAAGATTTAAAATTTTGAACTTTGGTGGAATAGGTCTGCGAAACAGATGTGTCGCGCACCTGTGTAATTTTAGAAATTCCTCCCTCGTTAAAAAATTGAAAAAAATTATAAGTGTGGGTTCACGACCAGGGCACGTCGCGGCCCCATCGCGCGCCTCATTGCCTCAATTTTTCGATCAAAAAATTATTTTTCGATCTGATTGCTCTAAAATCGAGTCGAGATCACTTTTCCACCCAATTTTTTTGTGCAGATCACAAATCTAGACTCGAATTTTTCATTGGAGCTTGGGAAGAGGCGTTATACGTACAATTCTATTTCAGGGGTTTCGGTAATTTTACGAGGTGTTATAACAATTGTGAGACCCACTTACAACAATTAATTACTTAACCAAAAATTCAAAATTTTCTTCCCTTTCAACATATCAACAATAGTGGGGCCCACTTACAATAGTTAATTACCTAACCAAAAATTCAGTTGATCTCAAAGTTTTATGTCCAAATCATTAAATTAGAACAAAATAAATACTCTCTCTGCCCCATTTTAATTGAATTTGTGAGCTAATGCACACATATTAAGAAAAACATTCAAAGACAAAATTTACATTATACTCCCTCTGTCCATCTTGACCTCTATACTATTTTGGGATGTTCAACAATACTTATCCACTTTATAACATCAAGAGATTGTCACACCCCTCCCTGGGGTCGTGACTGGTGTCCGATAGGGACACGTAATCACCTAATAAGTCAAATTCCTTTCTAATCTTATCCTAGGATTCTACCGAAATTTCGGCAGAGTTTCCTCTGTTTTATCTGACTAACCTCACCTGCAGCAGCTCCCAGATTTTACAAAGAAAAGGCATGCACACACACATATATATATATATCCAAGAGAACGCGGGCCGACAAGGTCACCGCTGCGGTCCTGCCGCCTAA
>JAOTQR010000045.1:8267608-8297225 GCA_025774065.1 Solanum ossicruentum | reverse complement strand
AAAGGAAACTCTGCCGGATTTTCTGTAGAATTGTTCATGTCGTCATGTGTGTTTGTATCAATAATAGTGCCTAATCGGCACTAGTCACGGTCCCGGGGTCGGGCTGTGACAATTCAGTCACTAACACTGGTCACAGCTCGAGACTCGATTCTAACTCAAAATTTTAAACTCCATCCTAATCCCGAACTAATAATTAAAGAGGCGGCTCTGAACCAAGGCATGACTTTGACCCTAACTATAGATTAGGTCAAAGTCGAGATCAAATCTCTAATCGGGATTTAGGTATATAGTCAGATCCAAAATTGGAGTCAAAGGTCAAGAGTCAAGTCTCAGATCTCGGGCTTGGGATTAGGATCAAGAGTCAGGATTCCTAGTCAAAATTGAGATTTAGGTTCAAAATTAGGAATTAGGTCCGTAGTGGGAATCATGATCGGGAGTCAGATAAGATCTCATATCGAGGAAAGTTATATCTATAATAGCATTTTGCGCTTAATAAAAAATGAGGGTGAATTAATTAAAAATGTTTCACTAAATTTCTTAAACTAGACAGATATTAGGGTTACAAGCTTTTTTGGGGGTAGGTGGAGGGTGGATATGGGAAAATAGATATTGCTTGAATTTTTAGTTAAGATTTTCAGAATTGAAATTAAAAAAATTGAGCTTGTTAAAAATAAAAATAAAAAATGAGGGCACAAAATAAAGATTTAAATACATGGTATTAAGAAAAATTGTAAGAATTTAATTGATTGACTACTTCGATTATCCATTACGTTATCTTCTCCCTCTTTTTCCTTTTCAATAATAAAAAGAATAGTATTAAAATGAATTAAACAAAGAAAAATAAATAAATCAATATTCAAAGAAGGCAATAAAGAGTTTACCCCATTTAACCAGCATTAAAATAGTTTCATCCATGTGATCTGGATCAATTGTTGACGAGATATCCTCTCAGATCTGCATATATTTTTAGTTCAAAATTTAACAAAAAATGGATGAGGGAGAAAAAAAAAGTGAAAAGGAAGATGTGAAAAGAATATACAATATCACAAGGCGAATAATCTATAATTGAAGATCGTTGTTAGGGTTTATCGCCTGAAAAGGAGAGAAAGAGGAGAGTTGGGGGCGATGGAAGGAAATAAAAAAGGATTAGGATTTAATTATGAGGGTTGAACAATGAGTGAAGAGGAGGAGCACGGTTTGTCTACTTAAATAGAATGAGTGTCAGAGTTTATGAGGATCAAATGGGTTGGATTTAGGATATATTGGATGGGCCGTGAATTGGATCAATATAGAAGTTATAATTGTGTGTGAATTTTGCTTAAGTTAATATAATTTGGCTTATTCGTTTTTGAAAGAGATTGATAATTGTATTTAGGATTATTATTTAAGCATAAAAAATAGTATAACAATAATGTAAAATGATATTGATAAAAATAAATTTTTTTATGATAATTAATTAAGTAAATGATGAAAAATGTATATGTAATTTTGTTAGAATTAAGAACGTAGTTAAATATTTTAGAAATATATATAATAATAATGTAATATAAAGAATATTATTATTTTTTAATATAGTATGAGTGATAAAAATACTACATAAGATTATGAAACAATCTACAAGAAAGTATGATTTTGCAACAATTTTTTAACGTAAAGAGATAAATATTCCTAAAAAGTATGTTTACTAATTACAAAAGATAAAAAAACATCAAATGACCAAGGTCATTAAATTTTAATTAAAAAAAAATTTAGAAACCACTGATAACATAATATAAAATGCTATTTGATTATATACGAATCAAGATAATAACTATGCAATAAAATAAAATGACGATATTATTTCGCAATGAAAAATAATTAATTATAAAATTAGTACAACAAGAGTAAAATAAAGATGATAAATATATTTGTAAAATTATTGTGCTTATAGATTGAGATAATAGAAATAATTATAAAATTTGTAGTTTCTTTTTTTTGGCAGCAAAAAGAGTTAATATATTATATAATAATATGCATCATTACATAGGAGTGGCAGTATATGCTACTAGTCCGGGAGGGAGGGGGTTTAGGGGGGATCCTTTATATTAGGATTTATAGAGTTAGCATCAAAAATACATACTTTCATGTTTCTAACAAAAAAAGTTCCGCCTTTGTCTGCTCACAATAGTAATGTTACAAACACCGGTGGAACTTCTAACCACAAAAATACTTTGTCCTTGTTGATCTTTGCTCCCTCTTTAGCTAATGAGTCTGCCACCTTGTTGGTTTTCCTGTAGCTATGCTGAATGGCGAATTTTTCAGTTTCCTAAGGAGTTCCCTGCAATAAAAAATGATGTTAGTATGGGAAGGGTGATCGTGCAGAATAAAGTTGATGACATCCGTGCAGTCTGTGTTGACTTTGAGTGGTACTAGGTTTTTAGTATGGCAATATGGAGTCCCTGTAGGACGGCTAAGAGTTCTGTTGTGATAAGGTCTTCTACGTAGGCATTCCCCATGTACCCGATGACCCAGTCTCCTTTGTCATTTCGGATAACCCCACCCATTCCACTCCCTAGATGTTTTGAGTAGGATCCATCGTTGTTGAGCTTATAGTGTGACACCTCATAACTCTACCCTCAGATTTACCTATGTTTCAAGCCTTATTTCTATATGTGGGAAGTGTATTAAAGTCATAAGAGACCTCTAGTACTTAGACGAGTTCAAGACCTTTCTGTAAATTGAGTTCTGACTGTTGGATTTTTCTAGGGTCAACTTTAAAAGATTATAACTTTTAGCAGGCAAAGAACTGGATGACCCACGACATATCAAAAGAAAGCACTTTGAGTTAGCTTTCCAATGCAACTAGTTTCACCTTATTTCGAGTGTCGAGTCAAAAGTTATAGCCATTTTACAGAAGACTGTCAGTGCACAGTTGCACCTACGAGACCTAGTTACAAGTCGTAATTGGGACTGCGATCCGTATGTGTAACTCATAGAAAATGTCAGAAAACTGCAGATTTCAGCCCCAGACATTACGACCACCTTCTACGATCATAGCATGGGCCAAAAATTTACGAGAGGGTTCCTACGAGTCGTAGGACCCACTATGAGTCGTAAGGTGGCCCATAGGTCACTTTCGATAACTTTTTAAGGAAGGTTTTTTTGGTCCTTTGCCACTATTCTTGAGCCTAGGATCGATGTTTTTATACCTAAATCAGCCCCAAAACATATCAGATGGCCTCTTTGGTGTTGAAATATTCTCTCTAAGTCATTGAAGAGAAAGTCAAGAGAGGAAGAGGGGCTAGGGCTGAAGGAGAACTTGAGAGATCTTCCAATTTCTTCCAAGATACTTTAGGATTCTACACTCCCAGGTATGTAAGACTTACCAAAGTGTGATAACTTGTTCTTCACACGCCCCTTCAATTCATTGAGTCAAGATTTGGTAAAAGAGTTAAGATTTGAGGAATTTTATTATCTAAATATTGAGATTTTGTACTTATTATGAATTCATTTGATATTTTATGAAGTCTTATTGCATCATATACTCTCAATATGGTGTTGAGCTGTAGGTTTATACTTGATAGCATTAATTTTAAATTTTTATGATTTATAAGGAATCTATACATATCTTGGGCTGAGGTTGAGTTTGGAGATTTGAGTAGAGAAATGGAGTTGAGTATCTTGAGTTGAGCAAATTGAGTATGAAGAGCATGTTGCATTGAGTCATATATGCTACTACACATGAACATCTTGCTTGCATTACATGATGAGTCAATTTAAGTGAGTCTAAATGACCATTATTTGAGTTTAGTCGAGTTTGATGGATTGCATTGCATGAATTGTTGAGTTTGATTTGAGTTGATTGTTTGCACTGGTGAGATAAGATAGTGAGTACTTGAGATGAGATAACCCAAATGAGGTTAAGATTTGAGTTGATTGATTGAGCATTGAGGATTGAGTTGACTGGTGATGTTGAGCATATTTTAGTCTTGGAAGGAGTATTGAGCACCGAGTTAGGTGATTTAGGAGAACCCCAGAACTATATTATTAGCGTAGGACAATTGTTTCAGCATAATACTGGCGACTCTTTTCCCTCAAGTGGACACCCCTTACGGATCCATAAGGGAGAGTTTATGCGTCCTTTTTCGTGGCATATTAAGAACGGGTGAGGCAACGATGCCATATTCATTGTCCATCATCTAATTATAGGTGGTGGGAGTTATGTCGATTAAGAGAAACTCCCAAGCAACCTTGATTGAGCATGATATTTCAAAATGAGTCTATTTATCATATACATATTTTTAAAGCATGATTTACTTCAAATGTGCATTCATTGAGTTGAGCATGAGTTGTTGAGTTGAGATGAATAGGTTGAGCCTTATTTTCTTGAGCCATTTTGCATATCAGTATATTCCATGTACTGATGTCCATTTTGGGCCTGCATCATTTTATGATGCAGATACAACAGAAAGAGGGTTTTAGCACGTGCATCATTGAGGTCCGAATCGGTACCTCCCTCAAGTTTGGTAAGCCCTCCTAGTATCCCGGAGGAGCCCTTTTATCTTTCATTATTTTGAGTACTTTTCTTTCTTTGATTAAGGTGCCCATGGCCTGTCATGGCACGTTTCTAAACTGATAAGTAGAGGCTTCATAGATATTTGAGTGGAGGTTTTGGATAAGTCTCTGTATCTAAACTATTTTCGTTGATACCATGATACAGTAAAGTTATTTCTAATATATATGATCATCTTTGATGCTTATTTATCGAGTTATTCTTTTGTTGTTGTTTTTGATGTGACATAAGGCCAAGTAATTCTCTCGGGGGCTAGTGATGGTCTCTGAGTGCCGGTCATGCCAAGGGTACCCTCCCGGGCGTGACATGTAGCCCCTTTGCGGGGGTATCCATCTTATTTTTTGGATTTTTTGGTGTTTTTGGCGAGGGTGTACTACTTGTGAGGGCAATGAACTCTTTTGCATGGTTGAGAGTCTTTTTGATATAGATTGCTCCATTTATTTTTTGGAAAAGATTTTCATTTTGTTTGAGCCAGATACTCCATAAAAAGAAGGGAAAAATATTTTTCCACTTGTAGGAGCAATTTTTGATGATAATATTGAAGTTTCTGATAGTATGAAGAAGGTTTTCATTTGGGGTGCCAGGGGTTTAATGGGGTACGTTAAGTTTGTCCCATAGTTGTTTTGCATTTTTACACTCAAGAAAGATGTGATCTAGGGTCTCTATTTTGTTGCAGGCATGTTAGTTGCCATTGTCAATTATTCCTATTGCGTACAGGTATTGTCTGGTGGGCACTTTACCATGTTGGCATAGCCATAAAAAGGATTTTATTTTTTTTGAGCAATGTAGAGAGCAGATTCATTTGAAATGATTTGATGGTGTTAGATTTCCTTGGTTTGAAAGGAGTTTGAAAGCCAAGGACGTGGTGAAGATTCCTTTTGGGTTTGGTCTCCAGGCAATAGTATCACCTTTGTCGATGGTTCTATACGTGCTATGTATAAGGAAAGTGATTTGGGAAGGGAGTTCGAAGAAGATGGTTTACGTGTTGGTGACATTTGTTTCACCTAGAATATCTTTTATCAATTGTAGATGTTCATTTTTGTTAAAAGGACCTTGGATTTGCTCTCGAAGAGTTCTTCTATGTCATGACTCAAGCCTAGGGCCTAGACATGACCGACGAATGGGGAATCCGAAGGAATCCCAAACAAGCCTCATCGCATATCATTACACATCCTTGGTTGCGGAAGCAACAAAAATGACAGTAAGATATACGCATAATCAAGGGGAATTGGGGCTAAGGGTAAACTTCAATATCATAGACATCGAACTAGAGAGCCAAGGCTCATAGCATAGATACATAACATGTCCAACAACACCTCTAAACATAGATACTTTGCGGGGGCTAAGACAAGCAACCGGGCTCACCCTCATAGTCAAAGTATACATAAAAGAAAGATAGTTTAATACATAGCAAGAGATCATAAGTAACGTCCGCGGAATGGAAGACTCACCAACAAGCTTGAGTGCTAGCCACGTGGGTGGAGATGCTCAAGCGGGGCTCCGGTTCCTACATGGTGATATCATGTAGGCATAGAGTATGTGTTTGTACGTTGGAATATACTAAGTACGTGGGATACAATGTAATGCAATAAGAGATAGACAACAGAATCAAAATGCATAATCATAAGCAATAGATAGCATAATAGCAATATGGCATGCACGAATGATGCTTGTAGTAAAACATGCTTGAAAATAACCATACTTACATAGCTCGTTTAACATAATAAGGTGACATGCTTAGTTCATCCAAATACCTTGTACTAGAGGGTGAGAAATATAGCATGAGTGATAACCCTTTCTAGTAGGTAATGGGTAGTACATGAGGGTAAAGAGATAGCATAGTTCATAACCCCTACATGTAGACAAGAGATAATGCGTAGCACATGAGGGTAGGGAGGTAACATAGGTCATAACTCCTACATGTGAATATATGAGGGTGATTCCACATAGTTCATAACCCCTTCACATGAGTATATTGCATAACCCCTAATCATACACGAGGGTAAGGAGTAGATCATAGATCATAACTCCTACATGTAAAAATGAGTAAGTATGTATATTGCATAACCTCAAATCATACACGAGGGGAAGGAGTAGATCATAGTTCATAACCCCCTACATGTAAAAATGAGTAAGTGAATAGCACATGAGGGTAAAGCTAGTATAAGTCATAACCTCTACATGTGTATATATTGCATAACCTCAAACCAAACACGAGGGTAAGGAGTACAACATAGTTCATAACCCCTAGTGTGGATATGAGTAAATGAGTATCATTGATTCATACATGAGGGTAAGGTGTTCAACATAGTTCATAACCCCTACTTGTAGGAAGTGGCCTTGCACTAGCGGATAACATATAACATAATTCATAACCTCTTCTAGTAGGCTTCATAATTGACAAGAGCATAAACCTTAGCATAAGAACCCAATAGCTCATCAACAATTCCCAAGAACATAACAATATGAGGGCCCAACAATTCACCCGCAATACTTTAGGAGCCTTACATGATTTAAACACACACATATATATTCCTTTCATCATTATTTAATCATCATATAGTCATTCAATTCATAAGACATACATGGCATCATCAATTCCTCAAGAACCCTAAACCAGACATTTTATCAAACACTTAGAGGGTGTGTAATGCTAGTGTAAAATCATGCAATTCAAGAGTGAAATCATGCTAAAAAAATCAGTATAAATCCATCAATAGATACTTGGTAACAACCTAAGTAATATACATCAAGACCCTTCATCAATTCTCACAATAGACCTTAGATTCATAGCTCCAAACATAGTAAAACAGTCACAATTTCATAAACCCAAACATAGTGTGCAATGAATTTCATAATGAATATGACCCATGAATATGTCAACTTTAAATCATGTAATTTTGAGTAAAAGAGCTTGGGTATCATGGGTGAAAGGAACCCATGAAAGAAACCCACATACCTTAGCTTTGGAGATGCACTTGAGGAAGATTGGAGATAGAGACGTGAAGCTTAAGAGGAAATTCTTAGATCCGGAGAGGATTTTGGGCACTTGGACTTTGAGAGAAATATAAGACTAAGTGTTTGAGTGAATATTGGAGAATGTGTAAGATGATATCAGGGTGAAATAAGGCTAAGTATAGATATTTTCTCGTGTGAGAAAACTTAGGCCCAAGACTTAAAAGTCTTGGACCGGACTAAAAAATGACCAAAATAAGGCATTGGCGCGTTGCGTGGAGGACGCACCTGAACACTGTTTTGGACTCACTTTAAAAATTTGGATTTTGCTATGATTGCTCTAAAATCAGGATTAAACCCTTTTTCCCCTAAATTTAACCATCTGAACAAGAATATGAAGTCTGATTTTCGATATCACGCACGAATTTTAAGATATATGAAAATTACAATTTCGGACACTTTCGAGACACATTTCGAGCACTTTTTGGGATGGTTACATTTTATTGGGTAACCCATTATTAAACCAGAGAGAGGTGGATTGTTCATTTCCTATAATGTGCTGAAGCTTTTTTTTGCAAGTTGCCCATCCTAAGACTAGGACTTTCCTGATTTTGTTATGGCTGGGTTTTGCTATAGTTGAAGTGGTGAGCATATTCTCTTTGGTGTGTTTCCTTAGGAGAGCTGATGCCCAAAGAGAGTTTGGATTTGAGTAAGTTCGCCAAGCAAGTTTCGCTAAAAGAGCTTCATTTTTTGACCTCCCTCATTTTTAGGTCTTAGACAGTATCACAATTGACTCGGTGGAGTTTTTTCTTATCCTTTGTGGTGCCCCAAATGAAATTACGTTGAATTTGATCAATTTTTTTAGTAATTTCGATTGGGAGCTTAGTTATTTACATTACATGATTTGGAATACTATTTAGACATGTCTTTGTCAGGATGGTGCGACCAACGAAATTTAGAAACTTGATTTTCCACCCTGCAATGTTTTATACATGTTATCTAAGATAAAGTCAAAGTGTCTAGGGGAACATCTAGTGTGTGTCAGTGGAAAGCCCAAGTACTTTCTGAAATGTTACCCTATTTTGATGTTAATGAGTTCTATGGGGCAGTTGTTGGAAACAAGGACTTTTTATTTGTCTGTGTTAATGGTCTGTCCTGATTCGTATATTATTCAAATGATAAAATTGTTATGTAAAATATAATTAATTTAAAATGGCATGTAATATGTCAAAAATATTTTAAGTAAAATGTTAGTTTATTTAGTAAAAAATAAATAGAAATCTATATCAGCATTTCCGTTTTTTCCTTCCCTCCCTCCATTTCCTGCTATAAACTCCGAGTCCGGCTCCGGCGAGACCCTTCCCAGCCGCTCAGCAGACCGGTTCCGGCCAGACCCAAGGATCGACAATCCTCTGTAAGTATGTTTACAGAAAAAGTAAAGAGACAATATCTTTAAAAATCATACTCTTAGTTGTACTACAAACTAGGAGAAGAAGAAAGAGACAATATCTTTAAAAATTGGTTGTTCTTCGGTAAGACTTTGGATTCATACATAGTTTCCCCCTTTAGCTTGGAGTCAAATCCATTTACACGTTTCAAATTGCATGAGGAACCTTTTACAAACCAAAGATTCAAAAAAGAAGTTGTTTATTACAGATTCAGAAAAGAAGTTGTAAGTTCTCATTCCCTCTTCTATTTCTTTCTCCTTGAAAACCTTGGATTTGGCAGTGAACAAGGACAAAATCCTTTAGGAAATCCAAAACACTCTTAACTGAAAAAGAGATAGTTGATATGAAATCTGCAAATGCATACCCAGATTACTACTGGGTTCTGTAAAAATAAACTTTTTCTTTAGGTTTATGTTTGTGTGTGTGATTGGATCATGGTTCATTTATTATGTAGAGAAGTTGATTACTCTATTAATCTGCCGCAATTATTGGTTTATTTTGAATATGTGATTATTAGGCAATTGAAGTAAGGAAAAATGAATGTTTAGTCTAGAACTATGTACACTTTGTTAGTTCGTAATTTTGAAAAGTGAAGAATATGCTAGAGATGCATGATAGAGCTAGATAAAACAATAACAATAACATACCCAGTGGAATCCGACAAGTGGGGTCTGGAGAGGGTAGAATGTATGCAGACCTTACCACTACCTCCTAGAATGATAGAGCTAAATGAAAATTCTAAAATAAAGAAGAAACACAATCTGATGTGATGAGTTGAAAATTTGCACACGTTTGTACATTTTTTGCTAGATGACTGATGGTTCAGAAAGACTTGATTTTATTTACCAACTACTGACAGAAAGTTCTCTAGAGGGTGTCATGGGATTGAGCAAAACTGAAGGGAACTTGAAGAGGTTACTTGTAACTGCACCACAGCAGCAAAATCAAGCAAAGCTTATACATGTATGCACAGGTCATTCAGGTTCAACTCTTTACAGAATTGATGGTTTGCACTTGCTTATTTTTGTTTTCATTCTTCCCGGTTTTGTATTTATGTGAGACTTGTCGTAAATATGGTGAATTTATCAGCTCATTGATTCGATTGTGCTGGGTTTTTTGATGCATGTTAATTAAGATATTCTATTCTTGAATAGATGATTCTAGTCCTTAAAGTCTTAAAATTTCTGTAACTGTAACATGCCTATACTCTAATATTTGTTATTGTAATTTAATTTCATTTTTCAGTCTTTGAGTGTGGGTATATCTGGATTGTAATTTAATTTCATATATCGGTCTTTGAATGTGGGTATATCTGGTTATCTAATTTGGAAAGTTGTGCTCGTCCTAAATCACATGTTATAGTTACACAAAACAAGACATCTGGTAATCTTGATTTCCTGGGGTATTAAGAGACTCTTATTTCCTTGACTTTCATGATATGCTTTGAGAAGCTAACTTTGAAACACTAGGCCTGTGAAAATGAACCTAATAGGTAATCGGTTTCTTGTACTACCAGTGGTTTGATGGCTATATGTTTTTTCTTGATATTTTTCTGTTTTCCTCTTGCCTATTATTTTTCTAGAGGTTTTTGAAGAACTCATGAATTGTGCTATTTAATGGAGCTCATATAATCTTTTTGTCATTTAAGAAAATGTCTTCTTTGTATTTTGGATGCTTTAAATATTGCGCTGCTTCAAGAGAACTAGTAGCTCTGTTGATTCACCAACAGAATGAAGGGTAATGAGGATTTCTATTGTCCGATCCCCGTACAAGTTCATCCTTATAGAAGGCTATGTATCTTCATCCTGCTTGGGTTTAATATCAAACAAAGCTACTGATTAAGTGGATCTTTCCTCTAGTAATTTTATATGGACTGTTTGGAAAATAGATGAACCATTGTGCCTATGATGGACAGAGAAGCTATTGCTCAACTCTGTCTCTTGTTAAATATACTCTCCTAATGTAGTTTATTATCGAGTAAAATTGTTATGGCATGCTAGTTTCTATGGGTTTAGTAGAGGGGCTTTAGTGCATATTTGTGTCCTCTAAGGATACATCTTTTTGGGCTTTGCAACACAAATTTTGTATACAATGTTCTACCTTACTTGCATGCCTTCAACACATTCACCTGTCAATATATTTTTTGAAGCAGAAGTACTTTTATGATCTCGAAATGGTGATTAAAACTAGTAGTACTGCAATATTACCATATCTAGGATGAACAGGCCTCAGGATGGCTGGTCCACCTGCTGAATTTTTTGAATCATGCACGCTGAGAGATAGAGAGTCCTAGTAATACCTCCCCTTCTTCCCTAATCTTCTGAATGAACATGCATCAACTGTTTTTTTGATGTCTCTGGTAGAGCTTCTATTTATTTCAGTAAGGTGATCTTTTCCTTATACGTTGTATGGTCGCTGATGTAGTTGTTATTTGTGAAAGTTGATAATTGTCTGTGCATGGAATAGTTAATTTATATGAAAATCTTTTCAGAAAATCATGGCATAGGCAATTGCTTATGTAGGCAAAAGTACTGTTTTTGTCATCTGAAATTTTTCTTCCAATGGGCCTGTGTATTTACTATTTCCTTTTGGTACGTCTTCCACAGTATGTTTCCACTTTGCAGGAACTACTGGAGCAGTTGGCTGAAGAGAGGAATCCTGATGGATTACCAAGGTCTATATGCTTTATTCTTTTCGAATTAGATAATTTTGAAGAAAATAACATGCCACTACAAAAATTTCCAGACTGTTGGCTTCCTTACCATCTGTGACTGTATTTTATCAAGTCCTGCCTTTTGTTTGTTTAGTTGGAATTATTATTTAAATTTAAATGGATGCTTCCTAGCCATTTCACTCTACCTATTACCTAAGTAACAAACTGAAACCCCTTATCATGATTGATTAGATGGAAAGTCACTCTCCTTTGATCTCATCTCTGCTTACCCTCCTCCAAGTTGGACATATTTTAGTTATATTTTGTACAGTGGACTAATATTCTGCCTATAATGAAGAAAATCACAGCCTGCCTATATTAGTAATCTCTGGGTGCAGACCGTTTGGTGATGTGTGGAAGTAGTTATTTTCTGCATTTTCAATGCTTTTGTTAGCCATGCAATGACCAGGGATGGCATAAAAGGAATTATTGTCTTCCTGTGTTTGGACTAGATCTTCAGCCATATACTTCTAACTACTCTAATTTTTTTTTTCTTTACTGTATGAGGAGAATGTTTTAAACTTCTACAAACCAGTCATGAGAGTTTTTCCTGTATTAGGAAAGTTAATGATTTAATGCTTGAAACACTTGCTTGAGGGTGTAGATCTCTATTTTTAGAAAAATTTGCTAGATGCTTTCTTTCTGATGTGTGCTCAATCTTCATGTTGTCTCCCAAAATAGGATTTCAAACGCCAAGGTGAATGAATATGCTGAGAACATTGAAACTGTTGCTGCCCAGTTAGCTGTGCCCATGGTATACATGTGCTAGTGTCATTTCTTGGTGATTTACCATTCAGATTCCCCTTGCTTTCTTATACGAAGAACATATCATATTGAGGTATTTTACTGATGTTGATTGAGTATGAAAGAGCTGGCATTTTTTTTTTATCAGTAGACTGTCCTTGAAGTTTAATGCCTTATTGTTTGCTTTTAGTCCACAGTGCTCAACATTTCGGACTTCATCATTCCTTTGGCCTTACTGTTACTTTTGTTGTCATGCCTGTGTTCTTGCGATCATTTTGAACATGGTTCAATCTTCTCTTCTGGAGTCACCTTTCAACTTATTATAGACATATGCTAGTAATTTTTCGAAAATATTCTTGCTTCTATTATATGATTAACAAATAAATTATCTTCAACTACATCCAGTCTGATGTGCATACACCCAAGGAACCTGTGGGTGGGACTTCCAGCAATGGATCTCCTAAAGCAGAAGGAAGTGCGAATTCTGCTTCTGAAGGATTGAGAAGAAGATTTGGATACCTGCATGAGTCCTCCTTCATTTTAGCCATTGCAATGTGTCTTTTTATACTCTTCACCGTTGTTCTCCGAGTGAAACAGGGTCCATTCAAACAATGAGGATAGATCTCGAGATACCATTGATTCTGGTCAATCATCAGCTGCAGTCAAACTAGATGATGCTGCATGGACACATATTGAGAAGCACAGGTGCTCTATCTGTACATCTTTTCTGTATTACTATTTATAGACAGTTTTTGTTTGTTGATTTCTGTTCCCCCAAGAGCTTTCCCTATGTGTATCTGTTCCTGAAAAGGTACAGCTTCAATGTGTGACTAGAGCAGAAAAAAGAAAAAAGCTCAAGAAGTTTATGGATAACATACTACTAGTGTTTTGGACGGCGAAAGGCAACAAGGGTCTGCCTTGCCACAGGGCAAGGCAAGTGGCGAGGCGCTTGCCTTTTTGATATATGGCGTCAATTAATACAAAAAATTCAAAATATTTAATTGCATGTATAAATAATCAAATTCTCAATCTCAATAACATATTAGCAAGTGTTTCATTTCAAAAACTAAAAATAGATAGAAGATACTGTAAGTCTAGAACTTGAATGGGAAAAAACAAAACAAAAGTCAAAACAATGAGGAAAATAACATAGATAGAAGTAACTCTGTAGTTTGAAGAAGAAGTAAAAAGAAACACAGGAAGAAGAAATCTCAAGAAGGAAAAAGTGAATACGTATTTGTTAGATTTTGGAGTCTCTGGAAAAGTTTGGCTGGTCGCCAGGAAGTCTAGACGGGTCATTTGGTTGGATTTGAAGAAATCTAAGTGTACGAGTGCAATTATGCAAATTTGGAAAGAAAATCCTAAAATTATCTTTTAACTTTTAAAACCCTAAATTGGTCCCCTTTTTTTCAAGAAAATACAATAGGCTACGCCTTTCTCGTCTCTTAGCTTTGTAGCCATTGTCGCTATGGCGTTACCTTTTGAAGATCACCTCGCCATAAAGCTAAAAGGTGATGAAGTGTCGCGTCGCTTCGCTTCATGCTATTGGCAACATGGCGAGCGCCTTTCACAATACTGCACACTACCAAAGGTAGTTGGGTTGAGGTTAAGATTTACTTTAAGTAGTTAGATTCGCAATATGCTTTCGTGAATGGAGGCAAATAATAGAAGCAACTTAGTTGCTAATTAGAAGTTGGACTGAAGAAGGAGACAATGAAAAATAGTTATCCGTTGTAAATTAGATGTGGAGAAAGCATTTGACCATGTGTAGTGGTTGGTTTTGCTTAAAGAGATCGATTTTGATAGAAATCGAGGAGTTGGATAAACTATTGTTTTTCTCAGTTAAGTTCTCTACATTCATAAATAGGAGTTATGCTGATTTTTCTTGTCTCGAGGTAGCAGATCTTCCTATTCCTCATTCCTGTTACTGAAATGTTTTGGTAGAATGTTGGACTAGGCAATGGAGAAATGATGTTTAAGTGGATTTAACGTAGGTCCAGAGGACAATAACTTAATTCAATTGAAGTTTTGCAAGTGTAGGAAAAGTTTGAAAAAGGTTAGCAACTTTAAAGATAAAAAATATTAGTCAATGTGGGAAATATTAACTCATAAAGAGTTGATTAGACGTCATTCCTCCCTACTTTATGTCTTTGTTTCTTGTGCCTGATAGATTTTTGAAATATTTGGAAAAAAGAAGAAAAAACATTTCGTGGGAACTCAACCACAACACAGAAGTTCTGTTAATACTAAAAAGAAAGGAGAGGTGTGTGTGTGAAATGTGCGAGTTCTCCGTAGATGTTTGCTATGTAAATGGTTATGGAGATAGAACCAAGAAGATGAAGCTTTATGGGAAAGGTTGTTGATGCAAATTATGGTATATAGATGTACATTGGTGCACACATGTTGTTGTTTCCTCCTATAGATTAGGCTTCATCGATAGAATTCAAATTTAAGGCCTGTTTTAATTTAGAGAAGGTAAGATAAAATCCTAGATTGCAAATTCAAATTGAGCAAGACCAAAACAGAATACTTGGAGTGCAAATTTAGTGTTGCGAGGGATAAAGCAAACATTGAAGCGATGCTTGCCACTCAACCTATTCTCAAGAGAGAGAACTTTGGGTCCATCATCCAGAATATTGGCAATATTGATAATGATGTCACACATTGTATTGGGGTAGCATGGACGAAATAGAGGCTTGCCTTTGGAGTATTGTGTAATGAGAAGATACCTCCTAAACTTAAAGGCAAGTTGTACAAAATGATGGTTAGACCATCTCTACTATATGAGTTGGAGTGCTGGCCAATCCAAAATTCACATGTTCAGAAGATGCAAGTCGCGGAGATTAGGATGTTGAGATGGATGCATGGACACACGAGGGAGAATAAGAAAGGAATGAGATCATTCGGGGGAAGTTAGGGGTGACCTCTATAAACAAAATGAGAGAAGCGAGACTGCGGTGGTTTGGGCATGTGTAGAGAAGAAGTGTTGATGCCTTTCTCAGGAGGTGTGAGAGGATGAATTTAGGGGTTATACGGAGGGGTAGAGGTAGATCGAAAAAGTATTGGGGGAGGTGATTAGATAGGATATGGCGCATCTTCATATCACCAAGGACATGATCTTAGATAAGGAGTGGAGATCGCGTATTAGGGTAGAAGGTTAAAAGGCTTGTAGGGGTAGGATGATGTTGGGCCTTGGGTTATAGTAGGTTAGTAATTGTGTCATTGTATATTGTCTTGTTATTGTCAGTCATTTATATTGTTACTTTTATTGTCTATATATATTGTCATTTGTTGTCCATTCTAGTCGTTTCATATCTAGTATTTTCTGCTTTTGGAGATGATTTTTTGAGGTAAGAGTCTTTCGAAAACAACCTCTCTATCTCTATGAGGTAGTGGTAAGGTCTGCGTACATTTTCCCCTACCCAGACCCCACTTGTAGGATTTTTACCGGGTATGTTGTTGTTGTGAGATAAAATCCTAGATTGGGGGACTCTTCTGAGGGAAACAATTTCTTCAGGTTTACATTATTGTAACTGTGTAGGAAGAATGTATGGTGGGACCTTAAACTCAAACCGCATTTCTTGAGTTGGGGAAGTAAAATCAATCTTGTTAGGGATGCTGGAAAGTAGACTATATCACAGTGAAAGCTGGGTACCACTACATGAGGAGGTCAAGAGACTCTAAGGCAAGGGTGTTAAGGGGCCACAATAAGTTGAATACTTGACTCTGATGGTAGCCCAAGTGCACTTGGTCGTTCCTACTTTTGAATTACCAAATAAACTGAAATAAAACTAAATTAATACATCTTGCTAGCACTAAGAGATCGAAAAGATAAATGAGCTCAAAGTTGAAGACAAGAGGTTTTTTTAAAAAAATTAAAACAAAAAAAAGGGGCTCAAATTGCAAAAACTGCAAGCGCAACTGTCTCAGGGAGCCAATGGTCAAATGGAATTAAATATTTACCATTAAACTGGCCTGGTTAGGTTCCCCATTACTAGAGCTGATTTGACGCTACTGGTTCCAGTTCTTAGGTGGACCTCCACAACTGTGTGGGTACGGTTATATACCCAACCCTGCCCAACCCAACCCAACCCACTTTAAGTGGCCCCTAAGTTGTATCTAATGAGGAACAAAATGTGAATTACCCTTTTGAATTTATTCTTTTGGCTGGGTGTTCTTCGTGAGTCATGCCTTACAGAAGAAAACTTGAGAACAAGAGGATCTACATTATGCAACAAGTGTCATTTTTGTGTTCAAGAAATTAAAGATACCAATCATTTGTACTTACACTGCAGTTGCTTTGGAAAGGTGGGACATGTCTTTGAACTTCTTTTGGATGCGAAACACCTTTAAATTTGCATTTCTCAGCTGGTATGTAAGGAAGATGGGAAAAGCCACCAAGAAAGTGATCCAAAACACCATCCCTTACCATATTGTGTGGAATTTGTGGAGGGAGAGAAATAAGAAATGTTTTGAGTCCATAAACCTGAAGTCTAATCATTTGCTGTGTTCGGTTTTTTTGCATCGGATGAAACATGGAAACTTGTGATAGTGCGGATGAACTAATGAATTTTATAAGAAACCATCATTTTTTACAAGGACGCAAGTAGGGCTCTATTTTGTAAAAATGGGTGTTTTGAAGCATTTCCTTGTTAATGATTCAAGTAAAATTGCTTATCACGATTGTGAGGCATACTTTTGTCACTGAGCTGAGGCACTGCATGGAAGCCAAGGAATTACATCATCTCTGCAATTAACACATGTGGACAGAGAGTTCTTTGGAAGCACATATTGAGAAATTGAAGCTGAGAGATTGGAGGTACTCTCTGAAATCGGTGGTGGTAGTTTGGGACTCTTAGGAGGCCTAGGTCTCTGTCTGGGGGGTGATGCATGTATTCAGCTAGATGTATGTTCCCACTGTTCTACTACATGAACCATAGTGTATCTTTGCCACTACCATATATTTGGCCTGTCTTTTCCATTGTAGGAGAAAGTAACCACTAACTAATCACTTATTTGTGCAATATTTATTTTTCTCAGGGAGGGGTGAGGTTAATTACCCCTTGTTTGGATAGTTGTTACTTTGTTGTATTGTATTGTATTGTTAGTTTAAATACAATGTTTTTTTATTGTTACTTAAATTTCATTGTATTGTATCGTTTAAATCCATGGTCAGGTAACAACAAAAAGACCCATTTTGTCTAACGACCGATTTGGTGTGGTTGCGTCGTTACTTTTAATAATATCTTCTTCTCATTTTTTACTTCATTTATTATTTGATAATTCTATTTTATCATTTCTCCTATCTTTTCATGGTATCTATCACATACCCTACAATTTCTTATAGCTTTATCATTCAAATTATGGATATATGACCTTATGTAACAATGGAGAACAATACAATCTATCGAAACATTGTATTCATTGAAACAATATAGTATGATACAATACAATATATTACAACACAATACAATACATTATGAAACAATACATAAAAATCATCCAAACAAAGTGTTAGGTAGAGTCTACTTGATAACCTATCAGATATTCTCATCTTTTTGCAGGAAACTTCAGGAGGATTTGACCGATGAAATGGTTGTTTTGGCACGGCAACTCAAAGAGAGCAGTCTCATGATGAATCAATCCATCAAAAATACCGAGAAAGTAAGTCTGTTTCATTTCACTTTGCCTAAATTGTTGGGACTCCGGAACATTTTCTTGCAGTTGTTGCTTTGAGAATGATTTTTTCATCTCCTAACTATTTTGCCTGTTAGGAGGCAATTAAGGCCAATTGTAACCTAAACTATCTTTTCTAACAACAATATTTTATTAGTCTATCTCTGATATTACATGTTTGAGGAATCTTTATATTGTCCTCATAGTTGTCATATATAATGTGGATGCAGATACTTGATTCAACTGAGAAAGCAGTTGAGCATAGCCTGGCAAGTACAGGACACGTGACTTCAAGACAATGGATGTGTATTCACGGGGTTTCAAGACAACGTGATTCCAGTGGCTTTTGATCTTTGTCATGACACTAATCTCTGTGATGGTTGTGTTACTTATTCGAGTGACTTAACTGCCAACACCTTTGTTACTGAGATATGATAGAACTCCTGCCTTTTTCCCATCTTTGTATAGTACCAGAAGATATCTCATAGTAGGGGCATGTTCAAAGGATAACCAATTCCATAGTTGCTGAAAGAGAAATGCAGAACACCTGCATTGTTCTCCTGTCATGATCCCACTCACCGGGCTGTGCAGGCATCTATTCTAATATCTAGATTGGAGAACTCTTCATTTCTAACAAATTTACGCATGCGGAAAATGAAAGAAACAAAAAATAATACTAAAAAGACCTTTGAATTATCAAGTACATAGTTAAAAATTCGAATTAAAATCTTCGAAAAGATATTTGAAGTTATCAAGGACAAGAGTTTCTAAGAATATAGTGAGAAATAAAATGATACAGCTACCCATAAGGAAGAGTAGGATTTATTGGAGGTTATCATTGTCTTTAGTTAAAAAACATAATCGATTCTGGAATTAAAATATATCAAAAAGGTATAGCAAAAGTAGTATCAATACAAACATTACATATTGATAGGCATCATCGATCTCTTCGATATTCACCACACAATATGAAGAAGCTAGCATGCAATAAGAGGTTGTACCACCCAATCTTTTACTTGCATACTCTTATCATCTTGATTATCTTAATACACTTAGGAGTCATTTGGTTTGATATAAGTTATGATGGGATAAATTATGATGGGATAAGTTATGTTGGAATAAGTAATGATGGGATCAGTTATGTTGAAATAAGTAATGATGGGATAAGTTATGTTAAGGTTATATTTTATTGAATGTTTGGTTTATTAGATAAATTTTAATAATATATTGTTTGTTTACAAAAATACCCTTGACTTTATTAGTTTTTTATACATTTTTTTCTTACTTTAGTTATTCAATATTTATTTTTAAAATAAATCTTTCATCTTATATGGCTTAAATATTTTTACGTGTGCATGGTATGCATTTAAAATAAAATTTTCTTCTTATTTGATTTAAAAATACAACTTCTATTTTTAAATTTGTTAAAGTAAAAAGATTTATGAAAAATCAAAATATAAAAAAAAATAAGAATTAGTAATAAAAATTATATTATATGCTGCAATTTTTAATAGAAAAATATGAAGAAATATCATAAAAATAAGGAGGGAAGGTTGTGAATGTTATTATATATCGTATTAAAAATAATATAAATGCATATAAGTATTTAAAATGAGATATAAAAAAGGGTTTAAAAGGGTACCCATATCATTTGTTCATTTTATCCCAGGATAAGTTATCCCGGGACTTGTATACCCACCAAGAAAAGGGATAACTTATCCCGGTACTATTTATTAGTCTTGGGATAAGTTATCCCGGGTTTGCCAACGAAACATCAAAATTAAAGTCCACTATATTTTTATCCTACGATTATATATATTAATCCTTCACACCAAATGACCCCTTAGTATATGCGATATTAGTCTTTTGATTACTCCACTGTCAATTCTAATACTTATAAGGCATAACCTTTCTATTCCTTGTAATAGGAGTTTCTAACTCACAATCACTATTTGGTCTAATAATCTACCACCTTTAGTTCATCGTTGTCAATTATGTCTGGTCTAGCATGTTTAGTAACTCATTTTTCAAAATGGATACAAAAGACAGTTAAGAATCATTCTCTTCTATCTGTACTGATTCACCTTGGTGGAACCTAGCTCGCTATAGTGGCCCCATCATATCCAGATTCCTCCTGGTAATATAACCTACAAAGATAGAAACTCGGTCTTCCTTTCTCAAACTTCCATTAACACATATAATCATAGTACCAAATATAATCTGACTCTAAGTCACCATTTCATTACTTAACAGACCATCAACCCCCCTCTACTTAGTGATACGTAATCTCATACCTGACTAAATGAAATATGACAAACAGGCACAAGTAGTAAGATGGGTGATACACAATCACATCTCAATCACAGTAACACAGGTAACACCATTACAACAGAGATTTTAGTACACATTGACTTTCGCTTTTAAGCATTATCAATTACAATTATGTTGATTTCTTCATCGTCACATATATAATCATGATCATACAATATAACAGTCAATAATGGTTCTCTCATGAAATCCACATCCAAACTATTAGCATGTTGACGTAAAGTTCGATCCATAGTTACCGTGTCGAAATGCATCACTCAATTCAATAGTTAGCATATCAGAATGTGACACTTGATCCAATAGTTAAGGCGTCGGAACGTAACATCCAATTCAATATGTGTTTGAATGTGACACCCGATACAATATCCACGATCACAAATAACATTATTATCACTATGAATGACTCACACACTTTCATAATCAAGTAATAGGTTCATATTAAGGGTGTCAAAAATGAGCCCAATTATAGGTATTCACCCAACTCGCCTAAAATTTTATAGGTTGGGCTCAAGATAATTTGAATCAGGCTCAAGCTCAACTCGTTCAAGCCTCAATCCATTTTGAAAAATCTTCAATTGAGCCCAATTTAATCCCTAATTTCAACCTATTCTAAGGCTCTTTACTTGCATGGATGCAATGTATGTTTTCTATCTATTTTATATATTCTATGATTTATCTATCTATTTGTAACTTTTTTTTAATTTTCTTGAGTTGAAATTCAAATTGTGGTTATAAAAAGAAAATAATAATATGTTAAAATTATTGATATTGAGCGGGTCAAATAGGGTGGATCATGATCCAACCTGAATTTTAGCTCATTTGAGCCCAACGTAAATTCGGGCTGGTTATAACCCTACCCAATTCTATCTCAACCTATTCTAACATTCCTAATATCAACCCAACCGCCCATTTGACACCCCTAGTTCATACCAACAATGAGTTATCTCACGGAACTCATTCTCAATGGTTAGCATGTTGGAACATGAGACCCTATCTAATAGTTAGCGTGTTGGAACGTGTCACCCGTTCCAATAGTTAGCTGCCAGAACGTGTCACTTGATCTAGTAGTTGGCATGTCAAAATGTGACACCCGATCCAAGATGTGTCTAAATATGACATATGATTCAATAATATGTTGAAATACGACAACCAATCCAATAATGTGCCAAAATATGATACCCAATCCAATATTGTGCCTAAATATGACACCAGATCCATAATCACAATGACAACCACAATGAATATATCACAACTTGCACAATCATGTAACGAGTTTCATTGTATGCAATTGTTCACAATTGGCCATTTCTTTAGGTTTATTCCATCTTTCTCGATTCATATATATATGCACACAAAATTAACATGTAGTTAATAGGTACACACACACACACACACACACACACACATACACACACACACACATATATATATCACAGATAGGACATAAACCATCACCTACAATGCAAACATCCTACTTAAAGCCGCAAGTAAATCAACAAGTTCATTATATGATATTACCAACATGAATTTCTTTTACATTTACCTTTTATTTCATGAATATGTATTACTATGATATCTCATAGGGAACAGTCAACAAACACGCACACACATATGTCCATACTGGACCTCTCATAATTATTACAAACCTTAGGATCTCACAATAACCCAGTAATTTCTTTTCACATAAACTTCATATGAATCATCAATCATCTCAATAAAAAGTAAAAACAATAAAAAACTAGACTATCACTAACTAGTCATGGACTAATCATAATCCACATAATACATTACTGTCCTAACAACAGAACAACACATTTTAGCAATCCAGACTCCGTGCCCAAGGACCTAGCATGATCTCTTCCTTTGATCTGCATTATATCGTTTAATAAAAAATATGTTTATTACTAGTCAAACCTGACACTAAGATATTGCAACAAGTAAGAAGTCGTTGATGATCTTCCTTCCTCTTCGTGTTTCTAAATGCTAAATAATCAAATAATAACAATCATAACATTAACTAATAAACTACTCTTTCAACAAATACTTTGGGATTCAAGCTCACGAGTTCTACATCAAATCTAGCAAAAACTCCATGTTTTGGAATTGGTATATCAATTCAAGTTCAAGGACATAATCTTTCAACATTAATTCAAATTCAAGAGATTTCAACTTGTTAATTGTAACACGTCACATTCTACTTGTACTAGTTCTATGCACATGAAACATAATATGACTTGGTCAAAATAGCGCCAATTTTTAAAAGTGTTTGAATCTCAAGTTAGAGGGCGATATGTACGTCTAATGCCTAAGAGGGTTGAGTGTACACAAGTTTTAAGTCAAATTGAGGAGATCATGACCTTAAATAAAGTAAAAAGTGAGGTGCTTGTAGGACATAGGAAGTTAGTAGGTAAGTCACCTACTTGCTTAGCGTGAATTCGCTAGCTAGACAGAGACGAGGCCTGCCACCGAATCTGTCTAAGTCCGTTTTAAGGGTGTAACTTTAGCCCATGTCTTATGTTACGGACTTGGTCGTAATTCCAACGAACTGTGCGGCCTAGCAAACTTTCAACGCTCAAGTTGCTAGTCAGCTTGACTCTAATGCTTAGCAGAACTTTGAAAGACTAAGCAAAAGACTATGAAGAAAGTTGAATATCTGGAGGAATAAAGAAAGAACTCTTTATTAGAGAATTTGAAAGCTACACAATGCTTTGCTTGATGATCTCTATGTTTTGTGTGCTTTTCTTCATGCCTAACAAATGAAAATGGCCCTCCTATATATACAACTCCCTAAGGGCCAATGTGTAATTAATATTTACACCTTAAGTCCCTCCCAATGGCCACAAGATTATTCCAACATCCAGAACACTGTTCCAATGGCCAGAATACTGTTCCAATGGCCAGAACACTATTCCAACGACTATTTTACTGTTCCAATGGTTCTGGAAGCTTCCGAGGTCTTTTGGGGCAGGGGGGGATATATTTCTGCACTATTTTTGGGGCAGAAATTGGGCGGGACGTGTCATTCTCCCCCACTCAATCTGGCGATATCCTCGGCGCATCCTTCTTGTATGTTCAGGTATGGTCATGGTAGTCCCACAATGTCAGCTCATGTTTCCATGTTGTTGGGAGATCCCTTTCACTTTACAAAGTATTTCGTGTAGCTGGGATGAGTCCCCTGTCTGGGAATGATGTAGTGCGCAAGAATGTCTTCCACTTCTCGTTCCGGCACCGTTGTGATGACTGTAGGTGCCCGTTTTGACTCTCCCCGGCTTGGAGCATTTTCATACTGATGGTATGGCTTTAGCAGACTCACATGAAATACATGATGCATTTTCAAATTTGAGGGTAGGGTCAAATGGTAGGCTAGCTTGCCAATGCATTTCTCCACGGGAAACGACCCTTTGTAGTGCCTTACTAGCCCCTTATGCACCTTGACCAACCATCGTCTTTGATGAGGAAGGAGCTTCACCATGACTAAGTCTCCTTCCTCGAACTCCAGGTGCGCTCCTCTTAGCATCGGCCCATTTCTTCATTTTCTACGAGGCCTTTGCCAAGTCTGACTTCTCATGCCATCCCTTGGCAAACTTGTAGGTTGAAGGATTTGGACCCTTATAACCAATGGCCATGATTTGTAGCTCATTGGTTGCGGTCCCGTAGCAAGCTCGAATGGACTCGCCCCAGTCAACTCACTTTTCTGCAAATTATAGGAAAATTGGGCATTGTCAAGTAGCTTAGCCCAATCCTTCTGATTGGCACTGACATCATACCTCAAGTATAGCTCTAGCAAGGCATTCACCCTTTCAGTATGTCTATACGTTTGTGGGTGAAAGCTTGTGGAAAAATTGAGCTCAGACCCCAATATTTTGAAGAGCTCCATCCAGAATCTCCCTGTGAAACTGGTGTCCCGATCGCTGACTATGGTCTTCGGAATGTCCCAGTATTTCACCATATGTTTAAAGAATAGTTGGGAAGTGTCCCCAGCATTGAACTTGGTCGGGACCGGTATGAATACTCTGTACTTGCTGAACCTGTCAACGACGACCATGATGTTGTTGTACCCCTCGGATTTCAGTAGGCTTGTGATGAAGTCCATGGAGATACTCTCCCATGGTTTCTCCGCAATGGATAATGGCTCCAATAGACCAGTTGTTGGACGTTGTTCTACCTTTTCTTGCTGGCACACAAGATAAGTCTTCATGTAGAGCTCGATATCATCCCTCATTTAGGGCCAATAGTAAGCTCGCCCAATGAGTGTCATAGTCCTTCGCACTCCAGGGTGACCTGACACCTTGAGTCATGAAACTCTTACATGATTTCCTTCCTTAAGCCTCCCCATTTCGGCACATACACCCGATTTTCCTTGGTGAGAAGCACCCCGTCTTCAAGCTAGAACTGGCGTGTCGGCCCAACAAATTTTTGGCTTGCGGGTCTTACTCCAACCCCTCCTATATACAGTCAACCATTGGGAAATCTGGGCTTGTGATGGAGGCAAGTTCGGCCTTCCTGCTTAGGGCGTCTGCCACGACGTTCCCCTTGCCTAGCTTATACTCTATCACAAAGTCGAACTCGGCTAAGAAGGCCTGCCACTTGACCTGCCTAGGTGTCAGCTTCTTCTGCTTAAGGAAGTAACTGGTGGCAACATTATCTATCTTCACCACAAACTTGGTGCCTAGCGTATAATGTCTCCACATTCTCAGGCAATGCACCACAGCGGTCATCTCCTTCTCTTGGTTCGTGTAACGCTTCTCCACATTATTTAGCTTACGACTCTCATAAGCCATCGGATGCCTTTCTTGCATAAGGATGCATCCCAGGGTAAAATCCGAGGTGTCCGTCTGCACCTCATAAGGTTTGGTCTGGTCGGGCAAGACCAACACCAACTATTTGATCATGGCTCCTTTCAGCGCCTCAAATGCTGCTTGGCACTTCTCGTCCCACTCCCAGGTATGGTTCTTCTTCAACAAATCGGTGAAGGGAGCGGCTATAGCAGAGTATCCTTTTATGAACTTCCGATAATAGTTGGCCAATCCAAGGAAAGATCGAAGTTCAGGCACCTTCCTTGGGACCTCCCATTCTTGTATGGACGGACCTTGGACTCGACCATCCTAAGTTTGCCCTCTCCGATAATGTGTCCTAAGAAGGAGACCTCCTGTTGGGTAAATACGCACTTCTCCTTCTTGATATACAACTCGTTCTCCCGAAGTACTTGGAAGACTTGCCTTAAATGATTTATATGATCCTTCAAGGTGTTGTTATATATGATAATGTCATCCAAGTACACCACCACGAACCTATCTAAGAATGGTTGTAGGACACAATTCATGAGGGTGCAAAATATTACTAGTGTGTATATGAGTCTGAAAGGCATTACGAGGAATTCATATGAACCGTACCTTGTGACCCAAGTGGTCTTCTATTCATCTCCCTCTGTGATTCTGACCTGGTAGTACTCGGACCGCAAATCCAACTTGGTGAACCATCGTGCTTGGCCAAATTGATCAAAGAGATTGGCAATGAGTGGGATTAGGTACTTATTCTTCACCATGATCTTGTTGAGCGCCCGATAGTCGGTGCACAATCGGAGTGATCCGTCATGCTTTTTCTGGAACAGAACCGGGGCTCGATATGGCGCTTTTGATGGACGAATTACCCCATGTCCATCAATTCCTTCAACCACCTTCGTAATTCCTCAAGCTCTGGAGGCGCCATGAGGTATGGTACTAGCGCAAGCGGAGTGGCACCTAGTATCAGCTCTATCTTGTGGTCCACCTCTCTTTTTGGTGGTAACCTCTTCGGCAGCTCGGGCGGCATCACGTATCCAAACTCATCTAGGACATGCTCAACTCTTTTGGGCAGTTCTACGGGTGTAGGAACGATGGCTTCTTCTTTCAAGGCTATGAGGTAGGTTGGCTCCTCCTTCTTCACTCCTTTGGCGAGTTGCATGGCTAAGATTTGCTTTTCTTAGAGTTGGATTTCCCTCTTTAGTGGAACTAGATAATTGTTACCCTCTTCTAAGATACACAGTGAGTTCGCAAAGGGAATTGGGACGACCTTAACTTGGTCCATGAACTCAATACCCAAGACAATTGGATAATCATCCATGGTCACGATGGAAAAGTTGATGTGGCCATTCCAATTTTCCTAAGCTTACCCTTACGTTCTGGGCAACTCCAAAGGTCTCGGTTGGAGCAAAGTTGACTCCCTTGATCCAACCACAACTTGTCTCATAATGGATGCCCATTTTCTTGGCCTTCTGAAGGGTGAGGAAGTCGTTGTCTGCTCCCGTGTCAACTAATGCCTTCACGGTGTGTCCTCCGATCTTTGCCTCAGTGAATTACCTGCCCTTCTTCTCGTTCTTGGGCACCTCCACCTTTGCATCGATTACACTGTGGAGTCATAGGGCCCCTATCTTCACCTCCTCTTGCTCATGTTCCTTAATCAAGGCCGAGAGTTTGTTCTTCTTGGGGCATTCTCGCCTTGTGTGGCCCCTCACAGAAGAAGCAGCTAATCGGGGGTCTTGCTTTGGCTTGGTACTCCTTAAATCCCTTTGCCCTTTCCGTTGCCTCCTTGCCTCGATGTGGGTCTCCCCCACTCTTTCTATTGCCGCCCTTATCCTTGGGTTTAGGTTTCTCCATTTCTCTAAACTCAATAAGGGACTCGACAATAGAAATAGCAGTGGTCAAGTCTTCAGCTCTTCTCCTTTAGACCTCAAGCCTACCCCACTGTTGTAACCCATCCATGAAGGCAAAGAAAGCTTCCTTGTCAGGATAGTCGGGGATCTCAAGTAGTACCTCAGTGAACTTCTTCACGTACTCACGTATGCTTCCGTTGTGTTGAGTCCCCTCAGCTTGCCATGAGCCTCTTCTTCCACATTGCTGGGGTAGAACTGCTTCTTGAGTCTTGTCCTGAATTTCGCCCATATGCTGATGGAGCAAGTGCCTTTTTCTATGTCCCCCTGTCTCTTCTTCCACCACACCATCTCGGTGTCTTCAAGGTAGAGATTGGCCATATCTACCTTTAGGGCTTCATCAGTCATAGCGAGCGTCCTAAAGTATTGCTCTATGCTCCACATAAAGTTGTCTAGTTCCTTGGCATTTTTGGATCCTTTGTAAGATTTGGGTCGTAGAACATCCAACTTGGAAGGTGCAGTCCTTACCTCGGACGTGCTCGCATCCCCTTGGGCAAGAGCCCTTTTGCATAGGCTAAGCTCCTCCTCTGTGCTTTCTATCTTACGCAAAAGCCTCCTAAGCTCTTCTCGCACTGAAGAAATCTCTGCCCTGTGTGTCTCCTCCACGGCCTTCACACTATTGAGACATTGGGCTAGGTCTTGGTTCATGGCGGATTGCATCTCCTCCCGCAATCCATCTAGGTTGCGTTCGACTTCCTCGAACTTCTGGTCGACCTCCTCGAACTTCTCCTGCCCATCGGCTATGGCCAATTCCACTTTGGATAGCCGTGTCTCAAGCTCCACGGCAACCTCCCTAGATCGAGACCTTTGGCTTCTGGATTTCTCCTTGCCAACTTGGGTGATCTCGCTTCCACTTTCCATTCCTCTTGATGTTTTTCGAACCTTCGCTCTGATACCAGCTGTCACGAACTTGGTCGTAATTCTAACGAACCGTGTGGTCTAGTAAACTTTCAACGCTCAAGTCGTTAGTCATTCTGACTCTAATGCTTAGCAGAACTTTGAAAGACTAAGCAAAATACTATGAAGGAACTTGAATATCTGGAGGAACAAAGAAAGAACTCTTTATTAGAGAATTGGAAAGCTATACAATGCTTTGCTTGATGATCTCTATGTTTTGTGTGCTTTTTTTTCATGCCTAACAAATGAAAATGACCCTCCTATATATACAACTCCTTAAGGGCCAATGTGTAATTAATATTTACACCCTAAGTCCCTCCTAACGGCCACAAGACTATTCCAACATCCAGAACACTGTTCCAATGGCCAGAATATTGTTCCAATGGCCAGAACACTATTCCAACTGCTATTTTACTGTTCCAACAATTCTGGAAGCTCCGGGGTCTTCTGGGGCGTGGCAGACACGTTTCTACACTATTTTTGGGGCAAAAATTGGGCGGGACGTGTCACTTAGCATTGTAAATGGATAATATTTACAACCCAAGATGAATAATAAAAAGGGCTCAAGTACATTCACAATTCAGTTGTTGATTTGGGCCCAAACTAAGTGAAGAGAGATTAGGAAAAATGGGTAGCCAAGGCCCATCAACTTTGAGACCCATTTAGGCCCAAGTGCGAAGGCCAAGCTGCTGCATCACCATCTTATTAAATATGTGGTCAAAAGCTCAAGAGAAAGTCAGCTAAAGTGTCTCTTTAAAAAAGCTTAAAAATCAGCATCTTTAAGACATTCTAAGCTTGGGAAAAGTCCTCTTTCATAAAGCTTTCTCTCTACACTTTCTTAAATTTGCAAATCAGCCACAAGGAGACTTTTAGGGTTCTTGGAGAATCCCTACAGCTTGAAGTTAAAGTAACTAAAAATATTTATGTGTTTTGTATGATTTTTTCATGAAAAATAAGAGAACTGGGTTGATATTACTTGTGCTGAAATTTTGGATAGCATGTGTTCCAAAGATTGTTGTACAATTTTCTTGTTTATTTGGAAGCTTTTCTCTTCTTGGTTGGATTGATTATGAAGTGAGATTGTTGTTGTTAATGAGTTTTGGTTCTGTAATGATATAGAAAGGTTGCTGCACCATTTTTATAATCCGCAAAAGTGAGTTCTTATATGATATCGTAATTGTGTTCTTAGAACGAACTTGTGGGCTGGTAGTTAGGGATTGTTGTTCCACGACCTCCATCTACTTTGAGACTATTTTTGGACTATTTTAAGGCTAATTTTATGTGTAAGTATGTTATATATAGTTTGGTTGAAGCTAAAACAGATTTGAGATTGTTGACTTTAAAATGTAGCGAGATGACGTAATGTTATGCCGCCTACTTGTATGTTGTGTATAATTTTTATGTATTGTGCATTGTGGGCTATTGTGAGACTGTTATGCCACTAAAACAGGCTGCACATGATATGTATATAAGAATGTGTATTAGAAAATACGATTAGAGGCGGAAAGATTGAAAGAATACGCGCAGGTTGATAATTACACGCTTGCTGCCTGTATGTTGTTTTTATGAAATTGGGCTTCCAAGATGTGTTTATTAGCTGCTAATACTAGTTTTAT
>JAOTQR010000045.1:8244909-8267508 GCA_025774065.1 Solanum ossicruentum | reverse complement strand
AAACTTCACATGGGTCCCGCTGCACAACACAATTCGGTGCCTAATATTTGAATTAGTAAATTATTGTCTCACATCAACATATCGTAGATAAGTATTTGGGGGAAAAGGCGGTTACTTCAAGGTAATAACGAGGTCGTACAATGAGGTATGTAAAGCTATTTGATTTCGTATTATTTGGCATGAAACATAGATCCCTCATTGGAACATAAAGACACTTACCAACTCCGACATAACTAATAATCATGTCTCCACTCTTTCACATGTTCATATGCTCCCATACATAGTCACTTTCATATTTGCATAAATACTTGGTTACCGAGATATATAGGTTCTTGTTACTAAATAAAGTTTATGAGTTGTTTCATCTCCTATGCATTTCATTATTTGTATAACCTACTCTTTTCATTATGGTATTGACTTGTATAGTTCTTTACATATCACATGTTATATCTATGGTCCTGCAGCTCCAATATTATGATCACCCAAAAGAATCATCTCAAAAGTAATTGAAAGATAAAGTAAGTTGCTTATTCATGGGTGGTAGATCTAGCGGTGGAAAAATCACCTAGTAGGGGTCGATCCCATTACAGGGGAATCCCAGGGGTGAAAGGAAAGCCTAGTATGGGTTGATCCTGATATTGATTTACCACTGATCAGCTTGTCATTTGTATTATATGTTGTGCACAAATTATACATTAAAGAAGGTAAAGGGTAAAGTAATAAAAAGGACATAAAGTATATGATTCCAAGTGTTACTATCTTATCCTTACACCAGTGCATGATTTCATTTGAGTTGTTACTTCATATACAGTATTTTCTGCTTTACATATTCAGTACATTATCTCGTACTGACGCCCCTTACGGAGGACCTATATTTTATGCTGCAAATACAGGTACTAGTAGATCTCCCCAGTAAGAGTATAGGATATCCAGTTGTTGTTACCGAGCTCCAGGTTGCTTCGGAGCTTTGTTTGTGTATCTAAAGCTTATATTTTTATACTGTATAGTTAGTCGAGACGGGGCCTGTCCCAACCCTTATCAAATACTTTTCCTTGTCTAAAGGCATGTCTCGTCTTTAGATATTGTGGCTCCAACGGCCTAGTCATATGGATTTCCTTTTGGCTTGTTATTATTGTCTACCTTCTTGAATGCATGCTCAATGTGGAAAACCCTTATAATGTTCATAGCAAGTGCATAGTTATATGTTTGTTCTCCCGAACCTTGTCGGCAACAGGTGCCAGTGTGCCTTAATGAGATTTTGGGCGTGACATTAATTCCCTTACAACAAAAAATTCCATTTAGTTTAACTTTCTACCTCCACTATGATCAATCTAATGTCATTCTAATGATTAAAGAATTAAATGAGTGTCCGTTGATAGAAGGGCTTACTTTGAAGAAGAGAATCGATGAAAAAGTGTTAAAATTGCCTCTTCCTTGTCCTAGCCTGACTTTAGATGAATTTTAGGACTAAAAATATCATTTTTAGGTTTGCAAAATGCATTTAAATGCACGCATTTCTCCATGGAGGCCTCATCTTGAATAAACTTCAATAAAATGGGTATAACTTTTTACTCTGAAATTCAAATGATACAAACTTGGTGGCGCTGAAAAAAAGACTCGTAAGCCTTTAATAAAGGTCATGAGCCACCTAATTCATTATCATATGAGAGTTATGATCATTTGAAGTTGACCTTAGTTTAAACTTAAGCCCAAAACAAAATTGGTAAGACACTTTCAACATAACTTTATGGTTAGGAGCATTGTATCACCTTAAATCACAACTAATGCACATGTATACGAAGGAATTGACCCTAACCTATGATGAGTGAGATTCGTATACTTTTAATACATATATTTTTGAGTAATAACGAAATAAGACATTACATCTCCTTTGCTTAGCGTCTCTTTGGGCAAGCAGTCGATAGGCCAAAAACACATTTTTGAAGAAATGAGGTGTTTGCGCCAGTGAAATTGCATTTGAATAGAAACTGAAACAGTTTCTTTGCCCTTGAAAAAAAAAATCTGCTGCTTAAAAAATTGTAAAAGTAGAAAATTACTTTTTGCAAGTAAAAAATGCCTCAACCATTTATATATATTAATTACTAGCATTTCTCTCATTAACAGCATATCTTGTAAGTTTTGTTAAACTCTGTTTAAGTATTCTATTCTTTCTCTTTACATAATATAATTTTTTAAATTTTATTTTATATTTTATATATTACTGTTTAAAGTTATACCTTTGCATGTAACAAATTCTAAATATAGTGATTTAATTTGTGAAATGGTTTTAAAATTCTTTTGCTTGATATTTTAAATATATTTAAACCATCATGTTAAATTATATTTAGTTGATTGTGATGAGTCTATCGTTCTCCTCATTATAGTCCGCCGATAAATCAGACTATTTCGTTGGAATACATTTCACTTAACTCGATTGAGCTTTTCTTCTCACATAGAGTAGCGTTTGCTCTTGTATTGTAGATTTTTAATATTTGATTTATTTATTTATTTATTTATTTATTTATTTATTAGAAAATTTGAAAGTTTTGAAATTTACTTTTTAATTAAATAAAAGTGCAAACATTGTTGAATTTCTTATAATAAATAAATACATAAAATGATTTCTCTTTATAATAGTACGTCATTAAATTGATAGATGTACTTTTTGTGATTTCGCTTTTAAAGGTATTTTTTTAAAGAAAAAGTTAGTCAAACGCAATATATTTATCATAAACACTTTTCAAATAAATTAGTTAAGCATAAATTGTCAAAAAAATAACTTTTACCTGCTTGACCAAACAAGCTCTTAATAGCAAGTACTCATTTTATTAAATTTATTTTAAGTTTAACTCATATGCTTTATTTAGATATATATTATTGATTGTTTTTATTAGACTTTTTGTTTTTTTCTTATGAAAAAATCACACAAAACAGATTTGTGAAATTATTTATCTTTAATGGACCAAATTCAAATTATTTATTCTTAATGGATTCATAATCTAAATTATTTACTTTTTTATCCCATTTTTTCTGTTTTATTTTGTCCATAATATTATGCTGATGTCAGCACGATATCAGCATGATGTTAGCATGAATATTATGAAATAACTCTGTGATACTCCGGTGAAAATATATTCTAATACCGATATCATATAAAATTAGTTCAATCCTCTGTGATACTCTGGCGATACTTTGATACTCTATTGGTATCATATAAGATTATATTTTTTTAATAAATGAATAAGAAGTAACTAAAAAAAATTATTAAACTCTAAATTAATAGAAAATATATTTGTTGTGATATTTCATCGGTATATTGATACCATGTCGATATCATATGAGACTGGAGCTTAATTATTTGCGATGTTCTATCTGTATTGACATTTTATTAGTATCATATAGTTTTGAGTTTTTTTTAAGAAATAGAACGATTAAGAGAAAATTATTAAAATCACAAAATTATTTATTAAATTCTAAATTAGTAGAAAATATATTTTTGTAATACTCCATTGATATATCGATACCCTATTGGTATCATATAATTTTGAGATTCTTTTTAATAAATAAAATAATTAAGAGAAATTTATTAAAGTCACAAACCTATTTATTATATTCTAAATTAGTAGAAAATATATTATTTGTGATATTCTGTCAGTATGTTGATACCATATCTGTATCATATAGAACTGAGCTTAATCTGCAGTAATTGCTCATCAGTATATGTGTACTCTATTGATATATCGTGGAACATCTGCACGTGATTTTAATAATTTATAGATATAAACATAAAAAAGTATATAGATGCAAGTAGTTTGCTTCAAAGATATAATTTAGTTTTCCTTTCTTTTTTTCATACTTGCGGCTGAACAAGTGTTATTTTTCGAAAGGAAAAAAGGTCAAAAATGTCCTTAAACTATATGAAAGGAACAAAATTGTCCTTCATTTATAATTTGGTCCAAAAATGCCCTTAAGACTAATACTTTGGTCCAAAAATGCCCTTACTATTGATTCTTTGGTCCAATAATGACCTTACTATTACTAAATGGGTCAGAAATACCCTTCTTTAAATAAAATATATTTTTTTCTTATTAACATATTGTGTTCCTAATAAAATATTATTTTTAAAAAATCTTTTTCTTGCTTGGTTGCTTTTAAAATCACATTACCTAATAAAGATGTAAGAAAATATTTTTTTAATCTCATTTTATCAATTAAAATTGAACTACGTATCATTATAACAAATAATATATGTGATAAATATAAGATTATAGTAAATAGAACATTAATTTTTATTTAAATAACAATAAAGATAGTAATTATAATAAAATAAAAAATATTTTTACTTTTAATTTTTTCTTGAATTGAAGTAGGATATATTTACTTATAAAATAAAATAAATAATAAGTTTATTTAAAAGAAGATATTTTTGACACATTAAAATATTTTTGGATCAGTTGTTTTTTCTCTTTTGAAAAAGAAAAAATCTTTGTTAAAATCAAAGGAAAAATGGGGAAGTAGTAAATTGAATAGTTAATTTTGTGGAGTCTGAATGAAAAATCTCTAGCAGAACCATTGTAATGACTTCGCTTTCCGACTTTGGATGAATGTCAGGCAGTAGAAACAACAACAAATTGGTGCGTGCTTCCTTCTCATCTTTGATTTATCTACTTGTTATTCTTTCGTCTCTGATCTGGGTCTTGTTAAACTCGCTTGTTATTGTGTTGTATTTATTTTTGATTTTGGGTAAAGTTCCTCAATTGCGCTTTGTGAAAATTAGGTATGATTTAAGTAGATAAAATCTTGTTTGATAATTCATATTCGCTCTCTAATCTGTGATTTGAAAAGTTTATATCTTGGTGATAGGAAGGGAGCAGATAAATGGGAATGTCGTCTGTTAGTGAAGCTATGAAACTGTGCATATTTGATTTGAGAAGGGGACAACATGAAGGGCAGGAGTTGGACAAGATTTTATATTTCTTTCCTACTGATTTGCCTTTCCCCACCCAGCTCTCTGTGATAGGGCTTAGTGAAGGACTCATAACATTTACCAGGTTTGTTTGTTGCGACTGACACTCACATATCTGCAACTGTATATATTATTGAGTACAAGTTCATGTGGTTCTTTACCCATTAAAAAATTTTAAAAAATAATTCATGTGTTCTTGCTTAAAGAAGGGATATATAGATTGGTTGCTATGATATTTATATTTTTACATTACTTCTCTAATGCTTCTCAATAACTGATCTGCAATGTGATTTTATATCTGTATTCCTGGATATAGCTTCAGTTCATGGATTTAGGGATAACTTTTTCATTGTTCATCTCCTTTTTATAAATAGTGATTCTTATCCAAAGGATTCTACGGCCGTATCATTAGGTAGAAATATAGTTGAGCTCATGTTTGTGTATTCTCATATTAGAGACATTAAAAATGTTTAAAGAAAATAACTTGATGTTTATTCCTAGATTGAAGCTGATTTTCTTAATGAAGAGCAATGTGACTCTGAACATGGATGTGTTATTTTAAGACCAAGAGTAGTTCTTCATCTTATATTTGTCTTCATTTTATTGCTCTGAAAGGTAGATATTCCTTGATATGTGACTTGGCCATCTGGATGCTGTTGTCAACTTCTTGCAGTTGTACGCTAGATGACTCTTTCATGTGATATGATGATCTTTTTTATATTTTTTCATTCCGTGCAGAATATTCTCTCCAGACGCTCCATGTGAGGTCATAGAAGCAGAGATGCACTCCCATGTTTTTTATGAGGCAGAACGTGATATCTGGATGGTGATGGTATGGTATCATGCATTAATATATTCATTTTTCTATATTCAATTAGTGAACTTTTCCTGGCATTTCATGTTACCTGTGATGGTTAAATTGTAAAGAATTTTTTGGTGAACCGGGTGAAGGAAAATTTTGCTAGTTATCGGATTAAATAATTACATGTGCTGAGCATTTATTATCTGAACTGGGTGATGATATGATCACTATGGAGGCTGACTGCATTCTCATTGATGTAAATTTTGCTGGATATAAGTGGATATATAACTCACGAATTTCATAGGTTTGATGCTACACCCTGCACCATTAGATTTATAAGCATCAGATTTGACATCTGTGAGTATGAAACGGAATTTACTTTTGAATTTGAATGATATAACAGGCTTGTTAGAATCTAATATATAATGGAAAACAAGTCCTGTTTTGAATATTAGCTGCAGTACCATCTTGGTATTGTTTATAAATAAAATTTACCCTATCCAACTAAAAGAAGAAAAACTACTGGTACATCCTGGCTTGCTTCTTGGGGCCTTGCCGTACTTGAATAATTTTACTTGTGAACATCTCCAGGACTGTGACATGCAGTGAACTGTAGAAGATCGAGGACTAGATTAGGGAGGATGAAAAGAGAAAGTGGTAACTCAAAAGGAATTTTCGTTTGATAATACTTCTGTTTGAAGTCTAAATAGACTGCCAAATATTTTCTCAAAAAAAAAAAAAAGACTGCCAAACATAGTTGCAAAACTTCCCTACCAACCATTGCAGGTTCCTACTTCTTGGTATGCTCAGACATGTGATTAACAGTCTTACAATGAAGTAAGGTTGGTCTCATGTCGGACATGGACATAACGACCTTGAGAGACATCAGTGCTTTATGGAGTTGTATCATATTTTCTATGCTGTCGATGAGTGTAATATCTCTAATTCAGATGCTTGATCCAATCCGATAATTTGTATAATTATATATGCAGTTAGCTGTGAAATAGACTTCCCATAAATTCTTTAATAAAATTTGACTGGAGAAGATGGAATGAATTAGGCATGAGTATCATTTCTTTTTGGTGAAAAGATGAGTATGACTTCCTCGTTTTGATAAGGAAGCTGAGTATGACTTTCTTATGGACAGGACTAACTCGAATTTCCTCATGTTTTACTTCCACTGCAGAAGAAATTTATTATGCTTTATAACTCTTCTGTTATGTATTTGCTTTTCTGGTGGTATTAGGTGGTGGAAAAAAGTGAGTCAGAAGCTATATGGAGGACTGCTGCTTTACGAAGTGTTCTTAAGGAAGTTCACTCTCTCTTTGTGATGTTTCATGGGTCCATAAGAGCGTTACTTGATAGAGAACCAAGTGGAGGGCTTACTCGGACGCATTTGTATTATTTCATTATGGATTATTTAAGTGGTGAGGCATCATAAGCTACCTTGAAATATGCATTTCATCAATTTTATAAGAAAATATTCCTGTTCAAATTATTTTATTGCAAGTCATGATTGTCAGCATTTGAAAAGCGGCCTTCATTGGAATTTTGCTGCTGGGGTAATACTGTAGCTTCTGTATCTAAAAATTCATTTCAGTTTGTGCAATTTGAACATTAGACTGCATCTTGAATGCTTCGCCTATTAATTTTTCTGGGGCAGATTTTCTTTCGGGGAAGAAACTTCACTTGCCAAATTTCCGTGACTCTTTGAAGGAGCGTGGAATGGTACAGATGTTGACTATTGGGAGGGAGGCAGCACTTGAAGTTCAGGTTTGTCTTGTCAGTTTATTGATTACACTGAAGGCCTAATCTTACTGGGATGAAAAGATAAATCAGTGGATTTATTTGTTTTGCTGGATTTATTTATTATACTTGTTGAAAAAATTGATCAGGTTTTTACAGTTGCTTTTGATTTGCTTAGTTAGGAGCAAGTTTTGGCTTCTCTAGGCTGATCAAAAGCCACCACAGTTCACTCTTTTCACATGGTAGCTTTTGCCAAAAGTTCATGTTGTCTTGATGTCCAAGAAAATCCCAGCTACTATCTTTTTAGATATTAGTCTTGATGTCATTACTGAAAACGTGGCTGTTTTATTTTCTGAATGACGTAATAAAGATTAAGTGTGTTACTGTGTAAGGTAGAACAAAGATTATCAATTCAAGCATATAGGTTTACACCTAACATGTTGTTCACTACTTTTACAATTTTATCTGTCGCAACTTGATTGCCGTGAGATCTTCATGTAATGGAATTCACTTTCGAGGAATGAAGGAAAAATTTGGTTATCACCAAAGCCTTTTCCTTTTTAGCTGTTAAGCTAGCCTTCTGATCGGCTAGCCCCTTGCAGTTGGTGAAATAGTTCCAAAAACTCCAAAGTCTCAGCATATCAAACATCTGGTGGACTTGCTTTATCTTCCACCTTTAGCATATACATTATAGCCTCATTGTCATTATTAGAACATATATTTAGAGCCACAAAGGTAGAACTTAAGCTAATAAATGATGAACAATTATAGTTTAATGTTCTCTCCATCTCTCTTTTGCAAAGATAAATGTGTTCTAATTTTTAACTCTCATCTTGAGTTGCCTAAAAGATGTTGCCTATAGCTACTATACTATAGGAAAATAGATAATAGATGTAATTTGGTTAAATCTTAGATGGTAAATCTTGTCATTTTTTGTGTCTTTCGAATCTTCTTGTTTGTTGTTCCTTTTTCTCTTTAGGAATTCATGTGAACTACGTTTCTTTTTGAAATGTGTCAATTTCAACATGCACTTTGTACGACGAGGGCACAACCCATTCCCACCTTTTTAGCACACTGCTAAACAGAGTAATGTGCTACACAACTTTAATGGATTCTCAAATCCAAACATAGGGAATGATATAATATCTCCAACAACAACATGCATGTATAATCTCACAAATGGGGTTTGGAGAGGGTAGGATGTATGCAGACCTTACCCCACCTGAAGTTGTTTGGAGAAGAGGGGAAGGGCACTAAACAGAATCAGTAACTACCTCTATTGCTTACTTTGGGAGGCGCAGTTCACTCTTATCAAGCAATTCACATTACCTAAGTTGGGATGTGACCACAACCCAATTCTATTGACATATGGGGATCTGAATTTCAGGAAGTCCTACTTCAAATTCGACAACTGGTGGATAAGAGTGGAAGGATTTGAGGAAGAGGTGAAATTGTGTCGGCCATCTTTGCAATAACTGGAACCCCAAGTTTTGTCCAGCACAAAAATGAAATTCTTTGAAGGAAAGATGAAGTAATGGAGTAAGCATAATAGAAACAATTGTGAAGCATAGAAGGAGGAGATTATGGAGGAGCTGGCCAAATGGGAAGCTGTTCAGGAACAAAGAATGCTCACAAAGGAGGGGATCTAATAGAAAACAAATTTGATATCACCTTTGAGCAAGTCACTAAGAATGAAGATATAGGGTGGAGGCATAGATCAAAAATCCTCATTCTAGTGCAACTCTAACTTTCTGAGGACATGACCTTATAGAGGAGTTATGGAGGTCGTTGATTAGAATAGAAGGTTAGTAAGTAATTGGGCATTGTCTCATTTCTTAGTAGGATGGATTTGTTTAGTGTATTTGTTTCTTGATTCTTACTTTTACTAGTAGTAGTAGCATTTATCTCATAGTTGGCCTATCTTACAACCTTTGTTATTCCTTGTTATTCCTTGTGCTTCAATTATCACATTAGTTGGTTTTGGTTGTTGCCCGTCTTTATTGTGTTTATGTATTCTTATTATTTTCTTTGTCCTTTTTACTTTTGTATTGTACTATGAGCTGTTTTGATGTTCGTTACTCTAGCCAACAACAACAACAACATACATAGTGGAATCCCACAAGTGGGGCGGACCTTACCACTACCTCATAGAAGTATAGAGGTTGTTTCCTGAGAACACCCTCGTCACAAAAATCCATAAGTAGAATAAACTAGATATGGAAAACAGGAAATGAAAAGAAAGAGAAAGTAAACAAAGAGAGTGACTAATAACGCAATTTGTGTCCCCGACTCTACTCCATCCTCTATTTGAATAATGGACATCGCATCATCATCCCTTATCGCAGCTTCGAGGTCTGTCTTCTGGGCCTCTTCTCTTTGTTCCACCTGGATTAACTTCCTTTGCTGGCTTTCTCCCTTAGCGTACAACATGTGCTTCTATTTCATCAAGCAAAGGTTCATAAAATACCTCAGTGTTTTTGGGCTTCTTCTCATTTAACAGAGCAACAGTTTGGGCCAGCGGATCTGGGCCCAAACTTATCAATTCTTTTTCTCTCTCTATCTCTGGGTCCATCCCTTTGATCTCTTTTCCTTTCTCACGCTCTTGAAAACGTGAGAAACTTTTGAATTCAAAATCTTTTGAGGGTCCCACATGGTAATTACTGTCCCCAGCTGGCAAGCATGTGGATTTCACTGCAACGACCATTTGTTTTATCTGTTGGGTAGAAACAAAATCCCTTTTTCAGCTGTGACATTCGTACCTTCTTCTACGACAAAAAACCTCGTCGGAATCTCGTCCCACACTTGTACGATGAAACCATGGCCCTCAAAGACTATCTTCACCTCCTTCAGAATGGGATTTCCGTGTGTTTGACTAGAATTCTAGCCCATTTTAGATGGTTTTGAAGTTCTGTTTCTTCCTCTGTTTTCACCCATTCGCCACAGAAATCCCCCACTACTTTGAAGACGTTTTGTGACCACAAATGTAACGGGAGACCCACCCGTCTGATCCAAGAGTGGTTTACGGCTGTCCTGGATGGAATTGCACCCACCGACGGCGACCACCATTGTAGTTGTATACATTGATTCATCCAAAATCATCTCCCCCTGAGAACATGTTCAGCCGCCGTAATGGAGGGGAACTCAAACAGGAACCAGGTATGTCCCATTTCGTAGATATTAAGGCCATGAGCTTGGTGCCAATTCTTATATGCCAATCTACGTACTTCCGAGAGAAATGGAGGTTCAAAACCATTCGGAGGAAATCTTCCAACAAGACTCCTGGCTAAGAGCTCATTGCAAGTTTGATTCGTCTTTCTGTCAATGAAAATGGTGTCCCCTCTCTCTTTTATGGTGCCAGCATCAATCTCTTTAGAGGCCCATTTGCTTTTTCTGACCATTTCTGCACAAGAGATCCCTTTTTCAATACTTCTATAGTTCTTGCTAACTATTTTGTTGGCTCTGCAATAAATGAACTTTTCAATTTTGGTGGCCAAGTCCCACCAACCCGCATTGAAAGCAATTTCAGGAACTATTAAGACCGATCAATTTTTGCCTTGTATGCTGATAATGCTCATATATCTGCTCTTTTTGTTAAAATTCCTTGCAAAAAACGAGTGAAGCATGCACCTGTCTTTTCCATCTTCTAACAACATTTCCTTTCACCTTTGATGCTTCCTTAAGGATCAAGCAGATCCATTCCATCGTTTGTTGACTGAAGCTTTCTCTACTCATCATGTTTTTTCCTCTCTCAATACCACGTCTCAGCACGAGTTGCGTCTACAACAATGTTAAACGATTTGAAACCCATTGAGTAAAATATCATGTCTTCCTCCATGGTCAGGGGAAAAGGAAGAGGATTGGAAGTGGTAGAGGGGAGGAGAGAAATTGGTGAAGAGAGGTTGGAGGGAGAGAAAGAAAGAAAGAGAGGTAAATTCTACCCTCCTCAGTTAGGAAAGAGAGTTTTTGGGGGAATGTGCCTGGGACATTTGGGGTATATTTACTGAAATAAATTGTCAGGGTTAATAATAGTCACCTATTCTTACATTTTACTTTTACAACACAAATATGGTCCATGTTTCTCAACTTTTTAGAAGTGAAATGGACTATGCCTAAACGTACAACTGATTAACTGAGATGCTGGACCAGGAGAGGAGGTAGCACAAAGACCTGGTGGAATTTAATTTCACATTGCATCTGGTGGACAATGTGGAAGGAGAGGAATAGTGTAGGAGTTTTGAAGAGATATCCAATTTCATTCACAAGGTTTAACTGAATTGCATTGTATCTCTATATTTTTGGTGTAAAGAGATAGGATTAGAGGATTTAGATCAACTTTTAGAATTCTTAGGATCCTTGTAGGTATTGCTTCTTGTTCTTTTGTGATTTTCTAAAAGGTTTCCTGCATATTCTTAATGTCAAAGAATACAGTGTTACTAATTCTCAAAAATACTATATGGTCTAACTGATGATTTGAACTCTATTTTTCATGTTCCCTCTTGATTGAGGTGTGTATGAAATCCTATGCCTGAATTTAGATTTTTGTTAATAAGGCTAACGTTATTGTGCAGATGCTGTCATCTTTTGATCTATTGCCATTCTAATGACAGTTTCTTGTATTTGTCCTTCACAGTCACTTGTAAGAGCGCTAGAATCATGTGCTGGCTGCAAACAGACCTACTCACTGATCATGTTCCAGGACTTGCTGGTGTCCACAACTCTTTCTCCTGTAGGCTTCTGCTCTCTCCATCTCTTTTATTTTTGCTTGAACTTCCCTCTTTATACTTTTAATTAGACCTGGCAGTTGGATTGAGTTAGCCCAGGAAACTGGTCCAGAAAATAGACTCAGGAAGGTTAATTGGTGCTGGCTAGTTCAGGCCTAAATACTAGGCTTGGGCCAGTTTCAGAACTTCTAGCCTGTTTAATTGGGTCAAACGGGAAACTTCCAAATTGGATTGGCCATAATCGGCAGGGTAAAGAACGCTACCAATCGAAAAATAAAAACAAACTAAAACTAATGACTCCAGTTTATGCCATTTCATCTGTACAGGGACAAGAGCTTACTCTCAGGGAATACACTAGAGGTTCTCGTTCACGTAAAAAGTCGGGTTAAAGCTGAACTAAGATATTAAGTGGTCAAAAATGATTTCAAACACATAAGAGTGAAATAAATTCGAACATGAACAAGCTATCTCACTATACTAAAGTGATTCAAACACAAAAGAATGAATATATTTTGAACATGAATAAGCTATCTCACTAGACTAAACTGGAATTTCCTTTGTTAACTTTTTGTTTATGAAATGGATTTTTTTTCCATTTGTACTTTTGTTAGGCTAATAGCTATTGTTTGTTTTTCTTATTTTCCACAAGCATTTCTTGTTTTAATTTATAAACTATTTTTTTGAGATAAATTTTACAAACTATTAAGCAAATAACATGGTACATTTTTTTTTGCCAATATTACTATTGTTTAATTTTAAAAGTTACAGTTTTACATTCTTCAAAATAATCATTGCCAAAATCTATCTAAATAGATATAATGTTAAAAGTTTAAATAAATCCCGCCTGCCCACCAGAACAGTGCAACTGGTTAGTGGTCCTGGTCTCGGCTGGACCCCCAGACCATAAGAACTTTTGCGGGCCCGGCTCTAAGTTGAAACCAGCATGGCTGGTCCCAACAAGCATTTCTTGTTTTAATTTATAAACTATTTTTTTGAGATAAATTTTACAAACTATTAAGCAAATAACATGGTACATTTTTTTTTGCCAATATTACTATTGTTTAATTTTAAAAGTTACAGTTTTACATTCTTCAAAATAATCATTGCCAAAATCTATCTAAATAGATATAATGTTAAAAGTTTAAATAAATCCCGCCTGCCCACCAGAACAGTGCAACTGGTTAGTGGTCCTGGTCTCGGCTGGACCCCCAGACCATAAGAACTTTTGCGGGCCCGGCTCTAAGTTGAAACCAGCATGGCTGGTCCCAACTTAACTACGTGATCCTGGTCAGGTTATGCCAGTTCCTAGATTTATCTTTAGTAACTTTGTTATAGAAATAGTTGCAATTTAAAACCAATAATATCTGCATTGAACAACCCTATATGGGGGATCCTTTAAATGTCACATTTTGCTCAAAATCATGAATGGTAACTATTTACCTTTTCAGGATGACCTGATTAACCTATTCACGTATACTGTCATGAGGTTGACCCCAAATGCTCTGTCCGCTGGAGCTAGCTCATGGTCCTATTTACGCAAAGGAAGCACTACTTCCAATGCTTCTGCGTCTTTGTCGTCAATATCTAACTCTGTTCTGGACCAGTACTACAACTCACGGGATACTTCTCCAGTTGGAGTTCGTAGCTACCAGGTTGTTAGGCCTTTGCAGCATGATAAATGGACCAAAGGGAAGGATGGTTTCCTTGTTACTGATATTTGGGGCACAGAGGTTGGCAGCTTGAGTCCTAGCAGTCCAACAATTTGGCTCAAGCAAACAGAGGAGAGGATGTATCTTTGTGCTTTTCAGCATAGGAGCCTCACCATATTACTTTTCATTCCTGTCACATCTGTACTCAATGGAGAGCAAGGGTTATCAGTGTTGAAGCAGCAAATTCTGGAGAATGTAAGTTGATGCAACAGATGGTCTTATTTTCTTGAAAATCACTTGGTCCTTGTTTAACTCACTACTTTTTGTAGGCTGTTTATTTTGACCTTCACTAACTTCCAAATTAGGATTGCTTTGTTTAGGACATTATTCTGTAATTTGGAATTTATAGCAGTAGGGCTTGGAAAGGGTTTAAATTTATCTTTATATCTTAAAGCTTTTCTATGAGATTCGTCTTAATTTTACATTAGCTATGGATAAGGGTTAGCCTAGTAACATCTGCCTGGTTCTTGTTGATTTTCTGCATTTGGTTAACATTAACAATGGTGGATGTGAGAAGAAAGTAATTGCATAAAGAACTTGCCAATTCTCAAAAAAGAAAGTAATTGCATGAAGTCCCTATGGTGGACTGATTAGCTGTTTGGACCTTTTTATACCTCATGTCTTTTGTATAAGGAGAAAGTTTTCGTTATTTCCTCTTCATTTGTTAGGTATATATACAAGGATAGATGGTCAGCAAGGGTGGAGGGGGGAGGATGTTGGAGTAGTTTCTGGCAAGGAGTAGGCAGTGAACCTAATTTATCTGGTGGCTGAATGTACAATTAAAGAAATAAAAGTTTATTGTACTGTTGCATCTGGGATGAACAAAGAAATAGGAAATGCCAATCTCTTATGAGTAGGAAAATTGGAACTCATTTTCAGTTTATATTGGCAATAGATTAAGGGGGTGTTTGGATTGGCTATTTTAAAGTGGCTTATAAGTTAAAAGCCAAAAGCCATAAGTTGGAAACCCCCAACTTTTGGCTTTTGACTCTTTTTTTTCAGCTTTAAGAAACTGCTTAAAAGCACTTTTTTGTGTTACTCGAACACTACCAAAACTTAATAAGTGCTTAAAACCCAAAAGCCAAAAGAAAAAAGCCAATCCAAACATCTACTAAGAGTTTTCCTTCATGGTGATCTATAGCAACTCCCAGGCCTGTGATCTCATGGATGTTTGAACTGTCATGGATAGTAATCCTACCATCAATTCTTCATTTTGTTTTCAGTATGTGTAATCTTGCATTTTGTTATGGGTTCAGACTGACACATTGAGGTCAATCTGACTGCAAATATAAAATGAAAGGAAATTTATAATATGTTGGCCCTTGACAAAATTAGAAGTTACTAACTACTAAATCATTCTGATGTTATTAAGATTGGTTATTAACTCAATTCCTTGGTGTACAAAAGTAGAGTCAATCCTAGACATTCTGTATCCCATGTTTTTCTCTTTTGTGAATTTGTTTTGACTAGGAAGGGAGATAACTTCTTAAGCCTCATGTATATTTATTTAGTTGACAAACTTTATTAGAGTATCAACTTAAGTGTATTCAAAACTCAAGCATTTCCTTACTAAGAAGCTCACTGTATCGGGTCCTGGATTTCCTTTCCTTAGTTGTTTTCGTCCCTTATTTAGTTGAAAAATGCATATCCGATATGTATACTGTTGCTCTAGGTTTTATGGGCCTTCTTAGAAGACTTAAAATAGCGGCTCGAAGTGGTTACTAGCCAAGCTAGTCTTGGTTTGACTCCCCTTAAGTTGAGTCGGCAAAGGTTGAAGAGACAATCACTTGATGCAATTTTCTGCAGGGTTCCTTGAAAAGAGAAACAGAATCAAATATATGAGCTCAACAGAAATAACTAAAATAAATATCAATCATAATGCTTTTATCAAGATTATGTTTCTGTATTCCCGGTGGGTTTTCCCTTCCCATTTTCATTTGCTGAAAATATTCTCTGCTTTTGAAATTAATAGTCCTTTGGCAAGCATAATTGTGATAGATGGAATTATTTTCTTGGTTAGTTAATGACATATCTTGTAAATTTTAGGCATCACCCAAGATATTCAAAGTTGAAGAGAAACTATCCAGGGGATGGGGTGGCGAGAATGCATATCATGTGAGTGGTTACCGCTACTTACTTGTGGATGGTGATAGATACATATCTCGGGCATCCCCACCTGGAAAAGTAACAACGCTTGCAAAGGTTAGATCACTTTGTTTTTCCTTATTTCGTTTGGTCAAAGCTTTCACTTCATTTAAAGATGCCAGCTATAATAATGCTTTCTTTGTTTTTTGGACTATATCGGAAGTTCATATGTGTGTGCCTATTAAAGCTGTTAAAGATTATATCCTCTCTCTAATTCCGGCAGCTCTTGCTCCTAACTCTGTTAACATTGTCACATTGTATGAGTACTGCAGCAACACTTGTTACTGCAGCAGGACATCAAAGAAGATGAAAGATTTTAGAATCTCACTATTATTGAATTTTTTGGATTTATAATTGTATGGATATGGCTGAACTAAATTGCATCTTTTGTGCTTGCTGTCATAAAACTTATGCAAAAATAAGTATTGGTAAAGTAAATTTACAACAATTTGGGGATTTTTTTTGGGATAAGTTATGTTTCAGAGCCCATGTAATTTAATATGTTGGAGACTTCTTGTTAGTTCCCTTTGGCAGTGGGGTGTTTGTTTGTGGCTGGCATGATGCTTAGGTTTTTGCATGCGTCTCATAATGAGTTTTTTTGGCTACTTTGCAATCCTAGTAAAAATTGAGAATTAGAAAAGAAAAATAGGCTATTGCAAATGACTGACAGTACAATGTTTCACCATTTGTTTGTCGGAGTAGACTTTTAACAGTTCTGAGTCTCTGTGGCACACTGTATATTTCAGTGCTTGATTGCTTGTTATTTTGAAAATTCTCAACCACTTATTGACACACATCTATTTGGTGGCATGTTTTAAGATATATATAGAACCGAAATCTGCTCCTAGTGTTCTTGTATTAGGTGACCTAATAAGCAGTTACCTTTCAATCAATATTTAGATACACACCGTCTGTACGTGTTGAATAGAACCTTCTGATTTTATTCCTTATTGCATCAGTGCCTGTTTTACTAAACATTTACCACGTGACCAGTTCTTGTTAAGTTCACAAAACATTTGCTTAATAAGAGTTCATCATGAATTGGTAATGTCACTTTTTTCGTGGGATGATTTAGCCAAAATGATCAGGTTTGTGTACTGTAAAATTAAATTTAACTGTTACTCTAAAAAGTCTGAGAATGTGTGCAGGATTCATTAGTTGCAATGAGTAAGCTCCGAGAAGAGGTTGACTTAGAAAAGAGCAGAGCTAAATGTGATGGCTCTGACTGCGAGAAAGACCAAGAAATATGCATTAGAGCAAAAAATGGTGCTTGGGTGATTTCTCGGTTGACACGAGGGAAGGAACTTCATATGGTACTTGAGAAAGCCAATGAAACCCTTCTTTATGCTTCTGAGGCTGTTGAAAAGTTCAGTGACAGGTAACATTTCTCTGGAAATCTCCTAGCCAAAATCATATTTACTGAAAATTTTCACTTCTACCCAAGTACTTTCGAAATCACAAGTATTTCTAAACCTACATGTGCATCAATAAGTTCTCTTTGAGTTCCTTGTTTTCTTACGTTTCCAGTAGGATTTTTCTTATATACATCTGCCCCTAAAAAAAATTATATTTTAACCTATTGTAGCAAAAGTACAATCCGCCTAATTTTTCAGGTGACTAATTTCATTAAAAATCCTTTTGCACTCTGTATATGAAGTTGCACACTTTTCAGTAAACCTGTTGCAGTGGAAAGGGTTTAACCTTATCTTTGGAATATTGTTGGTCTCATTTTAACTTTATTAAATTGTACAGGTATTGCAGTGGCATTTTTTCTTTGTAATAGGGAAACCAATTTTTGATTTTGCCCAGAGACAGCAAAAGATGTACCTTTGTTATTAGTCCAAATGTGTGCTGTTTGTAAAGTTAAAAAAAAAATCACATTGTACAATGATGCAATTTTTTCTCCCTGTAATTTCAAGTATCAATTTGAAATCCAGTGGGTATTCCGGAAACAACTCCTCTATCTCTATGAGGTAGTGAGATAGTGGTAAGGCATGTGTACATTTTTTTTCTTCTCAGACCTCACTTGTGAAATTTTACTGAATATGTTAATTGTAATTTGAAACCCAGTTGAGTCTCTGTCATGTGAAGAAAAAATAGAGGAAAAGAATGTGGGTTTCTAATAGAAGCGTTTTTCTATTTTTCAAAGTGGAGCTAAAGTTGCTTAATAAATTCATTTTTAATATTTGAACTAGGGAATTAAAACGAAATTTGTATTGGAAGTTGGAACCTAGATTTTCAGTGCCACATTTTTTTTTAATATTACATAAATCGATATTAAAAAATAATTTATATTGAATCCATGCTAGCACGGTTTTCACATCTAGTTAACATATGTTCCAAACTTTACAATAAGCAACATGTTTAAAGCTTTAATTTTTTGACCTTTCATCTTTACTTGACCATCAGAGCAGGACTGAACAAATAGCAAACATTATTGTAAAAAAACAAAATCGACCATTGTGACACTCAGAAAAATCTAACCATTGCCCACAAAAATAATAATTCCGAATAAGAAGAGAAAAGGCAGTCACATGAGAAATTCAAAGGGAAATAAATAAAAATAACTTCTTAAACAATAAGTATATAGCTATTAGAATCGTCTTAAGAAGGCAAGAATGTGTTATATCATCATACATTATAGTCAAGTATACACTATTATTTTTGAGATTATCTTTCTATAGCCTTGTCTTCAGTTGAATATGGACCCTTAAGAGGAAAAAAAACATAAAAAACTTGAAAAATAAGTTGCATTATCGTCACGATCCAACTTCTCATATTATGATGGCGCCTGTCAAATCCCTCCTACAGGCAAGCCAATCCAATGCCCACGACACCTGTCTTGAATCACTAATGATAAAAATACTAGTAACATACAAGCACAACGAACACAACCTATCCAAGGCCTGGAAGTTAACTGTACAGAGCTACTATAGACTCAAATTAAAATATACATATCTACATACATAACCAGAATAGCTATCTACACGTATAAATCCAAACTACATATATAAGGCCAGTGTCTGAATACAAAAGACAGTCGACAAAATAGAAGGAGACTGCAAAAGATCCAGAGCTGCTGATGCTCACCAATTGCCTGCGAACCCCTAACTCAACGATTGTGGCTAGTACCTGGACCTGCACCATGGGAAGATGCAGAAATATAGGGGTGAGTACCGCTAACAAGCACCCAGTAGGCATCATCGGCCCAAGGCTCAAATATAGAGAACTACAGTAAATGTCGCAAATCGCAACTCTAATTAAGGAGTAAGCATATCTGGAGAATCATCGAACCCCAACTGAACCAACCTAAGTGGTGTGTACTGATACTAACTGATGAAACACGAGTAGGCCCAAACCACAATTATCATCGATCAGGGACATAACATTGTACGTGGGTGCAAGACCCTAATATCTAGGCTTGTACGCCGACCGGGCCCCCATAAGCCCTGAAGGTACACCCATACAGAATCTAACTGACCAAATCACCATGGAACCCACTGAATCTAACTCTCAATATCATATGATCAAGGAGTCGAGATGTACATAGGAGTAAGGCTTTAGTGTCTAAGCCTAGACGCCCCCTGAGCCCCCATAAGCCTAGAGTCAGTCCACAGTACAATGTGTAATCAACAAACAGCCTCGCTCCAACATATCTCAATAACATTAGGCTACGCATTCTTAGGAGTTAAGCTAGAATACATACATGTCATAGGGCATTAGCCCATATCCAGCCTTTTCGTAGTTCAACAGTGCCAGAACACAGCTATTATAGAGATCACAGCTAGTAATCCAGAACAACTACAGGTATCCCAAAATAATCATAGGTACCCATATGCTACGCGCAAATGACTATCCAGGAAAACAAATACTAACAGATCATGACAATAGTGTTAAAATGCATAGCAGAAAATATAACTAATAATCAGCCTCATGAATTATATACATATCTTACTTAGGACTTCCAACCACAAACAGGGTCCCCATATACATGTATTTCAACTCAGTCTAGAGGTAAGGAAAAACCTAACCTACTTGAAAGGCGAATTCACATGCTCCGGATCAGTCAACGTGAGTTTTCCTCCCTGATGATCCTCAAATATCTCTCAGCTATTAAAATTTGAGTCACAATATCAATACAACTGTTTTGACTGTAATATCTCGAGAAACGAAGGATAATGGTCAATTGCGATTAAAATGGAGAAAGTGGATTCCACACTCAAAATTCCAAACCAACCCCATAAAACAATCTCTACATTATCCCGAGCCTATAGCCAAAAATTGAGGTCAAAACGAGGTTCAAAACAATCAAAAACAGTCCAAAAACCACACAATATTTTTTTATCGAAAATGTGTTCTACAACAGCTTCCCAGCTATATTTCTCTAAAATATGGTTAATTTAATAGAATCCAAACATACCAGAACGTAGTTCTCGAAAAGTAACACAGTTTAGACCCAAATTCTACTTAATTTCAGTAAGAAACGATCGAGATATCACAACACAAAGTTTTTGAAAAAAAAAGCGAGCATAAAACGCAACTAAAATTGTATTTTCGCACCAAAAGGAGATCTATCAATTAATTATGACATTACCACATCGTGTGCCTCACAAAAACGTACGAAATAGACTCAAATTTTACTAAAATTCAGCTCAAAACAAATAAGAAACCGCATGTCGAAGTTTTCTAAAAACACACTCAATTAAAAACAGCAAAACAGCTAAATTTACCTCAAACAATGCACCAAAATTAATTTTCGACATCTCCATAATGTTCATCTCAAAAAAATTATACGAATTAGCCTTTTAAATCCCCTAAATAGATAAAAAATGAAGTAGAAATGGTTGCTCGAAGTTGTACGTCGATTTTCAAGTTTTCTAGAAAATTTCTAGATATATACGTCTTTTTCCTCTTTTTATTTTAAAAAAAAATTTTTTTTGAACCGCCTGCCACATGACAGGCTTCTAGTAGGCCATTCGACGCCGCCATTAATCTATTCAGCAATTGCTCAAACTTAATTTCGTTATTTTGGCCTCATCTGGAGTTGAAAAAATATAATCTATATATGAAATCTGATCGGAAACGACATTCTGAACTTAAGAGTTCAGTTGAAATTCCTATCAGAGGTCATTTCATTTCAATTTGGGTCTCATTTCCCAATATCAAAATCTATCGAAGGAACCAAAACACACTCAGAAGCCTCAAAAACTGAACGAAAGATCCTCCTAGACCAAAATCGATGTTCAACAGTGAGGTCAGAATTTATATTTGGAGCACATTTCCCAAGCACATTGACAAAAGTCAACCATTGACTCTTTTCGGAGTCTAAATTTGCAAAACTCGATATAATTGCACTGTTGACACCCAATTTTTACCCTCCACGGTGTTAAATTAATCATCTTTTTTTAAAAACAATAATTAATTAAAGTATAAACGGCGCGTGGCCCTCATGCGCCCGAATATATCTCCTTCATCTTCTTCATCTTTTCCCAAACGAAACCCCTTCCCCTTCCCAGAGCTTTCCCTTCCACGTACGCCCATCCCTTTCCCCATACCATCCTTTTCCCAAATCCCTTATCCCGTTCCCATCCTCTTCTTCTTCATTGATTTCTTCCTCCCTTCCCCAAAAATCCTCTCCCTTTCCTCCGGAGCATCCCCTCTTTTCCCAAATGGTTTTCCCCATTTACGATTCCCCTTTCCCTTTCTATGGACGCTTTCCCCTTTCCCAGACCGATTCCATATTCCCAATTCCCTCTTCTTCTTCATTCTTCCTCTTCTTTAAAAAATCAGAGGAGATATAGAAAAACCAGAGACGGACGGCGAGAAAAGGGAAAACCAGAAACGAAAACCAGAGCCCAGAAACCCAACTGATTTAGGGATTGATTTTTGATTCTAAAACCCAAAACTCTAATCGATTGCTACAGCTGCGAATCTCAGAAATTTTTAGCTTTAAAATCCTAAGATTCGTCAGTTAAGTCCCTTTCATGTGGTCTAAGGTCTTCATTTAAGCTCGTCGTTCCAGTTCCACAGCTCCAAAAAAGGTATTATCCTTATTTGAATTTACACTCTTCTCTGTGAACGATGTGCAAATAATTCTTGTTGTTGTTAGCTGTGCGAATAGTGATAATCGAGTGATACATGTTGGTTGATTGTATTTGGCTAACTATATTGTTAGTATGGTTGTTCATCTTAAGATTTGCTGAAAATGTTGTTGGTTTATTAACTGATTTATCAAAACACATGCCGCAAAGTTTGAACTCTGCTATAATTCATCCTTAATGACAGTTTGGGGGTTGAAGATACTGTTAAATCATAGTAGATGTGGCCTATCTAACGTATTTTCGAAGTCACTGGATTTGATCTATGCTGGATTTTAGGTAAAACTGGTGCTTTGGAATCATAAACAACGTTTGAACATACCCTGTTTGATTCAATTCTGTCTTCTACTTATGCACATGATTTTCTAAGTGGTTTGCATTTCTTGGCATACACTATTGTTTGCGTCTATGT
>JAOTQR010000045.1:8186527-8198403 GCA_025774065.1 Solanum ossicruentum | reverse complement strand
GGGAAACTCTCTTCTTGTACAAGAGAGGCATACATATATATAGACAAAAATCTTCCACTTGAACCAATCAAAAAGAGTCACAACACATGACCCCACTAACAATTTAAATCCTAAAGACTTCACTTTAGAAGAAAATTTACATTTGGTCCCAAACTTTACCAAATTGAACCAATTAAAAACTTACGGGTTCTAACAGAGGAGTCATTTATCTAGCACAGATCGAGGAAGATAGTGAGCAGATTAATACCTACACATCTATCTTCACAAAGATGAGAACCCCATGGAGGAATGATCGATTAGCCCATGGAGGATCATCACACAGAACATTGGAGGAATGCAAGGGTCAGCAACAACAATCCACAAGTGGAAGGAAGATAAATGAAGGTAGAAGAGACTTACGCGAGAACAAGGAAGCTGAGCAAGAAGACAACAACGACAAGGAACCTGAACATCAGTGGAATGCAAAAAGCCATTGGTTTTCAAGTGGAGAAGAAGAAGAGTCTAGATTAGGAAAGCTTTTAGCCGTGAATTCTAGAATGGCCGATATTTTAGGGTATTTTTCTTTGGGCACCCGATTTGTATTAGATGGATTTATTAATCAATAAAGGGCCATGAGTATAATATTTTAGTTAAAAAAACTAGTATATGTACTCAGGCGATACATGGATAACATTAAAATGTTATTTTTAATATTTTAATTTGTGATATTGTTGTTCGAATGTGTTGCATCATATTATCTTTTTTTAAAACACCTATGATATTATTTTTTTATGAAACTACTCACTCCTATGCCTCCGTACTTATCCCCCATAACCAAATTTATATAAATAGAGACAATAAATCTTGCAATTAGCACATAACTTTTATTTTTCATATTTTTCTTCATTACATTGATTACTATTTAAAGTTATTAGATTAATAATTGTGATTAGCTTATCACTTGGTTTAATATAATTATTAAGTCATCTTCTTATTAATATAAAAGCTATTTTTATTTTTTTTACTCATGAAGTTTTAAAATTTTTTAAATTCTGATTCTATTATTCATATCTCTTGATCTAAATTTTGTGGACAGTAATATGTGTATTATCAAAATTTGTGTTCATATCTCTCAAATGAAGGGTTTGCTAGTTTGCCTGTATGAAGAAAAAAATGAAGAAGGTTATTGTATGGAGCCCCACCGACCTAAGAGGCTCACTAGTTGCATATGTTGCACAGTCATTATTTAAACACAAATATCTTTTTTTTTTTCTAAAGTCATATGGACGAACGATTTGATTCGCCGAAAACTAGACTCATACACCTTCGATTTGATAAGTCATGAGCCTCATAACTCATTGTATATTGGGAGAAAATCTCTGAAATATTTGACTCAATTTTAGAGAAAACTTTATAAAGGAACTTATGATAACTTTCGCCAACTTTTATCTTGCCACTTGCTTAACTTCAAAACTTTATCTTGCCATTTGCTTAACTCCAAAACTTGAGATACGACCTCTGAACAGCTAAAATATAACATACCACATCATTCTTGATTTATTGCTCACCTTGTTTGTCTTTTCATAAAAATATGAATTAATTTAGATATTTCGAAAAGTGACAACATTACATATTAAGAAAAATATTCAAGGACGTAAATAAAATATTAAGACTTTAATAATTAAAAAATAAATATGAAAATAATTTTAAATATTCAATATTAATCTTTAAATAATTCAACTATAAGAAAACCCAAAAATTAAATTAATATCTAAAACTCCCATTGCCCAAATGGTATCCTTTGTGTGCATTTCCTTGAGAAAGAGTTGTAGGACAAGTCATGCTATTTCGCGAAAGTTCCTCCGTGGCGCTTACACGCTATTCCTTCCTCTGTCGTCATCTCAACAAACTTAACTTCCCTTTCACTTCACCATTTATTTTCTTTCCTCTGTTTTCACCATTTCTTCAACTGATTAATCTCCGTCCATTTCTCCGATCCGTAATCCTCCAGGCATGCATAACGGCGACGCTGGCTCTTCCTATTACCAACCTCACTGGCAGAACCCAAACCCTAGCTCTATTCCCCCCGCCTTTCCCGTTCACTACGCCTCCGCTCCTCCCGAACCGTCCGATTCCGACTACTCCACAACGTTCCCACCTTATTCTTACAACTCCGCGGACCATTTCCCAAATCAACAGCAACCTTACACTTTCCCTCACCTTGATGCTCCTCACCAGAATTATTATTATTCTCGGTATGATCAAAATCAAAACACGCTGAGTTACGATTATAGGACACAAAATCCTTCAAATTATGGTTCGTCATACGGGGATCAAGGTCCTTATGATTCGGGTATTTATAAGTATAATGGTAGGAAACATGAGTTGTATAAAGAGAGTGGATCCGAGGCGAATATGGGAGTGATGTTTGATGATTATGGGAGGCCTATCAATATTCAAAATCAGAGGGAGAACCAAGGGTATGAGAGTAGTCGTAAAATTGTGAAAGCAACACCAAAGATGGAGGAACAACAGGATGTTACAGCTGGTGTGTTGAAGTTCCGCGTCAAACTTTTATCAGAAGGGATTGGTCAGAGCGATATGGATGTGCTTTGTCAGGTTAGAAAGTAGCAAGTGTTTGCACAACTTTCATAAGCTTCATTGAAAGGGAAAATAATTGCAGTTTGCAGTTATAATTTGGTCTGCTTCAATCAATAAACTAGGCCACAATTACAAAGTAGTTTGATTGGGCTATATGAATCCTCTGTATCTACTTAGTATTTACGAACTCGTTATAATTAACTACTTTTGTATTAACTATCAGCCTATTACTGCTCCATTTTTTGGGGGGACTGCCTATGCTTTGGTCTGCTTATCACTGTTAAATCTATTTATCTACCAGTTCACCAATTATAAGTTCTAAGTTTTGCATTGAAATTCAAATTCAGATTGGTCTAGATGGGATTCGCTTACTTGATCCTGCTACAAACCGAACTCTGAGAATATATTTGCTGGAGAATGTGACAAGATGCGAGGTAAGTTTGTCATTTGATTGTATTACTTCTGGTATACGTCATTTCATTTGCCAACAAGATGCCGTCAAGCTAGTTCATTTATACTTTCTCTGTTAGGTGTTGGATTCATATATATTTGCATTTTGGGGGAAAAATTCGGTTGACATGGAACCTAGACGTATCAGGCTGAAATCAAATAGCTATACCGTGAACAATATCCTGGACACCGTGACGGCCGCAAGTATTCAGGTTAAAAGATCTCATACTCTTCAAACTTTGATCTCATCTCTATGTAGGTCCGCCTTTGATAAATGACTTCCTTGGGATCATTATCTTTAAGCCCTGCAGTTGTGGAATGTCTTGAGTTACACAAGTTGTTGTCTTCTTTATCTGACTTACTATCCTGATTTTGTTTGGTGTAAAGGTAAGCCTACTAAAGGGATATCTGAGCTGTTGTCTTACTGGTGTTAGAATTTATCTGTTGCTCTCAATTCATGTAATTCATGTCAGAAATCTAGCATTTATTACAAAATGCATTGACAATCAGGCATTACTGATTTTCTTTCACAGACTATTACTCTGGAGGTAAGAGATGAAGTGTCTATAAATAATTGATGAACTTTTAACTTCCTTCAGTTTATTTGTCCCTCCATGGAAGATTTATATTATTTGGTGTTATCCAGCATGTATGCTATAAGAAGTCTTAGAGCCTATTTGGATTGGCTTTTGTCTTGCGACTTAAAAGTTCAAAAGTCTTAAGTTAAGGTTTCTAACTTATGGCTTTGGCTTATTTCTGTTGTTCTAAAAATAAGTGCTAATAAGCACTTTTTAGTTTTAGCAAAAACTTCAAAACTAGTTAAAAAGCTATTTTGGCTTAAAAAGCACATAAAATAAGCTAATCCAAACAGGCACTTAGTCTATGTAAGTAATGTGAGCTTTTAAACTGAGAGATGTCTAAATTTAGCTACTTATTTAGGAATAAAGAACTCTGGAGGATAGAGGCAGCTAGGCTCTAATCGGTTTGTCCTGAGTAGAGGAGAAGACCAGGAAGGAGGGAATTATTGGGGATGACAGGAGAATTGATGGGGTTAATCTTTTGGCTGTTAGTATTTGGCTGCTTAATAATTCAATTGGAGAGCAACATGGGGAACAGATTATTTGATTGTTTAAGGGTTGAAATATTCCTGATTTGAGGTTTTGATATCAAGTTTAGGCTTGCCAAGTAGGTGGTTGAGTGGTTTATTTTAGAAAGAGGAAACAGGAAAAGATTCAGCATTTTTAAATTTGTAAAAGATTAATACTCGGATACATAACAACAACAACAACATTATGCCAGTGCCTCAAAGGCTCCCGCCCATTGCGGGGTAAGGGGGGGTCGTATGTACGTAGCTTGACCCCTATGTTTAAAAACATAGCGCGACTGTTTCCGGATGACCCATGATGAGCGTCGAAAGTTGCATTGACTAACTGCTACTTCACAATTGAAAGAAGCACAGACAGTTTAAAGAGCCACTTTGTTTTATTCCATTATACCCCAAAGCCAAAAAATAGTGAATCTTTGGCTCCATCGGAGATTGATGGAAAAATGCTCGGATACATATAGCAAAGAAAATCGAATGGAGGATATAAGATGACAAAGCAACAAGGATAGTTGGATTGTTGTATGGCCATTAATGGAGTGACATCATAGACTAGCTGGATGAGCCCAACATGAGTTGGCACAATATGCTAGGAGATCTGAAATCAGGACCATTAATGGGACTGCTGGAAATAATACTGGGTAAACGTAACTGGAATTTTGATTATTAATTTATGGCTATAGTTAAAAGTCTAGAACCTAAATTTGATCCTGAGGAATTGAAAATATTTGACTTTTCTCTCATCTTTATGGAAAATTGCACGGCCTTTAAGCTTGGCCAGTAACATGGAATTGGAAAAGCACAAGAGATTTGGTCCCATCAACGAAAGGAGGTTGTAATTGATTACTAAGTGCTTCTCTAACTCAGTATGGACAGGCAAATTTGTTGTGGTAGGGATGATAAATTTTTATTAAACTATAAGCTTCAGTCTCCGTCCTATTAGCCAGTTGTGGATGGGGATTGATTAAGCGACCCCCTGGTCCATTCCTCCACATCTTTGAAATGCCTTTGGAAGTTTATTCAATTTCATTTTCACTCGACCTGGTATTCTGAGTTGTTGCGATATTTTTGATATCTGTGACTTTTGGAGTTGATTGAAAAACTTAGGTATGTCTTAATGGGTGATGGGTAACAGTAGAGGGATAATACTGATACCAGTGACATTGGTGGGTCAAGAAAATCCTACCCATAGAGGGTGCAAACAGGTGGAAGGTTTGCAACCCCTTTTCTCTAACCAACCAAAACAAAGAGCCACAACCATCACCATCTTGGTCTTTTCTTGGAAGGGTGTACAAATTGTACTTTTCATGTTATACTTGGGTTGATTTGACATGATAAAATAGGTTAAAGTGAAGGTTATAATTGTAGCCAGTTTGGTTAGCTGTATTAGGTTTTCTCCTGTATCCACTCAGTAATAGACTGAAGACATCAAGTTGTATTTGGTTGTTCCTCCTATGGATGCTTGCTTATCTACTACATTGGCATTTCCATTAGATTTGTACCTGAAGCAACTACTAAAAGTAACTGTAAGCTAAATGGATTGATTCTTCTTCCTGTTTCGTGTATCAAGTTTAGCTGGTGTACCTACTCTTCTTCAGATGTCGCTCACTTAAACTATTGGATACAATTAAATTTCATTTTTCTTTTCACTCTGTTCCCTTTGCTCTCAACAAGATATCTAAATAACGTGCTGCTTTGAATACTTGACTTGTCATAACCATGTAAACATGCTTCGATTATGGAATTCAGATCAAGGAGATGGGTGAGAGTGATAAAACTTCAGATTCAATCAAGGGATCTGAGCAAGCTGCTGAGAAGAAGAAAGGTTTTGTTGATTTGATGAAGTTGATGAGGCCACTCAATGAAGAGAAAGATTTCTGGGTTAGATTTATGATCAACAAATGCATTAATTTAGTGGTTCTGCTTTCCATTTCTTTCTGTTGAATTGACTACTGCAAGCAACTCTTAACAAAATTTGTGGCTCTCTTTTGCCTAATTATTCTTATGTAGGTTCCTGATGAGGCAGTTCGGAAGTGCACTGCTTGTGCGACAGATTTTAGTGCTTTCAATAGAAAGGTATAGTTATTTTGAACAGTGGGGTACATGTCACATTTTCGTATGTCCTGTTTTAAATTTGTCCTCATATTTCTTCTTTAAATCTATATCAGCACCACTGCCGGAATTGTGGAGATATTTTCTGTGACAAGTGCACACAAGGTAGAGTTGCCCTCACTGCGGATAAAGATGCACAGCCAGTTCGAGTTTGTGACCGATGCATGGTATGTCCATGTAAAATAATGGGTTAATTGCAGGTTTATGGTTTTCATTTATAAAGATATGTTAGGTGTGACTCCTTTTTTTTTCATTTAATAATAGGATGTTAAATGTGACTTTCCATGCTTATATTATTAAGGCCATAGTGTAGTTTGACTAGAAAAATGTTGTTACTCTTCTCACCTCAGCTTTTTCCTAAATGGTAAAACACACTTACTCCAGATGCTTTACACTCTTTTTTTAAGCACTGGGGAATTTTATATTCTTGTTTGCCAAATCCTTTGACCGTATTACTGTATCTAATAAATTTTGTTTTTGCATGAGATCTCAGTTGTTCTAATTTATGTAACTTTTGCACCTCTCTTATCTGGAAGCTTGGATGGGAACTTTCATGGCATTGGCAGTTGCAACCAAAGAAACTCGTAGTTCGAGCTCTCATTAGCCAACGGCTGCCTCCAGACTAAGAGGCTTTCTGAGGGTCAATTATGCTCCCTTACAAGAAAGAATATTATAAAAAAAAATTTAAAAAAAAAAACTAAAAATTGTGTCCTACTGGACAAACTTGAATTTTGGATGTTCCCAATAAAATTGACTTTAATATATAATCATTCAGCTCTGAAACTTGTAAGCTCACCCTTAAGTTTGTCAGAATGAGATGTTTAGAAGCAACACAAGTGCAATTACTAGTACAAATTGAGTAGAAGTGGAACCAGAAATTGTGGACTATGTGCATGTGATAATGCTTTGGAGTAGAAGGGACTTTAGGAAATCAATGAATCTTGCTGTAGCTCTTCATGTTTGAGAAATAAAGAAAGATGAAGTGGTTTAACACCATGAGCTGCTGCAAAGAGACTTTCCTCTTCAAAAGCTACTAAAGGTTTTAATAACTGAAAAGTTTCTGCCAAAACCTCGATTAAATGTAGAAAAGATTGGAGATCTAATCCTTATCAAAAAGATATTGGAGAACTAATGCTCCAACTACATAGCTGAGCCAATTAAGGAACTAGCACAAGATAAAAGCAGTGCAAGTGTTCCATCTATTTGAAAACGTCAAAGAAAATAGTATATAGAACAGAAGCCACTGTTGCTTATTTAAGATACTACTACATGGAACTTTCATTGGTGACATATGATCAAATGTTTACTATTTCATTTTAAAAGGAGGGCGTTAAACCTATCAACATGTTCTTGGACAAGAACCTTGCACCAATCTAATGAAGCTATGGACTCTTAATGGTTATTGCATTCTAAAGCTTTTTCAGTCTTTCGTGACAGTGACTTTCAATGTTTTACATTCTTTTATCCGTTATTTTGTTCAATGATTGACTTACCATATTTTGCATTCCCTTGTGATCTAATAGGTTGCAATAGTCTTGAGGCAGTACTTCATAAGATATAACAAGATTGAACTTTCCTCATTTTGCAGGCAGAGGTAACTCAGAGACTCAGCAATGCTACGGAAGCAATGACAAAAGTTGCTGCATTGCAAAGTCATGAGGACCTTACAAGAAAACTCAAGGTGAACACTGGCTTCCTAGGTTCTTTAAATTATTCATCGGGACTGTTTGGAAATGTTTTGCTTAGATATAGGTAATTGGAAGTGTATCTTGTTGGAGATCAACACTTATTAGCTTATGTCCTCAACTTATGGGAGTTACATTACTTTGAACATTTGAAGTATGAATAACTATTTGGAGATGCGTAGTTGGATGAGTGAATTGTAGAGAGAAGAAGTAAGAAAAAGAAAAATCGCAATGCTTGCTACTTTATATTCGGTATGTGCTTTATAAAGCTTCTGGTTAGGGTTGACATTTTTTTATCTATGGATTTTAAGAAGTTGCTTTTTTTGTAATATTGTGTTCCTTCTATATTCAGCCAATGTGTACCTTCTTTAAAAGTTTTATATTGCATCTTCTCAGCATATTCTAATTTCTGCAATTGAAATTCATAAACAGGAGGTGATGGACAAAAACCGCAAGACCTCGACAGGTAGCACCCACTGCAGAACAGTTTCTTATTTAATTGGCTTGAAAATACGCATATTTAGAACGATTGCTATATGGAATTGGCATGCAAACCTTTATATGACTACTAGAAGTTGGAGAATGTTTTCTCTTGGATCTGATGATGTTTTATCATTTTCAGGTCTTAGTCCTCAATCATCTAAGGGGATGAGAGAGGTAGAGTGTCCAACTTGCACAGTCCATTTGCAGGTACCATATACCATGTTTTTCTTCCTGTCTTCTTATGTTGGTGTCTATTCTGGAAAACCTTTTTGATTCTGTTAAACCCCAGGATATACTGTCCCTGTGGATGAATTTTATAATTTGACCTTACAGGTTGAAGTGCCAGCTTCTGGATCAGAAACGATAGAGTGCAGCGTTTGCCAGCATCCCTTCCTTGTTAGTGCTCATTGATCTGCAGAGTTTGTTTTTGTAACGCCCCTGTATGAAAAGCCATTGTGATTGTCCTTTTAACTTTCAAAGAGTATCCTGGTCTTTACTCTGTGATAATTGTATTACTCTCTTTATTCCATTATGTAGATTTATGTACAAAATGGGGGTACTGCAGTAGTTGTACCATCTGCGTAGTACTTAAAAATTTTGCTTGGGAAGTTAACTTAGAAGTATAATGATCTACTGATAGATGCTGAGAGCATGAAACTAAAGTGTTGAGTTCATTCTGCAATTCATTTTTTTGTCTTTTGGCTTGTAATCGATCTGATGGTGCTATTGCAAATAAAAGCCATTAAAGCTAGTATATCTCAAATCCAATCAGGCATTTTACTGGTAGTTTACATGGTTAAACTAAAGTTGAATGAACAAAAATCAAATTCACTTCGATAAAGATTTTTTTTTTATTTAAAGTATTGAGAATAACCTCCACAACAAATAGGACTTTCATATCGAACTAATACCTCTAGATTTTGAATTCCTTAATGAGACTTCTAGATCATTTAGGCTTGTATTTTGACATTTATTTTTTGTTCATAATTGTAGTAGGATTGTCGGGTATTGGAATGATAAATTCTATCAGAGTTTAAATTCATCATATCCTTGTTGAGTTGGTTTTCTAATCAACTGTGAAATTGATTAATGTAGCTTGAGGATACTTATGAAAAAGATATCTAATAAGTTGATCATTCCTTTTTAATTCTGTTTTAGGTTGCAAATCATTTGATGTCAAAAGCCTCTTGGACCTCACCTGCATGACAATTATTGATATGATAAAAGGGAAGAGTCATGAAGAAGCTTAAATGTTCTTTTAACATCTTTGAATATTTCAATTATTACTTATTAAGAAATACGAATAAGCAAACAATTTTTTATCAACATGTCGGTTTGAGCTATTTGCTTGTTCGCCGTTATTATATGGAACCTACCAAATAATTTATAGATTCATTAATTTAATATTTTCAAAGCAGTTTGATTATATTTCTTCGAGTGCTTCAATAATGATTTTATAATATTAGCCCTAATAAATTATTTTCTATGAGTTTCTTAATTTAATATTTTCAAAGAAAACTTGATTATAATTCTTCATCTGCTTCAATTATGATGTTACAATATTAGCTCTGATAAATTATTTATGTGAGTTTCTTAAATTAATATTTCCAAAGCAACTTGATTATATTTTTTTCAGCTGCTTCAATTATGACTTACAATATTAGACCTGATAAATTATTTTGCGAATAAGCAAGCAGCTCTCTGCCAGCATGCGTGCTTGAGCTATTTGCTTCTTCCCCGCTATTATATGGGACCCGCAAAACTAACTTGCGGCTTTTTTGATTTAATATTTCCAAAACAGCTTGATTATATTTCTTTGGCTACTTCTAAGTCTAATAATTAATAAATTAAAATTTTTAAAATTCATACAAAAAATCTATTCGTATCACAAAAATTGAGATTAAAAAAATATGTACTGAACCAGTGCAAGTATGGCTCGTGAGTAGTTTCAGGATAATTGAAAAGGAAAATGTTTATTCCTTTTTCTTTTTGGTGAACTTTAATAATTTGGCTTCCAGAATTGCAAACTAAAGTAAGATTATATATAACTCAACTGAAGTTAATTGAATAACAGGGAAAGGGTAAAAAATGTCCTTACATTATATGAAAGAAATAAAAATGTCTTTCATTTATAATTTGGTCCAAAAATGTCTTTACTATCAATGTTTTGGTCCAAAAATGCCCTTATTTTTATTTAATAGGTCAAAAGTGCTTTCTTTAAACAAATTTATTATTTAATTTATTTTTGAACATATTATTTTTCTAATAATATTTTTTAATTAGAAAATATTTATCCTACTTCAATTCAAGAAAAAAATTTTAAAAATATTTTTTTCTTGATTTATTATAACTACTATTTTTATCTTTATCTATACTATATTAAAAGTATGAAGGTCCTTAATAATGTTGTTTGAACTTTTTGTCTTTCATTAAAAGATTCATTTTTAGACAAAATTATCTTTTCACCACTTTTTAAAATTATTATTTTAATAATATTAAATGTAATAAAAAATAATTTCTACACAAAGAATATTTTTTCACTAAAATAGACTTGATCTAAAAGAAAATTAGTCAAATAGCACCCCCCCAACCCCAACCCAAAAAAAAAAGGAAAAATCGTCCAAATTAGTCAAAAAGAAAAGGGAACACGGCTTGATGAAAAAATTGTTTTACATTTTTTTTTTTGGTTTAAAGTAGCACTTTGATTAAATTAAAAAATTAAAAAGTTCCAATTTTAAAGAGTGTACACTATTCGTGGTTTAAGTTTTTACGATAAATAAGGGAAAAAAACTATACCATTAGACATGTTTCTTTCAAAATTTATCTCAAATACAAATAACTTTATTAAAAAAATAAAAATAAAAACTCTCAACTTCTATTAATTGTTTGAAAATAAATAAAAATTTTCTAATTTTACCATGAATCTTAATATATAATAAAATATTATTTTCTTTCCTTTTTGATTTATGACCTCTCTACTTCTATAAACACACTTCAATTTCAAATGTTGATTTATTCACTCTCTTAATCAATTTATGCTAAGTAATATTGGATCTGATTATTTGGATTTTTTCAAACTTCAATTTGATTCTCAAGTTTACTTATATTATGCACTCACTTTTTTTGTTTCATATTCTTTTCCCTTTCTTTTTCACTTTTTGAATTTAAAGAAAATAATATTAATTGTTATGTCAGTTTAACTTGCTTCATTCAAATTATATTATGGCTTTGTTTAGTTAGTTTAGCCTAATAAATTTTTATTATTCAGAAATTTCTATTATTTTGTTTTTAACATCTCCATCTATTCACAAGTTCCATCTATTCACAAGTTCAATCTATTCATGTAAAATAAGGTAATACTTCTTCATCTTATAATTTTTTTATGTTATAAATTCATATATTATTCTTATTGTTATTATTTTCAATAATTTATTTTAGACAATCTTGCAATGAATTCTGAGAAC
>JAOTQR010000045.1:8153917-8186427 GCA_025774065.1 Solanum ossicruentum | reverse complement strand
AACTTAAGAATTTACATCACATTAAGTAAGAAAACTTACTTGGAGAAGTTCTTCTTCTTCAAACCCTCTTCAATTCTCCAAATCCTTCAAAATATAAGACCAAAGCAAAATGGTCTTCATTTTGAACATACGGGGGTATTTATAGAAAACTAACTCTTCAAAATTGCATCATAAGGGCCCCTAGTTTGCCTATTGATCAATTAGGTCTCAAACTTTTCTATTTTAATCCCATTGAGGACTTCCGATTCCAATTATTTATTATCCTTAATTTTACGAGAGTACGGGGTCTAACATAAGGTATGTATTATTAATATTATGGATTTCTAGATATTAATAATGAAGACATTTTAATGCATGTATGAATATATGATTAAAGAACTAAGTACACCTCAAAGAAGAAAAATTACTTAGGCAAATACTTTTTAATAAATAATTACTTATTTTAGTGATATTTTTTATTTATTTATTACCACTTATAACAATACATAGCAATACCATGATAAATTTGTACTTGTATTAAAATAGAATTATACATGTAATATAAATGTATTATAACTATATTATATTATATTATACTTGTTTAGTAAGAAATTGCCACAATACATTATAAATATATTAAAGTGTGTGATAAATGTATTATTCATAAGCAAAACTTGAATTGTATATGTTCTATCAATATTTTTCTATAATATGTATTAAAATCATATTTTATAAATGTATTGTAAGTGTTCAATAAAAGAATGGCTATTGCTACATATAGTAAATATTTTTCTTAATATAGTATATTTATGTAAGTTTTCCAAATCTATTTTACGTCTTTTCTATCCTAATTGTGAAAGGTATTTTTATATATAAATATTTTTATGCAATGTATATTATTTTTAATACACAAACCAATTAGTATAAGTTTTACTAATCCAATCATTACTAATACATTTTATTTACTACTCTCTTTGTCTTATTTTAATTAAATTTGTAAGATAATTCACACATAGTAAGAAAAACATTCAAAAATAAAATTTACACCATACTTTTTCACTATTACCTTTTGTGAAATCATAAATATATAGTGTAATTATCTCCTAAAAAATATAAAATTTCAATAAATGAAATAGCAAATATGAAAAAAGTTTCAAATATTCATCTTGAACTTTGAATTTGAACAATTGAACTATTTTGAATATTAAAAAATCTCAAAAATTCAGTTAATTTGAGACGAAGAGAGTATTATTTTTATATACTTTACCAAACGATCTTACAATTTATTTTGGATGTTTGTTATGCGTTGTTTCATAATGATCACATTGTATTATATATAATTGTATCATATCATATTGTATTGTTGTAATGAATGCAATGTATGATAGATCTTATCATTCTCTATTATTATATCATGTCATATATTGATAAGGCTAAAGTATCCACAGACATCTTAACTTGTACCTATTTACATCTAAATTAAGACAAGTTTTTATTAGACATCTAAGCTATTCAAAATATGTATCTATTAAGTATAAAATACTAATTTGGTAAAAAGAGTATTTTATACTCTCCTTGAGAGTGTCAGAAATTTAACATAGTATTTTTTAATTATTTTTTTTAAATCACCTGTTCTTTCCACGCTAAGCCCCAAGTCATCATCTTCTTCATTTTGCTTTTCATAATCTCCATCGAAGAAATAGAGAATAACGGGTGACAAGAGAAGCAAAGATTGTGGGAAAGACGGGGAAAGATTTTTTTTCTTTTGTTTAATATGGCCATCAATGCAGGGAAGCAGCAGAAGAAGAAAGGTTAAAGGGATAGGTTACGTGTAAACTGATGACTGGGTAATTTATCCAAGTCAAACGCGTGAGCCTCACACGCAGAAACCATTTCTCAAAATAGGATAAAAATGTTTATGAGGTTCCGCTATATGAGGTGTCTAGTAGGAATTTGTCTTAGTTTAAGTGTCTAGGTGAAAAATAAATACAAGTTGAAGTATCTTTTGATGACTTTAGCCTATTTATAATAATCTAAACGATAAATCTATAAGAAATTATAGGATACAGGGTAAAATTATTATAAAAAAGTAACACAAATGATAAAATAGAATTATTAAATAACAAGTAATGATAAATTGAGAAAAACATATTAAAGTAACAATAAGATCACACCAAAATTTTGATAAAAACAAAAAAAGGATCACATCAAATTAATCATTATATAAATATAAAATAATTATAAATCTCTTATCGTTCATTATCTAAAGGTGAATTTATACAATAGAATATGTGGAAAAACTTTATAAATACCTCATAAATACTCTTTTTCCATCTTTAGATCTAAAAATATCCTTAATATATGAAAAAAGGCTCATAAATACCTTTTTTCTATTTTTAGGTTTAAAAATACCCCTTAAGTTTATTTTTGAATACAAACATACCTCTCAATTTAATCATATATGGATTTTCATAAAAGACATGATTGGGTAAATTTAAATTATTGTTAATACTTATGATCAATTAGAAAATGTCATGTAATTTTTAAAATAATTATTATAAATATAAATGACCAATGAAAAAAAATACCATGCAGCATTTAAAAAAATTAAAGTTAGACTAATTATATCTATTAAGTTGAGGAATATATTTAGACCTGAAAATAAATTCAAGGGATATGTTTTGAAAAAACTTTTTTTGTTTTTCCTAATATATTAGAAATAGTTCTCAAAATGTCGGGGGATGCGTGGTTTGGTTTGAAGTCCATCCGAGTTTGGTTTTCTGCGCTGCTAAGCAAAGAAGCAAATACAGCATAGAGGAGGAGGAGAGACAAAACTCGTCTCTGTTTGCTTTGCTGCTGGTTGATCCTCAAAATCATCTGCCCTTGTTTTTACTCAGTTAACTTTTATTTGCCTTCATCGATTTCTATGATACTCTGCTAAATCTATCAGTGATCGACTCAATATTTTCTTTATTTATTCGTTCGACTAACGGATATTGGAATCCATCTTCGATTTTTGGAAGCTTTTGATTCCGTACAAACAAACCCTAGTTTTGTTTTCATGGCTACATCTACTACTGGCCTTCTTCACCGGAATAACACCCAACACCTGTCTCCGCGATCATCAGCCGAATCAGAATCTACCATTGCCATCACCTCCCCCTCTTCTCCTCCTCCTCCACCGTCTTGTGAGCAACTCCTTCACTCCTCTGATTGTTCGACGACAGCCGGTACTGCGCCCGAAGATGCTGCTATGGAGCGAGACACCAACAGCAATGGGTCTAAAAAGCCGGCTTGGAATAAACCCTCAAACAAGGAAGCTGATGTTAGTCCTGTTATGGGTGCTGTCTCTTGGCCTGCTCTCTCCGACTCCGCTAAGGCTTCACCTAAATCGTCTTCTTCGGATTCACTCAAAACTCTGTCCAGCGGATCAGTTTCCGTTTCACAGGTTATTCCTCAATGCTACTTTACTCTATACCTTGCTCTAACTGACTTTTCGAATTGAGGATTAATATAGCTGTTGCTAACTACTTTAGTAATCTCTGTTGTTTTTGCTCTATCTGCTCCTTAGTACTCGTCATTTTATTGCGTGTGTCCTATGTTTTGATCATTTATTCTCTGGTTATGCTTGCACATGCTAGAGCAACCTGTGTATGAATTACTAGTTCCATAAGCGCATTTATATGTAAATAAATATGTGGATCTTATAGGGCACGAGGATGGCATCAGCTTCTCATAGGCAAGCTAATACTAACAATGTGAACCCTAGTACAATGCTGAACCATGATGTACCCAGCCGCCAAAGGTCTATGAAGCACAGTGGTGGTAATTCAAACCATAACGCATCAGCAAATGGTGGATTTTCTCAGCAACAGGCACAAGGTTTTGAGGTGTATACCATGCTTGATAATTCTGGAAAGTCAGGTAATTCTGGTTCTGAGTCTTCTCCAAGGGATAATAGTCATAGGGATGGTGGACAATGGGGAGGATTTGGATCTCAATCACATGGTAGAAATGACTACCAACATCAACGAAATGCAAATAGGAGAGGCAATGTTGGTCCACATCCCCGGGGAGATGGCACTTATCATAATGCTTATGATGGTAGGCGTAATCAGGAACGTCGAAATCAGGACTGGGAACCCAACAGAGGGTGGGGGAATAGGGATGCACACATGCAGCCGCCAAGAGGTCCAGCTAGGCCATTTATGGGGGGCCCACCTCATAAGTCTCTACCTTTTATAAATACACCAATGCCTGTGCAGACCTATCGAACTCCCATGGGTTACTCTGGTGAGATGCGTTACTTCTTGTGATCTTTTTTCTGAGTTACTGAACCCCATTTTGTCTCTCTACTGATACTTCCAACCAATATGCAGAAGTTCCGCCTGTATTTTATTTCCCATATCCGTACCCCGATTCACGCAGAATGCCTATGCCTTCTCCTGTGCCACCTGTCCTTGTTCGTGTGCCAGATACCCAGTTGTATACTAGAATAGTGAATCAGATGGATTATTATTTCAGGTAGATACGTCTTTGTTCTATTTGCGTGTTATTTCTCTTATTTATTAACTGTTTTAATTATATTGGTATTCTAAGGTCTTTTTGTCTCTATTATTTTGTTGCAGTAATGAGAATTTAATTAAGGACACATTCTTGCGACAGAACATGGATGAACATGGATGGGTTCCAGTTACACTAATAGCAGGCTTCAAGAAAGTGAGTTGGTTGGAGTGGTCTCTTGACCCTTAGTTCGTGGTTAATATTTTCAGGTGTATTAGTAGGTCAATATTTTGAAAAAGCATCCCCACGTATTAATTCAAGTTATTGCTGGCTGTGGTGGATCCAAGATTTTAACTCAGGGGGTTCGAAATTTAAATCAACAATATACAATTTCCAAAGAAATAATTAAAAAAAGCTAAAAAATAATGCTTTAAGGGGGATTCAAACCCTAAGAATGAGGGTTCATTTAAAAGGAAATCTACCATTATGCTATAGTTTGCTTGTTATTTAGGAGGTTCAAGTTTAATATATATACTAAAATATAGAAAATTTACCTTATATGTACAGTGTATTTTTTCGCCGAGGGGGTTCGGAACCCCCTCACTACACCCTATGTCCGCCCCTGATTGCTGATAATTGGTAATAGTGTTACTGAGAATGGTTAATGGACAGACATTCTGAAATGATGTTTTTGTACTTAATTCTTTGGAGTTTCCTCCTTCTCTGGTTGTACTTTTTTCTGGTGCCAAGGGCAAGCCTCTTTAGTCTTCTGTAACAACTTGCTTTTGAGGTTCTGGGGGTTATGTTATCCTCAAGATTAGGTAACATCGTAGCAAAATTAGTCAAAGTAAGACATAGGTGAGCATAAACTCAGTTGGAGAGATCCATACTCTTATTAAAAAAATCAGTGGGAGAGAGCCAGGGTAGTTAGTTTCATTTCAATTGGAGGTCTGTGTCTCCGATTCTCTGTATCTCTTATCATTGTTGCTTCTGTTAAGAGTATAAAGGAGTAAATAAGGTAAGCTTAATGAAAACTTCTAGCTCTTTCCTTGGACCAAGTTCATCCAAACTAGTCCGGTTGGAGCACATGTAGAGTTGCATGATCTCGTCCCTCATTCTTCTACAGGTCCGTAATATGACCAGGTAGTTGTAAGCAATTGAATGGATTTGATCATTCTATGATATAATTTATGTCATATGGGGCTTTATCCAGATGGTCTCTCAAGTACTAATGTTCATTGTGTTAATTTGAAGTTGAAGTTACTGGACTGAAATGCTTATGTATCATGAGCAGAAAGTCATGTCAGCACAAGAAATGACTTGTTGCATTTCAAATTGCTGGATTCACCGATGCTCTATGTGTAATGTTACAATTGTGCAATGTTGATTGAGTGCTTGTTTGATGGGATGGTTAATGAGTGCAATATGTGAGTTCCCTGCTTTGAGCTGATCTGGCCACAGTAGGTTGTAGGGTCCACCCTGCTTTTGTTGAACTTTTGTCGTCCAAGGATTTAGAACTTAAGAAGGTATTCTCACCTCAAAGATATCTACAGCTGAGAATCATATGAAAGGTTGTCTAAATATGTGAGAAGTGGTGAGATGTATTAAGGATTTCATGACAATGGAATACAATACACTTATTTATACTGTGAGTGAGATACAATTTACATCTTATATTTAAACGATGAGGGATGAACTTAACGCTAACTCAAATATCCTGACATGCTAGATCACTGATTTCTTGATATACTAAGGTGACATAAAGGATTCTGACCTGTACCACATTTCAGAGAGTTTGCACTTGGCTGGATGATTTTGGTTCAATCTAGTGTTCTATCTGTATAATAACGTTGCTGTGATAGTTCTGTCATTTTTGCTTTGCTGCATCGACAGTAGCATATGTTGGATGATTAATCTTTCAGGGTTGCGTTGAAGGTGGATGGAGAAGTCCGTGGATATCCTTTTAGATCAATGGTTCTTCAGTATATCTCAGTGCAACCTCACATGCTTGCCTATAGCATTCTTTGTATGTTAATTTTGTTGGCTGTGAAAACCTTGGCTTATTTTGGTCTCTGCCAATTTTGTGTACACAACAGTTGTACACTATACAATAAAATTTTTTTTAACGGATTCCTATTCTAATACAGTGGATGGATGATTCGTGAAAGAAATTTTGGTCCTATAAGAAGCGGAATTTGTGCCTGTGGAAATTTTTGAGTAATTGGAGATGAAAAAAAAAACCTGAAATATTGTGAACAATATGGATTCTAAATGAAATTAGTTGAACTTAACAAAAAATTTATGAAGACCAAAAAAATGCTTCTCTCGATTTATGGTTCCACATTTTATTTATATGCAATTTGAATATGTCGAACAGCTTTTAGGTAAGAACCACATTTTTCATTTTTGCAGGTAATGGAGCTAACAGACAATATACAAGTGATACTGAATGCTGTGAGGTTCTCTACTGTTGTAGAAGTGCAGGTATCCTTTCTATTTGTTGTTTGTGATCTTCTTTAGACTTTTAGTCTCTACTTGCTCTGGATAAAAAACAAAGGGTTCGCTATGTGTTATTTGAGATTTTGGCTAAGTGCTTGTGTTGTAAAAGAATGGAGCACATCTCAAAGACGTTAGAGATGCGAGCATGGAATTTTGTGTAGACCTAAAGCCTGTTACCCGTGTAAATGATTATTTAAGCATTCAATAGCCTTATGCATTCCCCACCATGTTCGTTGATGTAGGTCTGCTAGAAACAAATTTATGGACACATCATTGGTGATGTGTCCTATTTTCACAGTTGCTGCTGTTTGAATTATATAATGTTTGTTTGCTGATATCCTGAGCTGATTGTGATGTCTATTGCTTCAGAATTCCATGGAAAGACACTGGTAGTATTTGCATCTACACCCTTGCATATGTTGGCATTTAGTGCTTCATAACTAGGAGCACTTTTAAGAGTATTTGTACAGTGGTTATGCTAAAATTAGAAAGTACTCTCATAGTATTTGCCTCTGATCTGTTATGGGCTCTAAAATATTTTTTCCTTCTGTTGAAGGGTGAAAAGTTAAGGCGGAGAAATGACTGGTCTCATTGGGTCCTGCCACCATTGGTTCAGAATTTAACTGTCTCAAGTTCTCAATCTCTACAGAACTCACCTCCCGATTTACTTATTGAAGATCTCCAATGCGTTGCATTTGATGATAAGACTGTAAGACATGGAAATGCCGAAGCAGATCTTAGTAGATCATCACCTGCTGAATTAAGTACTCCATCCTAAGCATTGTGGCAACCAACATTTACAGCCAATGCCGGTTGGAAATCCAAGTGAAGAGTCGACAATTCTGTGGCGCAGATTTAATAGCTATTGTGCTTCGAGCAATCAATGAGTGAAGTCTTTACTGTTGCTGATGGCAATGACGTCCCATGAAGGAAATAGATAGGGAATAGACGAGAACAGAACTGGAAATAGAATTATAATGCGTCTTTTAAGCTTGCACCTTGATTTTGTTGGGATGTATATCTTGTTTTATGGGGGTTAAGTATTTTCTTTTCCTTTTATGTTATGTTGTTCATCATTATATACAGGCAGGGGAAAATTTTGATTCTACTTCCCCATGCAGCCCTGAGTATTGTTTTTTTGAAAACCAAAATCTTTGGGGCTAGATCACTTATCTTTGAAGGAGGTAAATTTTACGGAAAGGTATGGTTGCAGAGAGAATGGTCTTGCTGGATCTGCTGCACTGCCGTGGAGACTCTTGGGGGCACATGATTATCTTGTATTGTCTTTCTGTTTGTTTCAATATAGCACCATCGATGACTGTACCTGTTCAAGAAGTGGCATTTGTTGCCTTTGCAAAACTTAATAAGCATGTTTATGCTTGGTTGTGACAAACTTGCTTTCTATTCTTCATAATATATAAGGAAGCTATATATACTTGTGCGCTTTAGGGATATGTCAACGATTTACTGAATTAGCTCTATTTTGTCGTGTCTTTTTTTATTTTTTATTTTTTTTGGAGCTCCAGAAATAATAATGTCTTAGTAACTAATTACTCGTTATTGCACCTCAAGAACCCATAATTATTTGTTCGGGAGCGATAACCCCATAACAGTAGTAGTAAAATATGGGTGATCTCGGCGCATGATTAGAGCTATTTGATGGTTCCGATTCTTGGAAACTATTTTATCTTAAATCCTAGTTTATGCACATATAAAATCTGATATATTTCTTTGGAAGTATCTCGAATATCCCATAAACTCTTGGATATTTATAAAGACCCGATATTTCGAATGCCCCATAAATTCTTGGATATTCACTAACAGATCGTTAGGTGTGAAGGATAACTAAAAATTATCCTGCGATAAAAATTAGTGGTATTTAAAAGGTCGTTTGGTTGACAAATGCGGAATAACTTATCTCGGGATTAATAAATACTATCGGGATAAGTTATCTCTCCTAATGGATGGCATAATAATCCCATCACAATTTGTCATGGATAAACTTATAAAATTATAAAACTACCCTTCAAATCCCTTCATTACTTTTTCACTTGTATATTTGCAAGAAAACACTGCTTAGGTTACTGGAGGTTCCTCTTTTCTTTTCATTGCAGTAAGAAAAACTCATTTCATTTGGTTACACTTCAGCCTTCCATTATTGATTGGAGCTACATATGGGTGATTGAAGAATATTTTTATTGGAAGCCTTCAGTTTTCAATCTTCTAGCGAGGTTTATTGTCTCTAATCAAAATCTATTTCTCTTTTTTTTTTTCCTGTTATTATTCATAGTTCTTTGATCTATTGTATAATTTGTATACACTCATTTGTCTACTTAACAACAACAGACAATACTCTTTTCTTAATATTATATTTTAGAATTTTTGTAAATTTTGTTTAACATATAATTGGGTAATATGACAGTGATCATGCTCAATGTGTATTGCTTGAATATGTAATCAACATGAAATTAGTGAAATAGTACCAGCTTTATGTGAAAGATTTTAGTTTTAGCTTCTTCCCCAATTTTTTTTTTTGAAAATTTCGTTTTCTCTTTATGTGGTTGAAATTATGATGTTGTCCTCATTTGTTCTTTCTAATTGATTTTTTTTTCTATTAACTCTTTTCAATTTTTTATGAAAAAATTAGGTTTACTTGTGGGATCATCAACTATAATCCAATATTGAATGTTTTATCATCCTTGAGGAGATATTGTGCCAACAAGTTCTTATTATGTGTATTTTTCTTTTTATGGATATTCATGGTCATTCTATAAAAAGATATAGGCATGTGGTTAGGTACCTCATGACTCATGAGTAGTCGAGTTTCTAAAATTATATCTCATTTAAATTATATCATACAAGACAGTGACACAAGTTGTATTGATCAGTTAAGGATGAGTCAAAATTATTTTCACACTTCAGCTCTCTTAACTAAAGAAGTTGGAGGCTTGACTGATAGCAAATATATGTTAAGTAGTGAAAAGTTAGCAATGTTTTTAAATATTTTGGCTCATCATGAGAAGAATAGATCCATTAAGGTTGATTATATTAGATTGGGTTGGAGTGTAAGCCAATCTTTCACTGAATGCTTGAGAGCTATTCTCAAACTAGCTCCATTATTACTTGTTAATTCCAAATCGGTGCTTGAAGATGAGACTGACGATCAATGGCGATGGTTTAAGGTATATACACTTCTAATTGAGAATGTATTAATTCATTTAAAAGTAAAATAAATATAATCTTTGGAGTGTGTTTTTAGATGTATTTTTTATATAACATTATTTTTTTGATAATATTAATGTGAGCACATGTATGGCATTACCTTCGGGAATTTTCAAACCATTTGTTCTTGCTATAACATTTCGTAGTACATGGTCATTAGCCGCTGATCCTTCCCAACTAGGTAATACATAAGTAAAATTGAGATTTCTATCACAAACTCCCAAGTTGCTATTTCTCCCTTTCTTGTCTTGGATCATTGTTTGTCCTTAGATGGAACTCTAATTTGAATGTAAGTACCATCCAATGCACCAAGACATCCCTATAAAAAAATTATAATACTATCTCAAACTATTAAAATTTTTTGATTATAATGGTAGTAAGGGAAAATTATATACCTAAAATAAATTAAGTATTTTTTTAATTTATGTTATAGGTAATTATTATTTTTGCGATGGAGGATATACAAATGAAAAAGATTTAATTTCTTTCACGATATAGAGGATATTAATATTGGTTAAGGGATTGGCAAGGTGACAACCCACCACCTTAATGTCGAGAAATGCTTTTTAATGTGAAGCATGCTAGAGCTCGTAATGTTATTGAAAGTACATTTGCTCTCCTGAAAGGACGTAGGGCAATTCTTAGAAGCCCTTCATGGTACTCAGTTAAGATTCATAACAAGATCATAATTGCTTGTTGCTTGATACACAACTTTATTCGAAAAGAGATGAAAATGGATCTTTTAGACATCGATATAGAAGAACAAGTAGAATATCCACATGATAACATTGATTTTGTTGAATCATCTGAGGAGTGGACCACATGGAGGGATAAGTTAGCTCAATCAATGTGAAATGTGAGCCTAATCAGTTGATCTTTTTTGTTATTTTGTAGTGATAATATGTTTTATGTTGTATTTAAAGTGTGTTTCTCTTTAGCTTTTGTTATTATTGTAAAGTGTATTAACTTTTTATTTTTTGTGATATAAGAAACAATTACTTAAATTAATTTGTTAAAGCTACTGTATTTTAATTTAATTCTTTTTCATAATGGGTTAGTAGTTCATGTTTTTAATTTTTATTTGTGGAGTATATGAATATTTTTTTTCATGATGCTAACTAAAGGTTTGGAGATACTTTTCTTTTTACGGTGGTAATTAATACTAATGATAATTTATTTCACAAGATTATACAGACAAAATGGATAGTCAAAAATCTTTAATGAATCCACCAAAAAGATCAAGACGATCAACGCCTTCAACCCGAAGAACATGGACTCCTCCTGAAAAGAGCTCTCTTATAAACGACTTGAAAGAGTTATATGTTAATGGTTGGAGAGCCGATAAGGGAACCTTTAGGCCAAAAGACCTAATGGAGTTGAAACACTATTAGTGTGAACGTCATCCTAACATATAGTAGCTTAAAGGATGAACCACATATCAACTCTAAATTAAAAGCGTGGAACAAAAGTTATGCAAGCATAAGTTTACTAAAGAGTCGAAGTGGTTTGGGATTTCAATATAGTGACGGAACCATCCTAGTTGATGATCCAAAGGATTGGGGAAAATTTGTAAAGGTAATTGATATTTCCCTTAGTTATTAGAATATATATATATATATAACAATCGTCTTTCTTTCATTGTTTGTCTAAGGACGATCCTGGTGCAAAAAATATAAATACTAAAAAATGGTCAATATTTGTCAATTGGGAGAAATTTTTTGGAAAAGATAGGGCAACTGGAGAGTATGCAGAAGGGCAATTAGATGTTGTTGAGGATATCTTAAAGAATCAAACGTCAGGAGTTTCTACTGATATGAGTTCAGGATTTCTTATTGATGTTGACCAAGATGAATGTGAAAATGAAGCTAGTCATGGACCCAATACACCTACACAAGAAGCTAAAAATGCTTATACGGACTTAATTTTACTGGAGCATTTGAAAATGAATATGCTACTGGATCTCCTCATGAATATACTGAAACATCAGGAAAGCAAGGTGAATATTCTAAAAAAACTTTTTCTAGTGCCAATGAAAAAAAGAAAAGCTAAAAAAGAAAAAAGGTTGTGGAGGATGTTAATGAAACATTTCTCAATACTATGGAGGAAGTTATGAAAGACTTTACTGAAAGTCAAGAAAAAAGAATTGGTTCCTTGTTTAACAAAATTGAAAATCGTGACCACTCTGATATACATGCTTAAATCTATTCCGCCATTGAATCTCCCATATTTGATTTGTACACCATCGAGTAACGTATCAAAGCTAAAAAGATTATCTGTGGAAATGTCAAAAATATGAAAATCTTTTTTATGTATGGGCGAGCATGAGCGCCAGATGATGATGTATATGGTCATCAATGATCAACTTTGAAGTGTGGCAAACTTGTGTATATAAGTGGTACCACTAATATGATAGTTTTTGCTCAAATAACAATTTCAATGTTTGACTTCAATGATATTTTTTGACTGTCTGATTATGTTCACTCTTTTGTCTATCACTCATGTAGGTCACACGGATGCTAGATCTTTTGTATACCTCTAATCTATTGAATGCATTATCTCTCATGTAAAAGTTTAGTTTATCATAAGTTTGTTGTTGGTTATTAATTTTTTATGCAGTTATTTATGTTGTTTCGCTACAGTTTTGGTCTTTTTTTTCCTACTTTGTTAGACAAGTTTTTGAATCCGCCTCCAGTTCGAAAGCTTGATCCTCCGGAAACCGATTCCTAAACTGACTCTTCTTCTCCATTGGACGATTCTGCCTTTCACCATCTTCCTTTTGATTGGCCTATTCAAGGAAGAATCAAACTGAAAACTCGCTGGCTATTGATGTGTCTAAAAGGGATGCGTTTACCAGGGCCTTTTAGAAGGGGCCACCCAAATAGAATGTCTCCTGAGATTGGAGGAAGCGAGACCAAAGGAGTGGAATGAAATGGAACGACTACAAGAGGGAGAGGGGGAAGCTAATGCGGATGCCGATTCCCCGCCCCTTTGTTGAAGTAATGAGAAAAAAAAGTAATTAATGAAAAAAGCAAGTTTTGAATTAAGGGTGATCAATTCTCTATTCTATTTGACTCTGACTTCCTCTTTCTGCTGCATTGATGCAGTTTTTGGTGAGTTTTTGTTTCAGTTTTGATAGGTATCTAGTGAATATTTACTAAACATACAAAAACAACTTTTGTTCTAGTTGTGTAAGCTATAGTCGTGGAAGATAACTAATGACTACTTATTTTGTCTATCTTACTGCAAGTTTTTTGCATGAGGAAGATATGTATTACTCTGTAAATACACTTGTTCTTTAGTTCTAGTTAAGAGGATGTCTTCTTGGCATAAGAGAACGAGTTACATCCAAATGCCAACTTATACTGAAAAAACACACATGGTTGTTGTTAGTTATTTGTTTCAGTCTCAAAGTGTGTAGAACTTTGGCGTTTTACTCTCAAACTCCAGCTTTTGAGTATCTTTCTTTTTTCCTCATTAGTTGCTTGTGTTGTTTGTTTCAGTCTCAAAGTGTAGAACTTTGCAGTTGAGTTGTGCTTACTATCTGAATCAACATTATTGAATGATTTTAGAGAAAGATTGAGTCTTTTTTTTTTAATCTGGCTAGTAAAGTGTATTTGCTGTGAGTATTGTAGAGGTGAATTGGGTGTCTTTCGTTTTTCCCATTGGTTGCTTGTGTTGATTGTTTCAGTTCCAAATTTTTTTTGAGTGATTTTGGAAAAAGATTGAATCTTGTTTTTTTGTTTTCAACTTGGGTAGTGGAGAGTGTATTTATTGTAAGTATTGTGGAGGTGAATTAGGTATCTTTTTTTTTCTTCCATTGGTTGCTTGTGTTGGTTGTTTCATTCACAAAGCGTTAGTTTGCAGTTTAGTTGTGCTTACTGTCTGAACCAACACATGTTTGAGTGATTTTGGAGAAAGTTTGAACCTTGTTTTTGTTGTTCAACTTGGGTAGTAGAGTGTAATTGCTGTAAGTACTGTGGAAGTGAATTATTGTGGATGTAGTTTTTTTTAAGTCAAAGTCCTGCAGATACATCTTTATATTGTAGGCCTGTTTGTGCTAATTAGTTCGTTAGAACTGAACACATGTTAACATCTTAAAAAACTTGTAATATTCTTTTTAAAGAAACCCAAATGCATTTATATTGATGGACAAAAATTACAACTAAAAGGACATGATCTGGTTAGCAAAATGTTAAGCTGGTCTAAGTAAGGTTGCTAAACTTTGATCAAACTAAGGATTAGACCTGGCTTCAATAATGATATCCATGATGCTGATATTGTGAATCATGGTGATATTGTGACTCGAAATCATTAATGAGTCATAGAAATACGACTCATATAACGCTTTAAACAAAGGATTTTTGCGAGTTCTTAAGCAAACTTGTTATTTTGATGTTTGGTTTTGTTGTTGTTCAAGAAAAATTATTGAGGCATGGATAAAGGCACGAATCAGAGTAAAATGAACGTAAAGAAGCCAAAGTGTGGGTATTCGGAAGCGGCCCAGGCAACTAGAGAAGAATTAAGGCCAAGTGAAGGTCCAGGTGGACCTCCACGGCTCGTGTGATTGCCCACGAGTCGTGAGGTCCTTCGTGGCCTCATACTTGGCCATGTGTGATGGTATGGCAGTGCAAAATGGACAAGATAGGCGTCACAGCACACTAAACGAGCCGTGAGAAGTGAGACGGGTCATGGGCTGGTCCATCAAAGTGATGTGAAGGGCAGTTATAGTCGAAAAATGGGCAAAATACGCAAAGTGTAAGTAGACGGGGCCTTGTTACAGGCCGTGTGACCAACCACGATCTGTGACGTGGGACGTGGTGATGATGGATGTTGTGAAAAGGTCAAGGGGAACGAGACGGTCTGTGAAACGGACCGTCAACCGCCACACGGGTTGTTTACCTGTGCGTGAGGAGTGATGCAGCGGAGCAAGTATGAAGACCCAAGTATAGTCACACAGATCATTTGATGGTCTGTCTACTGTCTCATGGGCCGTATGGTGTCCTGTGCACATGCTGGTTTTTCCTATTTTAAATTGGATTAGGTTTTCCTTGTATATAAATATCTTTTTATTTCATTTTTACGAAGTCTTGGATGATTAGAGATAGAAAACACTAAAAAAACACTATTTTCCTAGAGATTTCACAAAACTTTGAGATTTTGCTTATCTTGTTGAAGATTGTAACTCGTAGATTCATTGATTTTTCAATAGTAAGTCATTTATTATGAATTCTTTGTATCATTGTGGGTTCTCTTTCTTGAATATGCTAGGCTAAACCCACAACTAGGGTTGTGGGAACCATGACAAATCAATAAGATAGGCGAATATGGGGTAAATCGTGTGATTGATTAGCATCTATATCGTAGTAATCTTCATTATAATTTCTTCCTTGACGAGTCAATGCATTAGGGTAAGCCTTTATTTATCATGACATGCCCGAAAGGGATGTTTTGACTAGGAAAAGAGTTCTACGATGGAAATTTAGGGTATTTAACCTAGTCTAAGTACTTAAGACTTAAAGGTGAGAGTATTCTGGGATTGACAACAACGGTTAACAAGTATACGTTCTGAGACCGAAAGGTGATGAATGATATGCATCTAAGAAGGACCGAGAGGTTAATTAGATGTTACATAACTCATTAGATCTTATATACGTAATCATGAATGACTTTACCACTAGATTTGGCTATCTCATTAGATGTCTTGGGGATCACAATCCTAGCTTCACATAATTTGTTTGAAATCTAGTAGTCCTTGCACTCATTTATTACTTTATTTTAATAACTTAGTTTGAAAAACCAAAACCCCTAATTTACTTTATGCACTTTTGTTTCGCGAATAAATATTACATCTAGAAACGATGCTAATAGATATATTTTCATGCATTCCCTGTGGGATCGACCTCAACTCTGGTTGAGTTCTATATTTGATCAATGACCACTTTACTATTCCTTTTAGAGTGTAAATTTGGGCGTATCAAATTTTGGCATCGTTGCCGGGGAATACAGCGAACTAATATTCTATTAGTTGCAATTTTCAATTTGTAATACTAGTCCATAATTTCACTTTTGTTTCTTGTTTTTATTTCTTGGTATGGAGCCAGCGTTGCATGCCAATCACCCGAAGCAAAGGAAGCACTTGTTCCCTACGACCCTACTTACTAAATCAATCCGTAGAATGAATGTCCAAAAACGCAAACCAGCTAGACAGAGAGAGTTGGCCATAAATCATGCAGGTGGGGGAAACGACGATGTGGATGACAATGACAATGCTGGCAATGAGGTACCATCTGCAGCACCACTGAGGCAGGTACCGCTGCCTAGTGTAAGACCCCAACTGCGTCAGGCACCCTAAGTAGTGAATGATGATGATAAGGGTACTAGGACCATTGGGGAAATTGTACTCCCCCCAACTACCCGCAGGTGTTAAGTTCACTATCACTAGCACTATGCTGTAGATACTACAGTTGAAGGGGTTGTTCAGCGGAGCAACAACTGAGGATGAAAATCACCATGTCCTAAACTTTCTGGCGGCATGCCGATGATCTGAGATTCTCGGGGTCAGTCAGCAGGCAATTTGGTTTGCGGTTATTCCCATTGTCTCTTTCTGGTGCGGCAACTAAATGGCTGAATGAGCTTTCACATGATTCTATCTGCACTTGGGGAGAGTTAAAAGAGTTATTGGAGAGGTTCTTCCCCGCATCAAGACAACTAAAGTTCACAGATGATATTAGGTCCCACAAGCAACTGCCAAATGAAGCGCTATATGAGACTTGGGAGAGATTCAGGCAGAAGCTCAAGCAGTGCCCCGACCATCTCCTCACAAATGAGCACTTGAAGACAATCTTCTACAGGTCCTGCAACTTTGCAATAAAGCCTACCATTGATGCTGCTTGTGGGGGATCATACATTTCTAGGACTTTCCCAGACATAGTGGTGATCTTAGATTTGGTAGGCAAAAATAACAAGGCTTGGTACACTAGAGATGGAGACTATTCGAAGCTCATCTTTGAGATGACTGTGGAACAACGATGGAAGGAGGAGGAATGGGATCAAGACATAGCCCACCTGAAGACCCAACTGGACTTGCTGGCAAAGCGGTTCTTAAACATAGGCATAGAAAAGGTAAAACTTGTAGATACAATGGCCAGTTATGATGATCAAGGTTATAATTATGATGAGGAGGCGAACTTCCTAGGCAACCAGGGGGTTACCGGCCATTCAACGCTGGTAATCAAGGTCGGAACTATGGTCGTGATCAGAACTATCAAGGAAACTGGCAGAAAAGAGACGACTATAGGAACCATGAGCGCCAGAATTATAGTGGTGGAAACTCAAAATTGGAAGAAATGATGGCAAAGGTTCTTGACAAAGTTGAGTCCACCGAGGTAGGGATGTGAGATATAAAAGGGGAGATGTCTAATGTTCTGCAGCTGGTCGACTCGCACTCCACCTCGATCAAGCAACTAGAGCAGCAGATGGGATAATTGTTAGCATCTATAAATCAGAGAAAAGCTAGGTCACTTCCTAGTGACACTAAATTGGGAGAAGTGCCACTTTATGGTCAAAGAGGGGATAGTTCTTGGCCATAAGATTTCTGAGAAGGGCATAAAAGTAGATACGACGAAGATCTATGTGATTGAGAAACTACGACCTCCTATATCTGTGAAGAGGATCCGGAGTTTCCTTGGGCATACAGGATTCTATTGCTGATTTATCAAAGACTTCTCTAAGATCGCACATCCGTTGAGCAAGCTATTGGAGAAGGATACAAAGTTCCATTTTGATGATAGCTGCAAACATGCCTTTGAAACCCTAAAGAAAAAGTCGATTTCTGCACACGTGGTGGTTGCACCTGACTGGACTACCTTGTTTGAGGTGATGTATGATGCAAGCAGAGTTGATGTGAGTGTTGTGCTCGGAAAGAAGCGCAACAAAATTTTCCACCCAATCTACTACGCTAGCAAGACCCTCAATGATGCCCAAAAGAATTATACAATGATTGAGTAGGAATTATTGGTCGTGGTATATGCATTTGACAAGTGCAGGGCTTACCTACTGGGCAACAAATCGATAGTGCATACCGACCATGCAGCCTTGAGATACCTTATGGCAAAGAAAGATGCTAAGCCGAAGTTGATCAGATGGGTTCTCCTGCTTCAGGAGTTTGACTTTGAGGTCCTAGACAAAAAAGGATCTGAGAATCAAGTAGCAGACTACTTGTCCATATTAGAAGACGAGTCAGAGAGAAGGATTGGTTAAACATTGATGATTCTTTTCCCGATGAGTAGGTATTGGCAGCTTCTGTCGATCTTATTCCTTGGTTTGCTGATATTGCTAACTTTCCGGTGAGCGACATTATGCCAGAGGACTTAACCCTCACCAGAGAAAAAGTTTCTTTTTGATGTGCGCAGGTACTTCTGGGATGACTTGTACTTATTTCGAACATGTGCTGACAGGGTTACTAGGCGGTGTTTTCCAGAAGCGGAGATGTTGAGTATTATGGAGGCCTGTCAATCTTCAGCAGTGTGGGGTCATCATGGTGGTGCCAGGATGACTAAAAAGATTCTGCAATGTGGATACAACTGGCCCACCATCTACAAGGACACCCATGACTTGGTGATTGGGTGTGACAAATGCCAGCCATAGGGCAACATCTCAAAGCGCCAAGAGCTACCCTTAACCCTAATTCTTGAGGTAGAAATGTTTGATGTATGGGGCATTAACTTCATGGGCCCATTTGTGAGTTCGTATGGAATGAAGTACATCTATGTGGTGGTATACTATGTCTCCGAATGGGTGGAGACGTTGCATTGCAAAATAATAAGAGCAAGAGTGTTGTCCAGCTTATGAGGCGGAACATCTTTTCTAGATTTGGAACACCCAGAACTATCATTAGTGATGGGGGTTCTTATTTCTGTAACAAGATTTTCCATGCGGTGCTTGCAAAGTATGGAGTAAGACAGCACAAAGTCGCCAAACCTTATCACCCACAAACTAGTGGACAGGTTGAAGTGTCAAACAAAGAGATCAAGGAGATCTTGACCAAGTCTGTGAATGCTACTAGGACTGATTGGGAGAGGAAGCTAGATGACACACTTTGGGCCTGCAAGACATCTTACAAGACACCCATGGTATATCCCCGTATCAATTGGTGTTTGGTAAAGCCTGTCATCTACCTATGGAATTGGAGCACAAGACACTCTGGGCTTTGAATAAACTCAACATGAATTGGGAGGAGGCCGTTGATCTAAGACTTGACCAGCTCTATGAGTTGGATGAGTTTTACCTCTAAGCATATGAGAGTACAGAACTGTACAAAGAGAGGATGAAGATCCAACACGATAAGCATATCGCTCAACGGAGTTTTAGTATTGGTGACAAGGTACTTTTATATAACTCTAGGTTGAGACTCTTCCCAGGTAAGCTCAAGTCAAGGTGGTCTGGCCCATACACAATCATCTAGGTGTTTCCCCATGGTGCAATTGATCTAGAAGAAGAAAATGGGGATCTGTTCAAGGTAAATAGACAGAGAGTGAAGCAATACTTGGGTGCAGAAGAGGAGGCCTCAGTGATTTAGGTCTTGCTCCTTGACAAAATCTGAGTAGTCAAGACAATGCATCGTGCCGCGACGCTAAATCAAGTGCTCCACGGGAGGCAACCCATGTATTGTAAAAAAAAAAGGCTTTAATTTATATGTCTTGCATTTTCTTGTTTATGATTTGTGTTTCCAGGTGAGTACATGTGCAATTTTGGAGTTCGTGAGTGCACACATAGTGGAAAACATGTCTTAAGGCCGACATGGCCAAACATTTGCCAAAGTGTTGACACACGACCTATTTACACGGTCGGGTCATGTCTAACGGCTCGTAGGAAAGCCATCTGAAAGCCATGTGGAGAGTGTGCCATGCAAGCGCATCGAAAAGTATCAAGTGTCATCTCACGGGCCATTTACACGGCCCGTCTACGTCAAGCGAGTCGCGTGGGCACTCGCGCGGTGCGTTCGAAGGGCTCAAGGAGGTTTTGCTGCATCAAGTGTTGATATACATGGCTCGTGACAGATTAAATAGCTCATGAAATGTGTCATTACATGCACATATACCAGGTAAGCCAAAATGATGCCAAGTGTTATAACACGGACCATTGAACGGTCCATGACATGTATCACGACCCGTTTGGTAGCCCATGGAAGTACCGTCATCCAACCCAACTCCAGGTAAGGGGGTCGGACGGTCGGTTTCAGAACCGTGTCATGGTTCACGGACTGTGTAATGGCCCATGATGTGCTATCAGTCAACCATACAACCAAATGCCTTCTGACAGGCCCTTTCACGGATTGTGTCTCGTTACATGGGTCGTGTAGAGTCCCGTTGACTCTGTTCCATTTGCATTATTTTACTTAGGTTAATTTTAATATTAATTCACATATGTTCTTTAAGTGCAATGGCCCTATGATAGACCGGGTGACGCCACTCTTAAGGGTTATTATCACTTTTATAGCACAGGGGAAGTCTGAGTACCCTTTAGTGTTTTACCTTGCTTGTGCAATAATTTCTAGCGAAGTGTATTCATTTGTGGCACTTGCAGGTACAATGTGTCCACGCCGTAGGCTAACCAAACCTAGTGCAAGGGACGAGCCTGTGTCATATCTCCATGATTCCTCAACCGTATCATCTAGCAATCAAGCTGGGAGTGACTCAGGCGATGACTCCTCTAGTAGGTCCGAAGTTCGATATACGGGCAATGTCTCCCCTAACTCTCCTCATACTAAGTAGGCCCATGCATCAGGCCGTCGCAGAGCTACCCAGTCTAAAGAGAGGGTTCCTTACACGGGAGTTGAGGAGGAGATAGATGCCCTAGAATAGGAGGAGAATACTTCGGACCAGGAAGAACAGGTGCAAACTCCGGAGGCTGAGGGTCACGACACTGAGGAGCAGGCAGAGGAGATCGGACTCCAGCAAAGTGATGATGAGGCTATCCATTTTGTAGTCTCTCGGACAATGGATCCCGAAATGCTGGGGCACTTATTGTATTTCTGAGGGGTCGGTGTACAGTCCAAGAGCTAAGGATATCTATGTTAGTGGATTTACAGAAGGTTCTGGGGGTTTCCAAAGGCGGCCAGTCATCCCGAAGGCAACTTGATGGCATTCCAGAAATCAGAGATACTTTTGAATCACAAAGTTTAGTTGGATGGCGTAACCACCTGGGTACTATGGGCTCTCCATAGTTGAGGAGTTTTGCTCTAACTACACTGCTAGTCTACTGAATTCAGTACAAGGTACCCAGCTTAAGAAGGTGAAGAGACAGATTGCACTTAGTAGGTCCCTGTGGTCACATGTGATAGTGCGTAGTACACGAGTGAATATTTCAGAAACTACCATAAATCGCTTCCTATATGGGCCAGACTACCAAGCTCCCCCAGATGGCCAAATTCATAGATAGACACTTGCGATTATGGATGAGGGGCGGATGTCCGACTCGATATCTCGGGCTAAACTATTGGAATGGATTGCCGACCAAGTTACCATTGAGGGGCGGCAACACCTTGGGTTACAAATCCCAAGTGTCCTTTTGCCAAACCATCTCTTGCATATTCTACAAAATTCTGGTGGTCGGTGGTGTGGGCCAAGCTGAGGCCCACAGGTAACGACAATCTACTCCAACCTTCGCATGCCTGATGTACAGATACAGAGTCAATGTGGGATGAATCATTGCCTTGGAGATGCGGGATGGGCCTTATTTGAGAGAGCTGACATGCCTTTCCTGTGTTTGGTTTGTGGCCTTTGCAAATAGGCAGGTGTTCCTACTACTCACTTTTTGGACAAGAAATTAGCTCCCAAGGGTATGGCCAACATTACCCTGATTAAGGATGTCCAAAACTCTCTCATGAAGAGCAGAACACGTTATCAGGGCCCCGACAAACTTCCCCTCAGCACCTCCACAGCAGCCCTTGCAATTCAAGGACTACATCATCGCCCCACCATCAGGCACGACTTTTGAGCGGCCTTAAGGTAGTGTTGCAGCTCCTCCGGTGCAATAAGGGTATGCACATGTGCCCTATGAGTTCTTGGCCAGAATGGTGGGCAAACCAGCGATAGACATGTGCCATCGTAGATCAGATAATAGAAAGGATTCCGCATGTGGTCCAGTCTCACTTACAGTGGGTGGTGGACCAACGTAACAAAGTTCTTCTGAATCGAATCACCACCTTGCAAGGCCAAGTCACTACTTTGGAGGGATACTTCCATAATATGTTTGGGAGTATGTCCCGGGAAGAAAATGAAAAATCTGGTTTAGACGGTAAATGATATGAAGGCCTAGATTGCTTAGCTGAATACACAGTACCAGGCCCCCACACTAGCTCCACCTCTGAAATCTTGGATGAGCCTGTTCAATGCCCCTGTGGTGCCTGTTCTGGATGAGATGTGAGGCGTTTCAGCCGCCCCAGCTGTTGCACCTGTGCCACCTACTGATCAGCCCCGGAGAAAGGATAGGGTAAATGACGCGACCACCAAAGTAGTCCTCCATGTGACCCACAAAAAGAAGAAGAGTGACAGATGTGAAAGGCCTCTAGGTCCAGCGCCGTGCATCAGCCGAACAGGCAGAACGAGAGTGGCTAGCCAAAGAGGCGGAATGGGTAGGAGTCTCCGGTATCACCTTTGGACTTGGTGCTACATATGTTGATAGAGACCCCCCAGAAGGGTCTGGTCCTACCAACACTGCTGACGCATAGCACGTCCCAGGTATGTTCTATCCCCTATCTATTCATTTACTCGTGTTATGCTATAGTGAGGACACTACACTGTCTTTTTGGAGGGGGTGGGGCATCCTGCCGCTTGAGAGTTATTCTTGTCATGTTTCTTTTCTCTCAAGTGTATTATCTAGTAGAACTGGCATGTTTAGGTCGTAATGTTTCTGTACATATAAGTGTTCACAGAAGTCTAGGGTAGCTCTTGTATTGATCTTTGTAATGTCCCATGTTGACAACGTTAAAGTTATATGTGTTTGCATCTCACGCTGACTAACTTGTATGATTGCAGGGTAAGCATTGTGTGTGTATGACTTGTATCTGATGAATGAAGCAGGTCTGTGTGAGTTAGTACTAATTAGTGTAGAAGATGTGCCGTATCTGTGTGAGCTAATTGCATAATTCAGTCGACGCACTTGTGAGATAGAACTTGTCCGGTTAGTCCCACTGAAATAATTGAATGAATGGATTAGGATGTGATCTTAGCCCATTGTTGTTGACTAGTCACTTAGCCCAAAAATTGACCAACCAAATGAAATTGTCCCTTTTGAACCAAAAGTTGAGCCTAAATGGACCCTTTCTTTGAAATTACCTAAATTCACTTCCCCAAATGTATCTGCTGACCTTCTCTGGTCTCTTCAAGGACATTGTGAACCTCAAAAGCCTAAGTTGAGGGTGGTTTATATCGACCCTGGTCCCTTAGAAAGATATTATGAACCTTGACTCAAGCCAAAGGCTTAAGTTGAGGGTGGCTAGTGCAGGAGAAAGGAAAAAAAATGAGTGTGGAAAAAAATAAAGTGATAAAAGGAGAAAAAGAAATGGGTTATGACAATGAATGAGCGAAAAAGAAAAGAATAAAAATGAGTAAATGAGCACTAAAATCACTCCCTATACTATAGAAAGTTGGAGAAATGGGGGCAATAAGTGTTGGAGACGAAAAAGCAAATGACTGAGTCGAGGCAAGTGCCTGGGAGAGACCGTTTAGTCACTTTAATCCTAAATATACCTCACCCAAGTCCAAGCCTACGCTACAAGCAGCAAAAGTCCTAATGTAATCCTAAAAAGGACATTCAAGAGTTAAGGTGGTGAAAATAAGGGCAAGTTTATGATCGATATGAGTGTGTCCACTGAAAGTCATTTCTGAGAGTGAGTGACTACATTCCAGTCTCTGTCTTACATGCTTATGTTGAATGAGAGACTTCTTTGTGGTGAGGGCACTATCTTTTGCATTAATTGGTTTCTAACTCAACAATGGTGTCTTTATTCCTGATCATATGTTGACTGACTATGCATGCATGATTTTTGCCTTAATCTTTGTAGGTACATGTGGGGTGTGAGCACATCTTAAACTTGTTACCGGGGCATATGTATTGAAAATTGTGGGGTGATCCATATTCTGAGTGAGCACTTGTGTTTGCTTGGTTGAGTCGTTATTTCTTAAGGACAAGCAAGCATTCTAAGTTGAGGGTGTTGATGAGTCATAGAAATATAACTCTTATAACACTTTAAACAAAGGATTTTTGCGAGTTCTCAATAAAACTTGTTATTTTGATGTTTGTTTTTGTTGTTTTTTTAGGAAATATTATTGAGACATGGATAAAGGGACAAATGAGAGTAAAATAAACGTAAACAAGCCAAAGTGTGGTTATTCAGAAATGACCCAGGCAACTAGAAAAGAATTAAGGCCAAGTGAAGGTCTACGTGGACCTCCACAGCTCGTGTGACTGCCCACGAGTCGTGAGGTCCTTCGTGGCCTCACACTTGGCTATGTGGGATGGCGTGTTAATGCAAAATGGCCAAGGCAGGTGTCACAGAGCAATAAACGGACCGTGAGAAGTGAGACGATTCGTGGGTTGGTCCATCAAAGTGACGCGAAGGGAAGTTACCGTCGGAAAATGGGCAAAATGCGCAAAGTCTAAGCAGACAGGGCCCTGTCACGGGCCGTGTGACCAACCACGGTCCGTGACGTGGGTTATGGTGATGATGGATGCCATAAAAAAGTCAAGGGGAACAAGACGGTCCGTGAAACGGACCGTCAACTACCACACAGGCCATTTACCTGTGTGTGAGTAGTGACGCAGCGGAGCAAGTGTGAAGATGCAAGTATAGTCACACGGACCATTTGACTATTCGTCTACCATCTCATGGGCTGTGTGGTGGCCCATACAGATGCCAACATGATTTTTCCTATTTTAAATTAGATTAGGTTTTTCTTGTATATAAATAGTTTTTTTATTTAGCTTTTACGGAGTCTTGGACTGCTAAAGATAAAAAACACTGAAAAATACTATTTTCATAGAGATTTCACAAAACTTTAGGATTTTGCTTATCTTGTTGAAGACTGTAACTCGTGGATTCATTGATTTTTCAATACTAAGTCATTTATTATGAATTATTTATATCATTGTGGGTTCTCTTTCTTGAATATGCTAGGCTAAACTCAGAACTAGGGTTGTGGGAACCAAGAAAAATCAATAAGATAGGTGAATATGGGGTAAATCTTGTGATCAATTAGCGTCTATATCGTAGTAATCTTCATTATAATTTTTTACTTGACGAGTCAATGTATTAGGGTAAGCCTTTATTCATAACATGCCTGGAAGGGATGTTTTGATTAGGAAAAGTGTTCTACGACAGAAATTCAGAGTTTTTAACCTAGTCTAAGTACTTGAGACCGAAATGCGAGAGTATTCTGGGATTGACATCAAGGGTTAACAAGTATACGTTCTGAAACCGAAAGGTGATGAATGATATGCATCTAAGAAGGACTGAGAGGTGAATTAGATGTTACATAACTTGTTAGATTTTATATACGTTATCATGAATGAGTTTACCACTAGATTCGGCTATCACATTAGATGTCATGGGGAACACAATCCTAGCTTTGCATAATTTGTTTGAAATCTAATAGTCCTTGCACTCATTTGTTACTTTATTTTAATAACTTAGTTTGAAAAATCAAAACCCCTCATTTACTTTATGCACTTTTGTTTCGGGAATAGATATTATATTTGGAACTGATGTTAATAGATAAATTCTCACGCATTCCCTATGGGATCGACCTCAACTCTAGTTGAGTTCTATATTTGATCAACAACCGCCCTTCTATTACTTTTGGAGTATAAATTTGGGCGTATCAATTACATTGATATACGTGGCTCGTTTGTTCGTATTCATAGTGAAACAAGTCCCCTAGTTGTCCAACTTCGTAGTGCTGGATGTTATGAGATGTTTGAGATGGATCATCTTCCTTGTGATTTTTGGCATCATGAGTTGGTGATGGAGCACTGAGTTCGCTCAGCAGGGAAAATTTTAAAGTTAAATTGTTTCTAATTAGAGTAAGGTAATATTTTTTTGGGACAGACCAAAAAGGAAAGGGTGTCACATAAAATGGAACAGAAGGAGTATTAATTTGATGCAATGGTTTAATCTATTATGAACGAAATAAGATGAGAAAATCAATCCAATTACTTATAATATCGGGATATGTTACGATTAATAGTTTATGAATGCATAAAGTAATCATTTGGAGTTGAATAGTTAGGAGTTAAACAATTAATCGATTAAAATTTAATTGTAAAAAAAGCTCCTAAATATAATAGGAGTAGTTTAATGTTTCAACATAATTTTAATTATTCTTTTTCTTTTTAAATTTACTATGTTATATACTTTTATTAATAAAGTATTTGATAGTCAAAATTTTAGTTAATTTCAAAGTCTTAAATATTAGAAAAATAATAAGATTTTTTCTTTTTTCTTCGTAGCCTAGACAATTATTTATAATAAAATTTATACTAGAAAAAGAATAAGATTTTTTTTCTTCATAGCATAGACAATTATTTATATAGAATAGTAGAGCAAATTCTAAATGTAAAGAAATTCTAATTTCAAAGTGAATCTTGAAACTAAATACATAAAAAATAAAATAATAAAAATAGTCAAAAGATAATTTTGTCTAAAGAAGAATATTTTGATGAATGATGAAGAGTTCAAACAACATTTCTAAGGGCTTCACGCTTTTAATATTGTATAGATAATTTATTTTACAGAAAAAGCCAAAAATGCCCTCGACTATTGAAAATGATACAAAAATGTCCTCCATCCACCTATTGAGCCTAAAATGCCATTATCATCCATATTTGGGTCAAAAAATACCCTTTTCTTTAATGAAATAAATTAAATATTTTAAATAATTTTTTAAACATGTGGCGATCCATTATTGGTTATTTAAAACTAATGTTAAATAATAGACAACACGCCTCAACATGTAAGTTTTCTATTGCATCTTGTGAGGATATTGAGAAAGGACAACAAGGTATTTAAAAGACACTAAATTCCCAAGATGTTTGTTTACAATGAATAAATGATATCCAATTATAAGACCATTACATGTAATTTTTTGACTCTATTTTACTTTACAGATTATGAGATTCAAAAGGGTACCCCTTTAGTCACAAAATACATTTATAGAAATTATACTTACGAAGAAGACCGGATGAAGACCATTTTTTTCAAGTCACAGTAAACTTTATCAACACAATGCAACATATGTTTAAAAGTCTCTCAATCATAGTAATCTTTTACATTGAAGCGGGTTAATATTAGGGCAGATTTTTAATTTGAGATAGGTCGTCCATTATTTAAAATTAATTTTAAATAATTAGATTGTAACCAATAAGGGGTTGCCACATATTTAAAAAATTATTAAAATATGTAATTAATATTCCGTTAAAGAGAAGACATTGTTAGACCCAAATGTGGATGATAAGGAAATTTTAAACCCAATAGGTGGATGGGGGATATTTTCGTACCATTTTCAATAGATAGAGAGCATTTCAAATCCTTTTTCGTTTATTTATACTATATTAAAAAAGCGTGAAGACCTTTAATAATGTTGTTTAAACTTTTGTTCCTTGATTAAAAAACCTTTTTTTTAGAAAAAGTCGTCTTTTCTGTATTTTTTTAATTGGTATTTTTCTTAATTTTATCTTTTATTTATTAAGTTTCTCAATTCACATTTTAATTAGAATTTCGTTGTATTTAGAATTCACTATCGATTATAGGACTATTCTATATAAATAATTGTTAGGCTACGAAGGAAAAAGGAAAAATATTATTGTTTTTCTAATAATTAAATCTTTGAAATTAACTAAAATTTTGAGTATCAAATACTTTATTAATAAAAATATGTAATATAGCAAATTTAAAAAGAAAAAGAGTAATGAAAATTATGTTGGAATATTAAACTACTCTTTTTATATGTAGTAGTCTTTTTTCAAAATTAAATTTTAATTAATTAAGTATTTACTTCCTAACTACTCAAAATATTACTTTATTTATTCATAAACTATTAATATACTTTTATATTATAAATAATTGAATTGATTTTCTGATCTTTCTCCATTTATAATAAATTTAACACTGGCTCGCCTTTATTGGAGCATCCAATCTCTTTTTCTCAATGTGAAAAAAGTAGCCAATGCACTCTCCTTGGAAACTTGGTAGTACTATAATAGCCCATTGGTCCATAAATTCATTGATTGGCTTTTGCCCAACCAAACCTTTCTTTGTCGTATTTGATGAAACAAAGATAAGATAAAAATGAGACCCACAACAAAATGAAGGAGATGGTCCAAGGAATCTCTGGCTGTTGTCTGCAGATACCTCTCTTGGCATTTAAATTATGTATGAATGTATACACACTTTCTATGTCAATTTATTTCTCTACTTTTAATTTTAAAAAGATAAACAAAAAATATGTAGGATGTATCAAAGTTACAAATATTTTATCAAATACATAGATTAAAACAAATGCTGGGACCAAAGAATGCAAAAGAAAACAAAACATCAGGTATCCCTATTTAATAATGAGGGAAGAAGAAAAAAGAGCAAAAATGGGCCACAATTTAGGGAGTCTGATGTCACAGCATAATGAAAGTGATAGTTCAATAAAAGAAGATGTTTCTGCTTCCAAGATTCTTACCATTCATTGGCCAATTGCTAGCTATTTTCTACAAAGTCTCTCAACCACACACACTAAAACTTAGATACAAGCACCAAACGGGAAAAACTTTCTGTCTTCCCATTTGATCACTTGCTTATATCTCCATCTAAGAAACAAACATTACAAAAGTAGCAGAAAGGTGTCAATAATTTTATATTAAACATTCCTCAAAATGGGGCTGTTGATGTTCGATAGAGAGAGTTCTTTTTTGGAAGTTGAGCACCAGCTGAAGCTAAGCATAACTGACCACATGAACAACAAAACCAAAGGCCATATCAAGTGAGAAAAAAGATCAGTTTTTTATACTCAAAAACACATTAAAAAAAGGGATGTTACCTGTTCCTGCTGCCTCTTGAGCCTGGCATTTTCTTTCAGCAGATTGGCTACTGCCATCTCCAATTCATTCGTGTAAGCCTGCAAATTATATGGACAGTAAAATCAGCAAAACAAGGAAATAAAAAGCAAGAACCACTAGCTTTTATTATAATAATAAAGTCTTTTATTATTGTTTCCTATATGGTTCAGTTTGTGTCACCCCATTTAAACTCTTGGAATGAGAAGAGTAAGGTATGATGTATAGTTGGAACAATAAATTGGTTTATTCTTTGAAGAAGAGAAGCTAGACTTTCCTGCTTTCTAGCCCGGGAACGAGCAGCAGATTCACGGTTCTTGATCATCCTCTTGTTTCTCTGATCACTAGAATTGTTGTCTGATTCAGGATGCCTCTTTCTTCCAGCAGCTGGTGAAGCCAATGAGGACCTGTCTTTTTGCTCAGTTTGCCTCAATGGGATTAAGCTGCTAAAGAAATGAATTTCAGGGGCAGAGTTCAGTGTCAACATGGTAGCAGGCAGGGAAGGAACAGGGGAGCCACAGGCTGTTGGTGGTGGTGAAGGGTCATTAGCAAATGGCCTAGCCAATAAATCTTGCAAAATCAACCCACCAAAACAGGTTGAGCTAGTAGTAGTAATATTTTGTGGATCCATATGATCTCTAGAACAAGAAAGACTTATGTCTTTCCAAACTTGTTCCATGGTTTTACTATTTGTTGGTATAGGGTTATTATGGCTAGAAGATGTGGATTTTGAAGTGTGAGTTGCAAGGTTCTTCTTTAGGCCTTTGTGGTGTTCTTCACTGCCCATATGGAGCTGTTTTATTTTATCTAAACTTGTACAACTACTACTGCCGTAATAAATAGACATTCAAAAATTTTCTTGGTATACAGTGGCAATGTTTTAGTTTGTGAATTGTCATGTCTGATTGGTACGATGAGCCACGCGGCCCAAGTTTGTGAGTCTTTAGGAGTGGACGCTCCATTAGATTTACCAACTTGAGCTGCTTTTTCTTCTGCTTGTGTTTTTCTATTTTAGTACGACGTGGTCAATGATGTTTGAGATAGTATTAAATCATTCTTTACGACAGTGAATAAGGTTTGCACTTTCTTTACACCAACAACTTGCTGAGACGTTCAAGGGACTCAACCTTCTTACGTCCGCAAGGCTCCCCTTAAGCACTTTGATTAATGAAAATGTTGTTAGCAGTTCCATTTGTTGGTGTATTATACGACCATATATGATGTATCATGTCATCCAGACAGAGGCTAAGCATCTTTGGAGACATCTTCCCTATCTCTCATGCATAACAAGCTTGTGTTTTGCCTAATAGTAACTTTTGTTATACAAAAATGGAAAATTTCAACCAAATATAATTAATTGTTTCATTGAAACTTACCATAAAATGTTACATAATCAAACAATGTACTACTCCATTTATGCGCATCAACATTATTTTCTCTATCCTATTTTATGTGTCACCTTTTGATTGAACACGATATTTAAGAAAAGAAAAAAACTTCTAAAACTTGTGATCCAAAATAGTTCTTAAATAAAAATTATTTCATTAAGAATTAAAAAAATTTTAAATTAACTTATTTCTAATTATAATAAAATAATATTCTTTTTCACCGGCAACATGCAAAAAAACTCCTAATTCCAAGTCCTCCAAGAAAGTTGGACGTGTCAAGGTGGAAAAAATGGGCATGTTGAGAAGAATACGTTCCCCCTTGTGGCACTGTCCATAAAACAACGAAAGAAAAAGACGACTTTAGGCCTACCCAAAATATAAAGAAAATTGTTTACTTTGATATTGATTTACAAATAAATTGATTTACTTTTCTATTTATATAAGAAAAAAGTTGCCGCGAGGCTTTTCAGAAGTTGCTGATATATTGCTTGCTTAAACTATTTATAAATTGTTTGTTTGAGCTACTTATATATTATCTGCTTCATTATAAATTTGACGAAACTACTTAATATAATTTATATGTTTGATTACAAATTTATCCAAAAAAAAAAAAAAACGAACTATGTGAGGGGTACTTCTAGTTTTTTTTTTTGGGGGGGGTGGAGGGGTGGGGGGTCATTTTCTCAATATTGGCACGACAATTGAACCTATTACCAATAGTATATTTTGTCTTGTTAGACCAGATATATTGAAACGCAACAATCAGTAGACTAGAGATGACTAGCCTCCTCTACTTAAAAAGCAGACAGCTTGTAAAAGCAAGTAATAAATCAATGCAGAAAAAGTTCCTTTTTAGGGTGTATCTAGTAGTATGCGAACTCGGCTTTCTTGAAAATATTATTTGGAAAATTAACTATGCTGCTGCTGCTGCTGCTTCTTCTTCTTTTTCTTTTTTTTTTAATACCTGAATAAATAAAAATTTATTGCAAAAGGCCATTTATTATAATCTAAAAAGAAATAATTATTTTTTCAGTGTCTTTTACAAAATATTTATTATTTTAAAATATATTCTTTATTTATTACCTAGATATATCAAATTTAAAATATATTTATCATTTATAACTGTCACGCTCCAAATAAAGGGCAGACGTGACTGACATTCAATATCGTCCTTGGTTGAGCAAGTCAGTGAACAAGTGAACATGCTAGCTAAATACACTAGTGGCCAAAGGATCGGGCAGCATGACATTTGAAAAGCTAAGTCTGAATTATTTAGGTGATCATAACCTGGTCAACAATAAGTCATATACATCAACATAGATAAACCAAAATGATAAGATACTCGCTAGGTGACGAGGTTGCAACCAGAGAGGTACATGCACACACACATATAATATACATGTCAAACCTATGACAGGAGATTAAAAGTTGCAAAAGAATCAACTCTAAATACCATGTCCACAATATCCCACTGCCGGGATAGGGCCCCGACTATGCCCAACTATACAACAAAAGTAGACATCCTGAGAAAGCTCCAGGAAGAGGTGGAGCTTACCAACTCGCTCCCAGCTAAATTGGAATCCTACCAGAAGGTTTGATCAAAATTTCTATGTGAACCTGCACGCATGAAACAAAAATGCAGCATCCCCAGACAACGAGACGTTCAATACGAATAAAAATTACTAGTATGCAAGGCAAAAAATAAAATCATAAATAGTTGTAATAAAAAGGATAATAGAGATACCACCTGTAACTAGAAAGCAAATAACTTTCCTGGCCAACACTCGATCAGTTAGTGATCAAATACGCATGGTTTGC
>JAOTQR010000045.1:8134343-8148700 GCA_025774065.1 Solanum ossicruentum | reverse complement strand
AAAACAGAGGAAACTCTGCCGAAATTTCGGTAGAATCCTAAGTCATAATTTGAGTGAGATTCGATTAAAGAGATGATTACGTGTCCCTAACGGGCACTGGTCACGACCCCAGGGAGGGGTGTGACATTTATTTCCTTCCAAGTATGTTTTAAATGTGTTTTAGATATCTTGCCTATTTTCTTTGAAATATGTTTTAGATATCCTGCCTATAGGTTTATCTTTAAATTTATTTTCTTCCAAGTATGTTTTAAATGTGCTTTAGATATCTTGCGTACAAGTCTTTTCATTTAAATCATTTCTTTCAAATATGTCCTAGATGTTGTGCCCACAGTTTCTTTTTTTATTAGAAATCATGCTTTAGGTTTAAATAATTTTCTCACATATTTTTGAAGTTATAGAAATCATGCTCTTAGGATTTTATTATTCTTGATATTATGTTTGCGATAACAATCTTGTTTATAGGATTTCGTTTAAATGTGTTTAATCATTATTTTCTTATAGAAAGCATGTCTTAGGAATTATTAATATGCTAGAAATTTTGCCTATAGGAAATGTTCTTTCCTAATGTGATACACATACACCTAAAGCATATGTTTTTGCCTATAAAAAATGTTTTTTGCCTAAAGGATACTTATTTTTTATTGTGACCTTATTCAGTTATCGATAGTCTATGCACATTCTAAGAGATCTATCTTTCTTATGCACGAATAGCACAAGAGCACCCTAAGGAGAGACACTAGGCCTTATGAAACCTTTCTCTAACAAGTCTTTCGATTGCTCTTTCAACTCTTTCAGTTTAGGGGAGTGGGGGGGGGGGTCATTCTATATGGTGGAATTGAATCTCTGGAAGAACATCAATCCCAAAGTCAATCGCCCTGTCTTGGAGGGACTCTAGGAAGTTCCTTAGGAAACACTTCGGGGAACTTATTCACAATTGGGACTGACTCAAGAGTAGAAGATTCAACATCATCAGACTTGACTCGCATGAGGTGGTAAGAATAGGATATGTTCTTTCCCAATGTGATACACATACACCTAAAGGATATGTTTTTGCCTATAAAAAATGTTTTTTTGCCTAAAGTATACTTATTCTTTATTGTGACCTTATTCAGTTATTGATAGTCTATGCACATTCTAAGAGACCTATCTTTCTTACGCACGAATAGCACAAGAGCACCCTAAGGAGAGACACTAGGCCTTATGAAACCTTTCTCTAACAATTCTTTCTATTGCTCTTTCAACTCTTTCAGTTTAGTGGAGGGGGGGTCATTTTATATGGTGGAATTGAAATGGGTTGGTTCTCTGGAAGAACATCAATCCCAAAGTCAATCGCCATGTCTTGGAGGGACTCCAGGAAGTTCCTTAGGAAACACTTTGGGGAACTCATTCACAATTGGGACTGACTCAAGAGTAGAAGATTCAACATCATTAGAATTGACTCGCATGAGGTGGTAAGTATAACCTTTGGAGATCAACTTTCTGGCTCTAAGTTAAGAGATAAATTTTTCTTTTAGGTGCAACAGAACTCCCTTTCCACTCTAAGACATGTTTATTAGGAAATTGAAACTTAATAATTTGGGTTTTACAGTCAACAGTAGCATAACATACGTGGAGCTAATCCATGCCAAGTATCACATCAAAGTCAACCACCTCTAATTCTACCAAGTCAGCTAAGTTATCTCTATGATAAATGGATACTATGCAATTCTTATAAACCCTCTTAGCTAAGATAGACTCACCAGTAGGAGTGGAAACAACAAAAGGCTCAAGCAAACACTCTGTGAGAATCCCAAACTTACCAGTCACATAGGGAGTCAGAAAAGATAGAGTGGCTCCTTGGTCAAGCAATGCATAGCAATCAAAAGTAAAGACTCGAAGCATACCCATGACAATATCTGGTGCTGCCTCGTGATCCTGACGAGTCCCCATGGCATAAAGATAATTAGCCCTGCCTCCTATACCTGTAGTAGTACCACTCTGATGACTGCTCATTGGAGACACTGCAGAAGACTGTACTCTATTGCTTTCTTCACCTCATCTCCTCTTCAGGCACTCATGTAGGAAGTAACCAGTTTGCCCACATAGGAAGCAAGCACTCCTTCCCAAATGACACCTACGTAGATGGAGCTTCCAACAATTACCACAGAGTGGCTTTCCCCTAGGGCCTTGAGTCACACTTGCTTGAGATTGAGCACCCGGAGCCCTGTAATTCTTGTAAACATGAGACTCCTGATCATACCTATTTGGCTGAACGTGCGCACTCGCCATGGAGGGTGCATGGTGAGATTTTTTTTCTAAAAATAAGACTTGTCACCCTTATTCTGTCTCTGTTGGCTAAGCTCATGCCCTATTGATTTTTCCTTTCTGTTCATCTGCTCTTCCCTGTCTCTTCTCTTATCCTCCTATGTCTACTGGAAATACACCATCCTGGAGATGTCCATGTCAGGAATCAACAAAGCTGTCGTGCACTCTTTCTGCACATGTCTGCCCAAAGTAGACACAAACTTCCTTATCCTTGGTCTCATGTCTTGGACCATCTCCGGAGCATACTTGGACAACTTAATAAACTAGGTGTAAGTGGTACTCAGAGACTATTGCTAGCCTCCAAATAAACCACCTAGTTCCACCACACTCGTTCAATCAATAAATTAGCAGAAGATGTTACAGAATAATAACCTTAGCCATCAGTGGGCAATTAGACTTCTCAAACTATGTCTATCACATGAAGCAAGATAAATGAAGAAACTCAGTTTAAAACGAAAACAAGGGGGGAAAACGACCCCAATCATCATCTATCATCTCTCTGTGTCTGTGAAGCCTCTATAACTACTATCTAAGAAGGTAACATGACAAGCTATGGCTACCACAATCAAATGAAATAACTCATTAGAAATAAAGAAAGAATTATCCTTCGAATGCAGTGGAGGACACGCCACTCTCTAGAATCAAGTAGCTCTGAACCTCAATAATTCGCCTACTGAAGTCCTCTGTCTACTGAATTTGCATCACAAAATGATGCAGTGCAAAGAGGGAGTTAGTACATGGAATGTACTATATGTAAAATGGACTAATGTAAATAGTATAGGCAAGACAGTATAATATGACATTAACTCATCAGTTATTGAATCTCAACTAAGGAAAAGATTAGGAAACTATCACATTACCGTCAGTCAAGACTCATACTATCACATCAACGTTAGAGTACTAACAACATAGGACCTATCTGGGAGTTTCTCGGACCTATATCCATCAACAATGAGCCGGTGATGGTACAACGAAGCGATGTCATTGCAGCATCCCCCCAGTACCTTACTGGGGTAAAAAGGCGTACATCTGTGAGTTTATAATACCATCAAGTCCTCTTTTTGGACTAAGAAAACATCTATTGCTTACGGTCCAATCCTTTTTTATGCTGGCCACGTAGTTAATGAGTGCGAGTGGGATTCACTCTTTCTCATTTTCGGTGCTCAATACTCCTCCCAGGAGCCAAATGCTCATAAACATCAACATCAAGGTTCCTCATCGTTTAGTCCCTTTTGGACAAGGGCATCAACTCATCTCATCTCGGAAAAATTATGAACATTCTTTAGAACTCAAGTGTAACCTTCTAAAGACTCTAAGGGTCTCACCCTCTATTAATTCCAGCAACATTATCATCATTACTCACTTAAATTAATACCCGGACCACAACAATCAAGCACAATTACGTTCTCATGGCTCTAGACATCAACCCCTAGGTTCATTCATGGCATCTATGACAGTAAAACATGTAGAGTTTATAAAATTCTCCAGGTAAAGCATTTAAACAAGTAGTTCGAATTATGTTGATCCTCAATTTCAGAAAATATAAATAAAGTAAAATGGTATTCAAGATACATTTAAGATTTTTGTACAACAAGACCCACTTTCAATTATTCAACCTAATTCAATCATGGGGGCACATGGGAGAATAATCCCATATTCTGGGTAGCCTTTACATACCTGGATAAAGATTGTATTAATTTTCAACAAGAATTTGACTCGAACTTTGGAAATCCTCAATCCCCTTATTGTTCTCTCTCAGAAACTTGTACTTAAAACTAGGAGAATATGAGTTTTTGAAACCCTTCGTATGGATTTAAAGGAGTTAAAACACATTTTGGGGGTATTAAAATAGGTTGGGAATACCCCAAATACTCTTCTAAAAATTAAAAGAAAACTCGTCACCGAAATTGCACTGGTCCGGAACGCGAACCCATCACGTGCCAGTGTATTTTCGAGAATTTCAGCCTCCGTTGAATATGAATAAAAAAAATAAGTGTGGGCCCGCTTTGCAGCCCTGTCGTGCACCTTCATTATTTTCGGTTAAACTTACAAAAATTATATTTTCGATCCAGTTGCTCTAAAACCGGGTTGAGTCCATATTCCCACTCGATATTTTCGCGCTGATCGCAAATCCAGCGTCGAATTTTTCATCGAAGCTTTTGCAAACGTGCGCATGATTACGCTCTACGGGCATTTTGGTAAATTTCATGGGGTGTTATAATTATATCAATGCAAGTAAAGAGTCTTAAAATGGGTTGAAATTGAAGATTAAATTGGGCTCAATTGAGGATTCTTTTGATATAGATTAAAACTTGAATGGGTTGAGAGTGAATCAAACTAAAATTATCTAGAGCCTAACTCATAAAATATTGGGTGGGTCGGGTGGGGGGGGAGGGGGGGTTACCTATATTTGGGAACATTTTGATGCCCTTATTGGTTTTTCTTCAATATTAGTATGGTTCGGTTAATTTTGATTTTTTATTTTTAAAGTATCACTTCAAAATACACTATTACTAAAATATTTTTTCGTAAATATGTTTTGGAAGAAACACTTTAATTCACCAAAAAGTCAAGAATGTAAAATCTTCTTGCAATATTATTTGATCTAAAATTTTATATAGAAATGTTTGCATAGATTTTTCATATTGTTTGATGGACTATCTATTATAGTATCTTTTAATTTGAAATCTACTTAATTAAAGGGAAAAGACCCAAATTGTCCAATCACTAGAGGTCTAGGACCTAAGTTATATTTATATTTAAATTTTTTTTATAAAATATATTTATATATTAAATTTAACATGTTAGAAGTCCTTTCTCTTTCGGTGCACGTTAGTGTGCACTAACTTGCACCATCGAAAATGGGGAGAGGACGACCACGCAAGAACACTCAGAAACAACATGATGAGAAAATCATACAAGGAATCAGCATGAGCTTATTTGCTAGAGGATCCCATAGCAGATATGAAAGCAACTCACATGACGATAAGCTAACAACACCTGGAAAGAGCTCGGGAAGAGGCAATAGTAAGGAAAAAGATAGAACAATAGAGGACTGGCCAGATCTGGTAATAAACAAAGAAAGTGAAGGAACTGGCCAACAAACGCAAGGAGAAATCAATGAAACAGTAACTGAGGGAGGAAAGCAACCAGAAGTGAAACCTTGGGCAAATCTGTTTGCTAAGAATAGATTAGCTGCCCGAGGTATGGACTTAACTTACATTGCACCTAGTATAGTTAAGGGTGAGAAAGTAGTGGAGATATTGAAGGAAGATATTACTAAAGAAGAGGCTAAATGGAAGCCGTCCATAGTCTTGTATGTGCTAGGAGATGCCCCATCAATAGGAGCAATGGATAGATTCATGGCAAGCCAAGGAACCTCTTCAATTAACCTGTGGTCCTGTATCACGCGGATGGATACTTTATTGTTCGATTTGCTAATGAAGAGAAAAGGGACAAGGTTCTCTGCTCAGAGCCCTATCATATACTAAGAAGGCCCAGTCATAATGAAATTGTGGACACCAAGATTCAACTTCAAGGATGAGATCCTTACCACCATACCATTGTGGGTTAAGCTCCCTAGCCTACCATTTAGTTGTTGGAATTCTGTGGTACTCAGCAAAACAGGGAGTAGCTTGGGTCAACCTCTTTACGCGGATGAATGTACTACCAGCATAAACAGAATCTCATTTGCAAGGATTTTCATAGAAATGGATGTAACCAAAACACTCCCCAAGTCAGTCAAAATTCAAGAGCCTACAGGGAGGGTATTTGAGCAACACATTGATTATGAATAGAAGCCAATCTTTTGTCAAAAATGCCTACAAGTAGGACACTCATGCCAAGAGAAAGCAGCTGCAATAACAACATTGCTAAGAATGAGAAAGGGACAGAATTAGGGCTTGAGAAAAAAGCGGAAACCAACCTAAACAAAACATGCATGCCATCACACAACAAAACAAGAATCCTGCGAATAAGGAGAAAGGTATTGGGATTGCTGAATCAGTGGAGGAATAATGGCAAACTATCACACATAAGTCAGGAAAACAAAAGAGTAATCAAATGGTACCTACGCAACCTACCATCAGCATGGAAGGTTTGAGAATTAGAGAGGATGGACAACATAGTGGAAGTACTAAGAAAGTAAGTGGAAATCAACCTCCAAGAAATGATGTAGCCTGGAATGTTGGGGGTTTTAAGCAGGGGTCAACCACAAGGAAATGAAATTGTTTATCAAAAGAAATAATGTTAGTTGTATAGAAATATATGAACATAGAGTTAGAATAACATAAGGGGGAGAATTTGGGTTGTTTGGGATACAGAAAACGTAAAGTTTGAGAACAAGGAAATATCAGCTCAGCACATATATAGCTTGTTAATACTGATATAGGAGAGGAAAAAATTTTAGTTCACATCAGTTTATGGCTTAAAGACCATTGCCACCAGGAGACCTTTATGGGAAGCTTTGCATAGTTTGAACCAGAATATCAAGGAACCTTGGCTGATCATGGGGGATTTCAATGCTACGTTGACAACAGAAAATAGGTCAGTTGGTAATCCAGTACAAGAAGCTTAAACAAGGGATTTTACTGACTGTATAATCCAATGTAATCTGACAGAACTAGCAACAGTAGGGAAAGAATATACATGGGCTAATGAGCATGTCTTTAGCAGAATTGATAAAGCTCTAGTGAATCCAAATTGGGTGATTGAAATGCCACCTATACAAGCCCAGATAATGGAACCATTATTTTCAGATCACTCACCCCTAGGCCTTATAATAAAACAACATAGGGTAAGCATCAAGGCTCCATTTATGTTCTATAACTGCCTCAGTCAACATTAAAGCTTTCACAATAGGGTAGTATAGGGATGGCAGCACCAAGTAATAAGTATGAGGGATGTCTGGTATAACCTTAAGGCTATGAGAAGGCAAATGTAAGAGCTTAATAATAAGGAGTTCTCAGGAGTCTCAAGCAAAGGTAAGCTACTGAGAGAGTAGTTGGAGAACAAACAGAAACAAATGACAACACTTCCTCTTCAACAACAGCTGATAGATAAGGAAAAAGGAATTAGGAAAGAGTTTATAAAGTCGAGCCAAATTGAGAAAGGCATCTACAAACAAAAGTCAAGAGTACAATGGCTCCAATTAGGGGATTCCAATAACAAATTCTTCTTTGCCAGCATGAAGAATGGGAGAGCATGTAACCAAATCAATATGCTAACAAAGGAAGATGAAAGTGTCTTGAGAGATCCAAAAGAAATCACTAAGGAAGCTGTGAAGTTTTATCAGCAATTGCTAGGCCAAACCAGTCCCAAGATGCCATCAGCTTAACAGAGAACATTGAAGGAAGGGCCAGTCCTGACAAGAGACCAACAATTGTTGCTAATCAGAGAATTCACCAAAGAGAATGTATTAGCAGCCCAGAGTATTGATGACAACAAGGCACTAAGTGGAGATGGATTTAATGCACACTTCTTTAAGAAATCTTGGTCCATTATAGGGCAAGATGTCACAAAGACAGTGTGCAGTTCTTCCATAGCAATGCAATGTTCAGGCCAATCAATAAGACCACAGTCACTCTTATTCCCAAGGTAAAACATCCCAGCTTAATTAAGGAATACATACCTATTTCATGTTACACCACCATCTGCAAAATCATATCCAAAATGCTCACCCATTGATTACAAATTGTCATGGAGTACCTTATAGATCCGAGCCAGGTAGCTTTTGTCCCAGGAAGAATGCTAACTGATAATGTGATCCTAAGCCATGAGTTAATCAAGGGCTATAGGAGGAAAGGGATTTCACCAAGATATATGATAAAAATAGATATGCAAAAAGCATATGATTTTTTGGAATAGTATTTTCTTAGAGAGGTGTTGCAATGCTTACAAGTACCTTCAAAGTTCATTGAATGGATCATGCAATGTGTATCAACAGTGAGCTATTCAATTATGGTAAATGGAAATCCCAGTGCTCCTTTTAAGGCAAAGAGAGGGGTCAGACAAGGTGATCCTCTATCACCTTACCTATTTTCGCTAGTCATGGAATACCTAACTAGATCTCTGAAGAAACTGAGAATGCAAGGAAGTTTTAAGTTCCATCCAAGATGTCAAAAGCTTCACATAGTGCAATTAAGTTTTGCTGATGATTTGTTGCTTTTTAGCAGAGTTGATCTGCAATCAGTAAAGCATATATATCAGTATTTTTTGAAATTCTCAAGAGTGTCTGACCTCGTAGAAAATCAGAGTAAAAGCAATATATATTTTGGAGGAGTTCAGGAGCATATACAGCAGCAAATACTCCAACTCACAGGCTTCAAAAAAGGGGCATTATCATTCAAGTACCTGGTAGTACCACTCAGCTCTAAAAGACTAACAGTGCACCAGTGCTCCCCTATGCTGGATAAGATAGTTGACAGAATTAAAATATGGACAGTGAAGTATTTATCTTATGCAGGAAGCCTTCAACTGCTCCAAAGTGTATTGCTGGCTATACAAAACTTTTAGTCCCAAATATTCTTGATCCCTAAGGAGATCCTGAAGCAAGTGGAAACATTATACAGGAGGTTTCTATGGACTGGAGAGCATCAACACAAAGGAAAGTGCCCTATTGCTTGGGACATAATCTGCAAACCTAAGGTAGCTAGAGGACTCAATATTATCTCTGAGGTACAATGCTGGAACAAAGCAGCCATCCTAAAACACATGTGGAACTTCTTAGCCAAGAAGAAGGATAAATTATGGATTGAATGGGTGCATATATATTATCTGAAAGGGAATTGTAGCCAATATACCAAGGGAAATGATCATGGATGCAGACTATTACTCAATCAAAAAAGTGTATCAAAGGTTCAGAGGATCCTTCAATAAAGTTTCTTGGAGAAGGTTGATTTGCAATAACAAAAGAAGTCCTATGTGGGTCTTTATCATTTACATAGCCCTGCATGAAAGATTATATACCAGGAACAGACTTGAGAAGTGGAAACTTAACACTGAAAGAATATATATTCTCTGTAATGCTGAAGATGAAACACACTAACACCTCTACTTCACTTGCAACACCTCTAAATAGGTGTGGGAACAATTGTTGAAATAGCTATCTCTGAACAGACAACGCCACACCTGGGGTGAGGATATCACATGGGCAATACAACATGCAGGGAAGAAAGACATTAAGGCAGAAATGTATAGAGTTACTTTGGATGCTGTTGTATATTTCATATGGCAAGAAAGGAACTATAGAATCTTTCAACAGGGGAGTAGGAACACAAAACAATTAGTGAGACTAATCATTCACGAGATGCACTATAGATGCAATCCAATGCCAAGAATGGAAAACTTGATGAGCAGTTTGAATTATTACCCCTAGACCAGTTATTAGCATAGAAGTAGTAAACCAATAGCTGAGTCTTGAGAGTGGAACTTGTCCATCTCCTAGTTTTCAAAGTTGTATATATTGACAAATTCGGTAATACAAATATAGTTATCAAAAAAATTTAACATGTTACTATGCAAAATATATTTGCATAAAGTTATTTGGTTTGAGAATTTTTTAGTTTTTTTCATAAACTAAAAAGACCATCCCAATTATTCGAAACGGTTATGGACGAAAATAAAAGTTCATGATTTTATTGAAAAATGATAAAAGTAGTGTCGATTCGGTCATTTTTTCATATTCTTTTGACACCCATGGATAAAAGCCACTCTTCCAAAGGTCTTGGGCTCCAAAAATCTAAGTTCTTCTCTAATCATATTTTCTTTTGCGATATTACCCTCATCATACGGACATTAACACAACCATCAATGTTTCATTCGTAATTTAGTCAAGCAAAAAGCTTTAGAATTCAAATACTCTACTAATTGCTTCAATCGGACTGCAACCCTTTATTAAAAACTTATTAATACTAGGGTAAATTACGTTTCATATGTATTTACATTATATCATTATAGTTTGAAAAAATTACAATTTCTCGCTATAGTTAGGTTTTTATTATTTTTTTTCTCTCTTCTCTTTGCAATTTCTTTCTATATATACAAATGCATATGTATATCAATCACATATATATAATTATTTGACAGATATACATATTCAATTTAACAAATATACATATACAATTCTCCTCTTTGCATTCTCTACCCTGTCTCGCTCACCTCTCTCCTCCCTCTCCCAGTTAATCTCGTTTGTCAGATATACAAATATATATGTATATTAGTTACACATATACAATTATTTAACAGATATACACATATAATTTTATAAATAAACATGTCCTCTCTCTCGATTTCGCTCACCTCTCCTCCCTCTCTCAATCTCTCTCGCTTCTCTCCTATAATATATAGCTATAAATCGTAATTTTACTTATTTTAGCCATTTTTGCCTTATTATGTTTCAAATTTTTTCTCTTTTTGAAAAATCCTCTTAATATTAATGGTGCCTACTCTTGTTAAGGTAAGTCATAAGTGGTATAGGTGGAGTTATTAGAAGGGGATAATTTCGAATATATATAAAAAAAATTAATTAATTTATAACAAATATAGCCCGTATTTTATTTACATAAAAAAATAGCCCAAAATCAGTGAAACTATGCATGACTATACAATATAGCTTACGAAAAGTTATAGAAAGTATGCACTGACTATACAATATATGTTACTTAGACATAAACTATACACTAAATATATATTATGATACACAATATATACTGACTATACATACCTATACAAATATTTTTAAATTATTTTTACTAAAACATCCTTCAATGTAATTATCTCTATTAGAAATACCATCTGAATCGTCTTCAATCCGCAAAAGAATCGCATCCCTTCATAAAGGCTTACACCGGACCAATGAAAGAAATATTCAAACTCTAATTACAACACGAGAATCTATTTACAATTCTCTTATTATGACTTGCACATCTCAATTGAACAAGTGCAAGCTAATAAGGTGATGGATGCTTTACCAAGGCCAAGAAAATAGTAGCTACTAAGTATTTGCGATAACCAAAAAATTTGCTCAACCAACAAAAGCTGTATAACGCTCCATCCTTTGCTTCACAAGTGAAATTATGGACTCGACATTAACTTTGCTCCCACACCTTACTCTTTTTTTTAAAAAAAATTTCAATTTGTTGTTTTCTCTCTCATAATAATAAAAAAAATGTTAAAACTTTTTTTTGTCTCTCGAAAATGAAATATATTGATTATTGTATAATATTCCCGTCGTTTGAATTTTATTTTTAAATTTTGATTTGACACATCTTCTTAAAAAATAATTACAAACATAACAAGTTTATCATTTTATCTCTATTAATTAACAAAGTTTCGAATATATTTACTCACTACATTTTTTAGATTTATTAACTCAATATTAATAAATTAAGGATATAATAAGAAAACGTGAATTTTTCATATCTTGATATAAAAAAGACAAATAAAAATAAAAATCAAATTAGAAAATATTTGACTAGTAAATTTGAACAAGTTATTGACCGAATTTTTTGGTGCGTGATTTTTATTTAGATTTCAAGTTAGGAGTAAGATTTAGATACATACTATTCTTTTCAGAGTCTTTCTCTGAAATTACATTAGATATCTTATTGTATATTCAAAATGTGATATACATGTGTTTTAAGCTAATTATAGTAAAACCGTTGGAAATATAGTATTAGTAGCTTAACCAAATTCTATAATGAGCTATTTAAGATAAAATCATTAAAAAAAAATAATATTCGCTTAAATGAATTTAGTAAATATAATTAATAAATCAGATTCTAAAATATAATTTATAAATCTCATTTTGAAAATGTAATATATTAATAACAATTATTGATATTTTATTCCAATTGTAAAATAATTATTCATAAACCATGTACTAAATAATTAATTATTATTTCAATAGCTTGACTAGTTATTGTTTATATGCTTTGTGCTATTTCTAAAATTCACAAAATTACAAAATATAAATGATCAGCTATCAGTTTCTCATATTCTAAAAACATGCATCTGCGGAGAGAAATTTAAAAAATCCATCTATTTTTCACCCATTATTTTTTGCTACATATTTTATATTGTTGCTAGCATTAGAATGTACTATTCTAACATAAATATTTGAGTTCTTCTCTTTTTATAGGAGAGCGTGAGAACTATAAAGCAAACTAACAATCAACTTACTACTATAAGGATTTATTTGGCCATGAAATATATTTATTTCAAAATAATTTCTCACTGTATTTGAAAATTGGTATTGCAAAATGAAAATGAAAATTTCAAATTCAATTGAAAATTGTATTCATAATTTGAAAGACAAGTTATGGTTTTTTTTTTTTTTGGAAAAAAATCTCCCTATTCATATTTAGATAGGAAATTTAACATGTTTGGCTTCACATTTAATATTTAAATGTTCATATTTTGTTTTTAAAAGAGTGCAAACAAAGTCAATATGTAAAAAGGAGCCGGAGGAAAAAATTAAAAAAAGAATTGCCATGAAAAATAAAAACAAAAGGGAAAAGTCTGAACATTAAAGTAGTGCAATTAATGACTCTCTTTTGTTTTTTCATTAGCCAAAAGATATATTGGCATCTCTTAACACCGCAAGCCAATTTTTTTTCTCTTTCTTCATTTTGTTTTGCAGCCATTGTTGGAAACACCATTCAAGTTTTTTTTCTTCTTTTCTTTTCTTTTGTTCGTTTTGTTTGCAGCCATTGTTGGAAACATCTTCATACAAGATTTTCCTTCTTCTTTTTTCGTGCATTATAGTTTAACCATGTCCAAAACTGTTTGTCAAAAAACTTCAACTCGTAAAAGCCTAAAAATTAATTAGGAGCCGATTTACTTGGATTCGATCCCTGTGCATTGTTCAATAACAAGTTTTGACCTCCATGCTTTTACCCCATCTCCACTAAAGAAAAAATCAAATATGAGGGATACCAATATTTTCAAAAGTAAATCACCGAAGAATCATCCATCTAACTCTGTCAAAGGGAATAATAAGGTATTATTCGAAACACAACCGTCTAAATTTTCAAATGATTTTTTTTGGTTAAATGTTGGGCTCCAGGCCCTTTATTAGATAATGATCAACAATCTATCTATTACATCTCAGAGGCCCAAAGAAAAATACCCTAAAAAACTTGCTAATCTAGAAAACACCACCAAACACTTTCTAAATCTAGACTTTTCTTCTTCTTCACCTGAAAGCCAATGACGATTCCACTGAAGACGTAGATACTTGTCATCATTGCGTTTCTCCTCAGCTTCCTTATGCTCGTGTAAGTGGACTCTTCCTTCCTCGCTATTTGGTAGACCTACCGATTGTTGAGACTTGAACCAGTAGTTTTAATCACCGTAACCATCCATGTGTAAGTATCTTGCCTCCTGACTCCCTCAATCTTTGCTAGATCTATCAGTAGAGCTCTTGTTAGCTGAATGAGTAGGATTGACCAAAGGTCATTTATCATATAATCTTGAACCTCAGCTTCCTCATTATCTGCCTCTGTTTCTATCACAAAATATAGGGCCTCAAGCTTGGTCCAATTATCAAATTAAAAGCTAGAGTTCCCTACCTTCACTTGCCATCAGATTTCATAATCAATATCTTCTCTGACTTTTATCAGATTTCTCCATATAAGGGAAGCCCTGGCATTTGCAACCATAGCAAGGTGAGATTTTCTGCAATACTTGACCCACATGTATTGAGCCCATAAGGAAAAAGTTGCAATTCTAAAAAGCCACCACAATTTAGCCATTAAAGCCTTATTCATCTCAATAAGAGACCTGAAGTCAAGCCCACCCTCTTCCTTAGGATAACATAGGTCTCTCCAGGCTATCTAATATTTGCCTTTGATTCCACCTGCTCCCCTCCACAAAAACCTTGCCAACAATTGATAAATCTGATCTGTTATTCTTTTTTAGGGGGGGGGGGTCATGACAGTCAACAAATGAACAAGCATAGTTTGTAGCGCATGTCTGATCAAGCTTTGTCTCCCCCCCCCCGACCCCCCCCCCCCCCCCCCCCCCCCCCCACCCCCCCCCACCCCACCCCCCCC
>JAOTQR010000045.1:8105516-8134333 GCA_025774065.1 Solanum ossicruentum | reverse complement strand
TTGTTTTTTTTTTTTAGGGGGGGGGGGGCCGTACAGGCAAAAAAAGAACAAGCCTATTTTTTAGCGCATGTCTGATCAAGCTTTTTCCCCCCCCCCCCCCCCCCCCATAAGATAAGAATTTATTATGCCAAGACAAGATCCTCCTAGCGATCTTTCTTACTAGCTCCTCAAAATAACAGATTCTGTTTTTGCCATAAAAAAATGTGCAGCCAAGATATAAAAAAGAAAAATTACCTTACTTGATTCCAGTGATCTTCTCAGTCTGATGGCTACACTCAGAGTTGTATTATCATGAAGGTAGAAAGAACTCTTAAACTTGTTGGACCTCTGCCTAGAAACTTCCTCATAGCTACTCAGAACCTTCATCATTTTAATCAATGAACCCCTGCGTCTAGAGCCAAATAAAATGGTATCATCAGCATAAGTAAGGTGATTAATTTTGAGACTCCATTTAGGAAGTCTATAACCAATATAGTCTGCATACTCATGTAAGCTGTTAAGACCCCTGGATAACACTTGAGCCGCAATTACATAACAAATATGGAGACAAATGATCCCCTTATTTCACTCTCCTCGAGGATTTGAAAAAATAATAGGACTTCCCATTTATAACTACTGAGTACCAATTATTTATCATTAGCATCCACACCATGTCAACGATTATCTCTGAAAAGTCAAACTGTCTCAGCACTTTAGTAAGAAAAATCCAGGAAACCTTATCATAGGCTTTCTCCATATCCATCTTAACAACTACATTCACATGTTTGTTTCTCTTGTTGACATCCCTGATAATCTCCTGAGCCAGAAGTATATTTTCTATAATATTCCTCCCTTGAATAAATCCAATTTGATTTTGAGAGATTAGTTTGGGTAGCATCTTTACCAATCTCCCATGGATCACCCTAGAAATCACCTTATTGACAAAAGAACTCAAATTGATAGGCCTTAAATCAGAGAATCATTTCACTATCTCCCTTTTAGGAATAAGAACTAGGTTGCTATGAGTAAAGAACTTGGTCAACTCCTGACCACAGAAGAAAGCTCTCACAACTCTGGTTATGTTCCCACCAACTGTATCCCAGCAAGATTGAAAAAACTGCCCTATGAACCCATCTGGACCATAAGCACTATTCTCATTAAGCTAAAAAACAGCCCTTTTCACTTCATCTTCTTTAGGCAGTTTCTCCATCTTCTCATTTTCTGCACTGGTGATTAATTTAGGAATGATATTGACAAGAGAGAAACCATTACTTCCTTTCTCAACCTGAAACTGATTTGAGAAAATCTCAACAGCTTTGCCACTAATGTCCTCCTCCTTGTGTAGCACCTCTCCCTGAGTTATTACAATTTCACCAATATGTAACTTTTTTCTTCTCCCTTTTACAAAGGAGTGAAAAAATTTGGTACTTCTGTCTACATCCTGTATCCATATTATTCTGGCCTTCTATTTCCAGAATTCCTCCTTTGCCTTTCTCCACAGTCTCAGTTCAGCCTCTACTCTTTTTAATTCTTATCTATTTGCTTCAGTCGGTTGTACTTCCAACTGTGCCTCCTTTACTCTCACAACATCCTCCAATATAGATACTTTTTGAAAAATATTATCATAAGCAACTTTACTCCACCTAGATAAAGCTTTCCTGAATTTTTATAATTTTATCTGAAACTCTATAAATGGGCTTCCCACAAAGTCCACCACCCAATTCTGCTTCACAACCTCCTGGAAATTCTTGTGTTTAACCTAGAAATTGAAGAATCTAAAAGGTTTTATACTTACTCCTTCCCTTGAGTTGCAAATCAAATATAAAGGGACATGGTCTAACCCTTCCCTGATAAGGTGTTGAACTTTTGAAGATGGGAAGATATCCAAAAAATTATTGTTAACAATAATTTTTTCTAATCTCTTTAGAATTGACTCCTCTTCTATTCTATCATTCCACCATGTGTAGTTGCTCCCTGTGAACTTGACTTCCACAAATGAGCAACTGCTTACAAAACAAGCAAATTCTACTGCCTCCTGTTGTAAGAAAGGTAATCCTCCCAACTTTTCATCCTCATTTAGGATGACATTAAAGTCACCCGACACAATCCAGTGCATGTTATCAGAAGGTTCCACAACCTATAACTCCTCCAAAAGTTCCAACCTTTCCAGCGTACTGCATCTTGCATATACCATTGAGAGTAAGAAAGGCTTATTATTGAAAATGAATTTGATTGTGACTTACTGAATAGAGTCCAGAATAACTTCAACAGTCCATTCTCTCCTTCAAAAGTACCATATCTTCCCAGAATAGTTGGATGTTGCATTATCAAAACTCAGCTTACTCTTATATTCTTCAATTTATGATGGTTTATGAAATGGTTTCATTAAAGCAATGAAAGAATAATGATGTCTTTTATTCATCTCCATTAATCTCTCAAAAGATTTTTGAGTATTAATGGATCTGACATTTCAATACAACATCTTCTCTATCATTATAAACTAATGGATTTATCTTTATTACTCCTTGTCTTGACCTATAAAGGGATAACAGATCTATCTTTCTTTCTTTCTGTCTTTAAGCTGCTAGCTTGTGTTGGTGATAAATCACCTTTCTTTTTGATCTGCTGGATATTTTCCTCTAGTTCCTCATCTTCCTCTTCCATCTGCCTTTGGTCTATGTGATGTAACTCATCAAACAATTGTTCTGCCCCTTTCTTCATTGTGTTCCCCATAATTTCCTCCTCTTGAGTATTTTCAGACTTGTCAAATTGTTATGGATCTTTTTGCACTTCAGCAACAAAAATTTCGTCAAGAACCCCTTATATACCTTTTATTGCCTTACTGTCAAACGATTATCCCTTGTCATTTTTCCCTGGTGTATGTCCCATTTCCTTTGTCCCAGACACTTGCTCCCTCTCTCCATTGTTGGTAGAGGTGACAGAATTCACCCTTGACTCTCCCTTGCTGGAAACATTCCCTACTGCATTGGCTTTTCCATTGTCTGCCCCTGGACTTTTGGTCTCTTTGATTCCTTTCTCTCCCTCCCCAGACTTATCTTTTGATTTTGCTGGCTGAGTTTTATTCACCTGATTAATATTCTCTCCCTGTCCATCTCTTTGTAGAGCACCAAAGGCATTTCTAGTTCCAATTTTATTCCACACTTGCATGTTTTGCCCTTTGTCTCCCTTCCAGTGTTCTTTGCCTTTTGCTCCTCTCCTTTGTTCACCTTCTCCTTCCCCTTCTCCTTGTCTTGTTTTTGTGCCCCATCCTTAATTTTTCCTTCTTTTTGATCCTGCTTAATCTCCTCCGAATCTTTCTCCTCATCATACAACTCCGGATGCAACATCTAGCATTATTATTCATTGTGTCCCTGAAGCTTACAAATGGTACAGTATTTAGGGGCATAATCATATCTTATTGCTATCTGTTTCTTCGTTACTTCCCCATGTTCCCTTATGACCCTTATCTCCTTTACTTCCCCATGTGCCCTTCTGACCCTTATTTTAATTCTCTTAGGAAATTCTTGTAAAAGATCAATTTCAACCTTCACCCTAGCACAACTTGGGCGAGTTTGATTCTTTGTAGTCATGTCCAATTTTAATGGTATTCCAACTGCCCTAGCAAGCGAAAATATTGCCTCCTTCCCAAAAAAGTTTGGGGGAGCGCCGGGAATGAAATCCAGGCTATTGTTGTTGATGTTTTCGCTGATGGATCAAATGTTGAGTCCCATTTAAAGGTCCTCATAGGAAAGGATGTTTTCCTTTGGAAAATATAAAATGCAGGTTTAGATAGCAGATGAACATAATCCTACATCAATGATGCTCGGATCAAAATATGTCTATTACATAATAATCCGATCTTGCACTCTCCCTTAAGTTCGCATTGTTTGGGAATTAATCTTCTAAGTTCTTGAATCTCAGGCCACTCATAAGAAATTTTCCAATTATAGCATACTCCAGGTTTTTCATTTATTATCATTTGATCTACCTCTGTCTGCTCCCATAGAACTTGTGGTTCTCCATGCAGGTACGTAACTGGCATAAATGAAATTGATTTTGCTGATTCTTTAGGCTGTTTCAACACTATCGCATAAGAAATGGTTGGAGGTAGTGGTCCCCATTCTACTGAAGTGACCACCGGCTGAATCGTCCATGATCGCCGAGATAGGTAAACTAGGTTTTTAAGATCTAGGATTTAGAGAGAGAGAGAGCAAAAAAAATTATTTTTTAAATTTGCCAATGATAGCACCCTCTATATCAAAGTTGGTTATATGATTGGTAAAAAGGTTGGTATATTTATTGACATCAATTTATGTCGATTGAATTTTAGTTGATTTTATGATAGCAATATTGATTTTTTTGTTTGTTGATTGTGTGTGTAAAAACGATGAAGACTATATAAATTTTTTTAATTTTCTTGGTTGTTTTTATAATGGCAATGTTGATATTTTAATGAAAATATATTTGATAAAATTGTTGAAACTAATATATATGTAGTGTTGGTGTTATGAATGTTTGGTACCAAAGTTGAATTTTAATATGAAATTAGTAACAAATATAGATAATTTTTTGGTTATTTTTGTGATAGTAAAGCTGATATTTTGAATGCAATAGTGTTGGTATAGTTGTTGATAACATCATGCATGTAGTTGCATATAAGAAAATACTTTATTTTTGAAAATATTTGATCGCACAGTTGAAAGTTTAGATTTGGTTGGTAGTAGTGTTGGTAAAGTTGTTGTAAACTATATGTTGGCTATATGTTGGTGACAGATTTGGTTTCAATTGGTGTAATTTTGTACAAAAACTAACGACATAAAAAATTGAATAACCAACGCAGGTAGGTATGTTGATTACAAAGTCAAAGGTGTCATTTTTTGATCCAACAAGTGGATTCAAAGGTTCGGTTGATACTATTGCTTTGCAAATCAGTGTTGATACTGTCGTTTGTGAGATGGTACTCATGTATAAAATTAGTGATGAATGTGTTAGCGAAGTTCAACAATTATTTCTTTTAGTTGCTTTTCTAGTTATTAAGACGTATAACATGTTTTTGGAATGTTTATTTGTTAAAAAATGCAAAATGTAATTGTTTTTTGGAGTTATTGAATGAGCACAATTCGATGCATTTGTTTGTGTTGAAATGAAAAATGTTGTCCGCAGGGTTTGGGGAATTGCAATTCAGTTTGTTGGTGCTTTTATTGGTATAAAGTTTGGTGAAAGTTTGTCACATTGTTTCGATTGTGGCAAAAGTGTTGTTTGGTTGCTCCTTTTACTTTAAAGTGGTATCATGGTTGATTTTTTATCAGAACTTCCATGTTCTTTTGCGTAGGTTGACAAATTGATGTTTGATTGGTTGTTCAAAATTATTTACATTTCTTATGGCAACAGTAAATTTGCCAGTTATTTGGTTTGTAAATTGATATATAGGTTGGTTTTTCCTGATAAATATTTGATTTCAAATATTATTGTGAAGATTGTTTATTTGTTAAGCTTGTTATTGCAAAGAACATATTGTTTATTTGTTAAATTTGTTATTGCAAAGAATAATGAATTTCAGGTACTTTGTTACAAAATTAGTTTAAATAAAATTTTATTACTATTTTTTGTGCTAGTTTTTGATGCTTTTCGATAGTCGCATAGTTTGATTTGTATTCTTGTTATGACTAATTGTTAGTACAAACGGGTTAAATAACACATAATTGGTATCAGTGAATGACATAATAACATTGATGGTAAAAAATTTATAGATTGTTTACACTAAGTAATATATACCATTGAGGTAATTGCAACATTCACAATGGCTGCACAACATAAAAAAAAAATACAAACTACATATCAGGTAGCCAAAAAAGAAAATACCAACTGTTTGTTCACCCCATTAGTATAATTTGCAAAAATATGCACTCGTAAATGTCGTAAACTTTGAAAAAAAAAGTTATGACATGTTCAATAGTAACAAGTGTCCAGTAAATGGTAAAAATCTCTCATAATGTTTATTTCTTTTTTCTTAGAATATACTTTGAAGTCATTGAAGCACCAAGCCTACTGACCACCTTGCCAGTAGCTTCATTCTCGCTTATGGTATCTGCTTCTACATTTCGCCGGCCATAATTTCAAAGCAATGCTCCGTACCTCAATCGAAATAAATCGGGAACTATGATAGTTTTTTCAAAATGAATTTGAAGATGTCCTTGTGAAATATATTCAACACATACGCACGTATACAGACTACAATCAATATCTAGAAAAAAGTAGAAATAATTTAATATTCAACAAAGTCAAAACATTGGTGGTTTAACTAAAAAAAAAAAAAGGACACCAGGGATAAGTATAGTCAGCAAAGGCATTCAATATATCAACTGTTTCACCATCTCGAAATCAAAAGGGAATTAATTGTAAAGAGGAACTATAATTATTGAACAGCACAAGATCTACCAAGTGTAATAACAAAAAAAAAACACCAAAAATAAAAATCATAGTTGAAAAAATGATTGATAAAAAAAAAATGAACATTAAACTCAACATGACACCTGAGAACCAATGTCTACGTCAACACAGAATCGAACTGTTGAACCAATATGTGTATGAGCATGTATCAATATATAACCCCATTGGGAACCAATGTATATATTAATAATTTCATCATCTCTTCTATCTACAAGGAATTGACTCTAAAAGAAACCCTAAAAATTATTGAACACAAGATCTACCAAGTCTACTAACAAAAAAAGAACACCAAAAAAAAAAAAAATCAAATCTCTATACAAAATACATCAAAAATCAGAACAAAAACCAACATGACACCTGTACACATATATATACGGCAACTAAGAAACCAACTATGATACCAATCTTTATATCGACATATAGCAACACAGAACCCAGTTGTGAACCAATGCATATATCCACAACTGCACCATCTCTTCTATCAAACAAGGAAATAGTTCTAAAAGAGATCCTAAATTTATCAAACACAAGATCTAACAACTCTACTAAAAAAAAGAGCACCAAAAAAGAAATCATAGTTGAAAAAAATACCCCAAAATATCATAACAAAAATCAACATTAAAACCAACATGACACATGTGAACCAATGTATAAATCATCTAAGAAACCAACAATGAAACCAATTTATATCAACACATATCAACACAGAATCCAATTGAAAACCAATGCATATATCAACAATTGCACCATCTCTTCTATCAAATAATGAATTAACTCAAAAAAAAAGATCCAAAAATTATTAAGCACAAGATGTAACAATTTTACTAAAAAAAAAGAGAACACCAAAAAAGAAATCATAGTTGTAAAAAAAAATGATTGTGAAGAAGACAAACAAAGGAATGGGTCCTTGCAAGAACACGAAAAAAAAAAAGAAAAAAATGATATGAAAGAGACAGAGAATCGTTGAACATCTCGAACCATTGCAGTCCATGGCACTAAGCACAAGAAAAGGGTAAAGGAGCAAATGAGCTACAACGGGAATAAAAGAGACACATGCAAGACAACCTTACCTGTATCTGGATTTCATGGATTAGCAATTTTTGGCTTCACCGACGTGAAGACACCACTCAAATCGGAGAAGCTCAGGGGAGAAGATGAGTGTAATTAGGAAAGTGAAGAGACATATGTCTCTTTTGATGCTGCACAATGTTTTTAAAAAGTGGGTTAGGTTGGTCGCTATCAAATATGTAAGATATTTTAAAACAATAAAATGACTTTGGTCCTATTAATTTTTTTTTTAAAAAAAGGTTAGTCTGACTTTATATTAATAATTAGACAAAGCATAAATATCTTCACATGGGTTACTTTCAAAAAGTAACCAATCAGAAAAAAGGGATATATTGGAAACATAAATTCTTTAAACTCAATTACAAATCCCAATAATAAAAATATGTAAAAATTAAAATAGAAAGAGAAATAAAAATGTTAGTTAACATGTATACTTTGGTAAATAAAAGTTCAAGTTTGTAAATATTATATGGGCCATATCAAAAATGTAATAAACACTCTTAAATAGTTTTTTCTTACAATTTTTCCTTTTTTTTTCCCAACTCATTTTTCACTTTTAATTGTTTTATTTAAATACATTAGATACAACATTAACTTCGTAAAAGTTTTAAAATATATTTGAAATCTATGGAAGCATGCCTACTAAATATCCATTGGGTGAATTAAAAAATTTTATTGCTCAATTTTTTTTGAAAAAATGGTATAAAAATTAAATACTTCTTCAATTTTATTTTATGTGTGTCGCGATCCGACCTTTCAGGTCATGATGGCTCATGTTAGATTTCACCTACAGGCAAGCCAATCCAAACACACACTACCGATCCTAATAGCTACGCATAACGACAACTAACGACATACAAAAATAAGCCAACAACACCCTATCCCGGGACATGGAAGTCACCTGTACAGAGTTACATAGACTCAAAATAAAAATATTCACATATATATACATAGCCAGAATAATATCCTACATACAAGCCAAAATTATAGATATACAAGGCCAGTCTAAATACAAAAGACGGCCTAATGAACAGCAGGAGACTGAGAAGACCCTACGTACGGCTCGATGCTCACAAAATATCCTGTAGCGGCTATGACGTGCCTAGATCAACGACCACAGCTCATACCAAGACCTGCACCACGAGAAAATGTAAAAAAGTAGGGGTGAGTACTAGTGGAAGTTACCCAGTATGCATCATCAGCCGATTGAGTGAAATATAGTAAATACGATAACAAATGTAATGAAAAGCTCTGGTGCGAGCTATTTGAATCAGGGTTGAAAGATAAGCATGTTTGTAGAACCACGAAACACCTACTGAACAGAACCAAGCTATATACCACTATGCCAACTGACGAAACCCAAAATAGAACCACAACACAACTATCTCACGACAGAGGTCTCATGTTGTACATGGGTTTAAGGCCCTAGTGTCTATGCATGTACACCAACTGGGTCCTCATAAGCCTAGAAGGTACACCCATGCACAATCAGGGTGTATAGGTATAAGGATACAGAAATCAGTAACAAATAGTATAAGATCTCAACCAGTACAGAACATAGTGTCACATGGGGACTCGACCCCTAACTGTCACCTTGGGACCCGATACCCTATAATATCAGACGAGGACTTAATCCCCTGAAATACCACCTACGAACTCGTACCTCGAATCCTCTCGACCAAGCATCCAACCGAGGAAGTCATCCAAGGGTAGATAGATTGACAATCAATTGAGACTCTAATCCATAAAAATCATCCAGGACTCGAACCTCGAAAGGCCCTAACAAAGCTTAAAAATCCACTTTCGAAGATTTTTTTGCCCGAGGTGCTCACCACAACTCACGGTGCATACCCCGATCCATGGTGTGTCACGTGGACAGCCCCTTGGGCCTAGTTCCAGCCTCTGTCGAGGGTTCTTTTAAGTTTTCCTTCACAGCCCGTGGTGCATTCCACAAACCGTTTAGGGTGTCTTGGAGGTAGCCTTGGTCCAAATGAAGGCTGCCCTAGGCTGCTTTGGAGGTTTTTCAATGAAGGGTTCTACCACGGATGTTTTCATAAATCAATACAAAATCCATAAAGCACACAAGTATATATAGTATCCTTGTACATAAAGTATACCACAATCAAGCATAAAGATGCTTATTAAGTTTTGCAATGGCAACAAATGCCTCTTCTTGAAAAAGTATAAATTAAAAAAGAAAAAAAGAAGTCATCTCTATGGTGCTTTGAAACAAACAGAAAGCCAACACGACATAATCATGTGCCCACAAGAGTCTTCACAGCACCGCAGCAGATCCAGCAAGAGCATTCCCCCTGCTTTTACGAAGATAATAACTCAGATGCCAGTAACTTCATACATTTCAGTAAGCTTTACCTCCTTCAGAGACAAGTGACCAGCCCCAAAGATTTTGGTTTTAAAAAATAATGCTGAGGGGCTGCATGGGGAAGTAGAATCAAAATCCGTCTTGCCTGAGACCGAGGAACAACATAACATAAAAGGAAAAGAAAATACTCATCTCCAACAAAACACAACAAAATCAAGCTGCCAGCTTAAAAGACACATTATAATTCTGTTACCAATTCTGTTCTCTTTTGTTCCGTCTATTTCCTTCATGAGACGTCATTGCCATCACCAAAAGTACAGACTAAACTTCATTGATTGCTCGAAGAAGCACAATAGCTACCAAACCCTGGGCCACATGAAAATTTGACTCTTTAACTTGGTTTTCCAACTGGCATTGGCTCAGACTGTTCAGCACCAGCTTGTCCGGCCATCTCATTGCCACACTGCTTAGCTGGAGCACTTAATTCAGTAGATGATGATCTACTAAGATGTTCTTTGACATTTCCATGTCTCACAGTCTTATCATCAAATGCAACACATTGGAGATTCTCTACAAGTAAATCAGAAGCAGATTTTTGCAGAGATTGAGGACTTGATAGGGTTGAATTATGAACCGATGGCGGCATGAGCCAATGAAACCAGTCATTTCTCCGCCTTAACTTTTCACCCTGCAACACAAGGAAGAAGTTGTTCAGAACCCGTAACAGTTTAGCAGCAAATACTACCAGGGTATTTCCTAATTTAAGAATAACTATAACTATTATTAATACTCTAGAAAGTGCTCCTAGTTATGAAGCGCTAAATGCCAAAATAGGCCCATGCAAGAGTGTAGATGCAAATACTACCAAAGTATTTTCATGGTTAGGACATCAAGTAATGCCCATTCTGAAGCAATAAACATCTCAATCAGCTCCAGGCATCGGCAAACAAACACTATATAATTCAAACAGCAGCAACTAAGAACGTAGGACACATTAAAAGGATGAATTACAACCTATAATTTTGTTTCTAGCAGACGTACTTCAAAGAACGTGGTGGACAATGCATAATGCTATTGACTTCTTATAAATCATTTACAAGGGTATCGGCTCCAAGTGTACACAAGATTCCATACTCACATGAGTCACATCTAAAAAGTGCTCCATTCTTTCACAAAAAACTCAAATAACACATAGTGAACCCTTTCTTTTAGGCCAGAGAAAGTAGAAACTAAAAGTCTAAAAAGACCACAAACCACATATAGATAGGATACCTGTACTTCTACAACAGTAGAGGACCTCAAAGCATTCAGTATCAATTGTATATTATCTGTCAACTCCTTTACCTGCAAAAATGAAAATACAGTTCTTATCTTAAAACTGTTAACATATTTTATGTAAGTGAAAATATTGAGATAGAGTATCTTTTGGTCTTCATTTTTTAAAATTAAGTTCAATTAATTTCATTTTAGACTCCACACTGTTCACAAAATTTTGGTTCTTCTTTTTCATCTCTGACTACTTGACAATTTTCACAAGCACATCCCCTTCTTATAGGGACCAAAATTTCTTTCACAAACCACCTATCCCCTAAGTTAGAAGTGGAATTCATAAGAAAAAATAGATTTGATTGTATGGTGTACCACCGTTATGTACACAAAATTGGTAGGCCAAAATAAGCCTAGTTTTTCACGGCAAACAAAGTTACCATAAAAAGAATGCTTAAGGCATGCATTTAAGTGACGTTGCCCTGAGTTATACTGAAGAGCCGTTGATCTAAAGGATATCTACGGACTTCTTGATCCACCTTCAACTCAACGAGATGAAAGATTAATCATCTAAAACCACTGCCGTTGCAGCAAAAATGACATCAGAACTATCATAATAACGTTATTATACAAATAGAACACCAGATTGAACCAAAATCATACAGTCAAGTGCAAACTCCCATACAGACCAGAATTCTTTATACCATCTTAGAGTATCAGATATTCAGTGCACTAGTATATCAGAATACTTGAGTGGGTGCTAAAGTTCACCTCTCATTGTTGAGATGTGAATTATATCTCATTATAAAGTTCACCTCTCATTGTTGAGCTTGCATTTCCATTTTATCAAGCTCTGAGTATATCTCTTCACTTATCACATCTTAGACAACCCTTCATATAATTATCAATTGTCGACATTTTGAGGTAAGATTACCTTTATAAGAGTTATACTCCTTGGACAACTAAAGTTCAACAAAGGCGGGTGGACCCTACAACCTACTGTGGCCAGATCACCTTTAGCAGAGAACATTCACATATTGCATTCCTAATCATCTCATCAAACAGGCACTCATAATAAAAGCATGGTGTTTAAGTGCTTTGGAGATTTAGCCAGGATGAAGGAGTAGTCTGTATTAAAGCACATAGTAGTCGTCTTTTTTGCAGTTTCACCACCCAGATGTGGAACCTCTTCCTTAACATAACAGGAAGTTGTTGGACCATGCCGGAGCACACCTCAGATCTATTTAGTTGTTGGATCAGGAAGGGTGGAAGTAAGAGTCAGAAAAAATAGTGGAGATTAGTGCCATCATGTATATGGTGGTCAGTGTGGTTAGAAAGAAATGGCAGATGTTTTGAAAATTGCTCCAATTCCATTCATAAAGTAAAATGGAATTGTACAATATCTCTACTGTTTTGGTGTAAACAACTATGTATAATAGATATAGTGAACTTGATAGGAGACTTGTAATTGCTACTACTTTTTTGGAGGTGGCCAGCATTAAGGCATGCTGAAGAATACAACCGTACCAAATTTTTTTTAAAAAAAATAATAATAACTGAAGCAATCTATGGTAGCTGACAAAGTTTGAGTCCCCCTTCAAATGTGTTATACATTAAAGAAAGGGATCTGTAAATTATGGACAGAGTTTCACCAATTCACCAGATTGCAGATGAGGAATGGAGCAAAAATTAGGTTTTGGACAGACTTATGTACTAGTGATGGGTGCTTGAAACAAAAAGTTCCTCCTTTTTTCAGTTGGTGCATGAACATAACAAGATAGAGTTGTGGCTGATTCTATTCCAACATAGGGTGGCAGATGAAGTTTAGAAGGAATATGAAACAACAGGAAATTAAGGATTTTTGTCAATTACTCCAACTAGATTATACTCACATTGATCAGAGTAGGGGGGATTTAATAGTATGCAAAACTAGTAGGATAGAATAGTGAAAAAATAGGAGAAATACTATTGAGTTGTGTATTTACAGTATTACATTGAGACCCTATTTATAGACACTATATTGAACTCCTTTTCCAACTAGGACACTACATTACAATGCTTTTACAAGTAGAATTCTATAGTTGTTCTTGTTCCTATTCCTATTATAACACTTCCCCTCAAAATATGTGTCCTATGTATGGAGCTTGTAGCAGATGTGATTAATAAAAGGACCAAGAAGGGACTTGGTGATGAGATCCGCAAGAAAATAAGTAAAAACTGCTTTGGACGTCTGGACGACCTCAGTTGAAAATGAAATAATGGGAAAAGTGTAGAACTCTGGCATTAAAATAAATGAGTCGTCTTGAAATCAAGAGACGAGTAGATCTTGAACAAGAAAACCACTGGAACAGGCTCATGCGCCGGTGCATGGCCAGATCTCGTTGAAGGTGATGATCTCCTAGGTGGCGCATAAAGGTGAGTGGGAGGTCAATTCACGGTAGCGCATGGAGGTGGTTTAGCGACCCTGTACCTTATGGTGATGTTGGCTTTCAAACAACACTAACGAAAAGTGGGACTATGTAAGTCACATTTGAATAGTCACCGAAAAGACGCATGAAACTATGCGAATTAAATCTGAGGAGTCATCGGAAACTAAGTTGCTCGGACTCGAGTGCGGGTGTCCGATTCTAGAGGTCAGATGTTTAATAATCTAATTCTCAATATTCACAGATATGGGTCCATATATGAATATGGGTGCGGGAATTTGCCTAAAAATAACTAAAGTATCTAGAAATAGAGTGATAAAATCTAAATTATGAAATATTAGGTGGAGATCTTGTGGAGAATTCCAGAAGGAGATTAAAAGAAAAGGAGTGACATAGAAATTTTTGTATAAAAAGTATTTCATTTTCATCAATTTCACCTTAACTTTTGATTTTATTACAAAAATCATTAAAACTTTCCCCACTGATTTTGGCCAAAGTACCCGAAATCGGTTGACCAAATCGGACATGGATCCCACAACCGCACCCACACCCATGTCATGTCGACACGGGTGCGGCACCAAAAATGAAGAGTTCGAGCAACTTAGACCGAAAGATGCATGGTGCTATGCAACTCAAATACGAGAAAATAGTCTAGCACTATTCAAGATGCTATACAAATCAAATATGAGAAAGTAGTCACCAGAAAGATTCACTCTACTACAAAAATTACATATGAGAAAGTAGTCACTGGAAAGATGCATTGTGTTACGTAAAACAAATATGAGAAAATAGTCGCCAGAGAAATGCACGATGCTACACAAATCAGATATGACAAAGTATTCACTGAAAAGATGCACAGTTCTACGCAAACTAGATATGAGAAAATAGTTACCGCATAGATGTATGATGCTACACAAATCAAATACGAAAAGTAGTCACCGAAAAAATGCACAATACTAATTAAACTGGGGGAAGCTTCAAAAGTGCTTTAGCGGGTGATCAATTAGCAATACTGGAGATTTTATTCCATCCAGCCGTCCGTAGCATCATAAGGAGGACCCCCTTTTCGAGGTCTCGGAATCAGGACCGCTATCCAGCAGACACTAATGGACATGGGGTTGACACAGATCAACCCTAGAAAGTAGTAACTAAAAATCGATGTATGGTAACCTGTTTGACTGAGTTTTCTTTCCCCGAATATTGGGTTCATGCTTATATCATTGGCCCTACTTTTGTTAACATAGCCATTACCGAGACACAGTATTGTGAAAGGCCATTGCCTTGCCGCTAATGGCGAGAGGCGAGGCAGCCCTTTGCTGCCTTTAAGCTTTGTGGTCGGGCGATCTTCAAAGCGACATCATGAAAAATGGCGGTAGGCAACAAATGCATCCCCTTTTCTATTTTCTTTTAGAAAAAAAAAAGACAACTAATTTAGGATTTGAAAAATTAAAAGGTAATTTTAGAATTTTCTTTCCAAATTTGCATAGTTTACTTCCAGTCAACTCAACTAGACTTCTCCGACAACCAGCCAGATTTTTCCATAGCTCCAAAGTCCAACCAATACATTCAGATTTCTTCCTGTGTTGTGTTTCTTTTTCCTCCTTCTTCTTCTTTGGTTTCAGACTTATAGTTACTTCTACCTTTGTTTTTGCCTCACTGTTTTGACTTTTGTTTTGTTTTTTCTCATTCAAGTTTTAGACTTTTATTATTTACCGTCTATTTTCAGTTTTTGAATTGAAATATTTGCTAATATGTTATTATTGAGATTTTGATTATTTATATATGCAATTGAATGTTTTAATTTTTTGGTATTTATTGGAGCCGCACTTCAAAAAGGCAAGCACCATATGAGCAACATATGAGCCATCGCCGCTTTGCTTATGATGAGCCAAACCCTTGTCGCCTTTCGCCGTCCAAAACGTTGGCCAAACGAGTAACATATGAGCCATAGCCGCCTACCGACAATGGGAGCTCTTTGATTTTCTACCGGGATCGTAGAAACTATGATACCATGTGAGAAATATAGAAGAAAAATATTTTCCAATTGTGTATCTACATTATTACATTGAGACCCTATTTATAGACATTAAATTAGACTCTTTTTTTTCTAGATAAGGTAACTATTACTTTGATTCCTTTTTCAACTAGGAAACTACACTAAGAAATCCTTTTCCAAGTAAGATTATATATATTGTTCTTGCTCCTAATACTCTAACCAAAATCTTTTCAGGCAAGAAGTATTGTAGCTCTCTAATGAAGCAAACATGATATTGGTATAATAGTTGGCTATGGAAATGGATCTGGAGAACTGAAGCTCCTACGAAAGTAGCTTGTTTTGGTTCGATTGCAGAATGTAGAGCTTGCCTTATTCAAGATAATCTTGAGAAGAAAGGTTTTGCACAAGGCAATACTCCTTCCGTCCCATTATATGTGGCACCATTTGACTTGGCATAGCGTTTTAGAGAAAAGGGAAGACTTATGGAACTTATGGTCTAAACCAATCCTTAAATATTTGTGTGGTTGTAGAAAAGAGGAATTGTTTCTAATTACAGCAAGATGACAATCTTTTAGAGACATACTAAAAAAAAGTGTGTCATGTAAAATGGGATGGAGAGAGGAGATGTTACTTATGTGAAGAAGAGTTGGAGATTGTGAATCACCCTCTTATGCATTGCAGAATAGCTAGACAATGTTGGGAATATCTTTTTCAGTATTTGTGGGATTTCTTGGATCATGCCTCAGAGAGGATTTGGAGATTGTTAATCACTTTCCTGTTAATCACTTTCTTATGCATTGCAGAATACCTAGACAATGTTGGGAATGTCTTTTTCAGTATTTGTGGGATCTCTTGGATCATGCCTCAGAGCATAAAGGAGTTACTAGAGAATTGGCAGCACCTGAGAATGCATAAAGCTTTGAAGCAAATTTAGAGAACTATACCTTAGTGCATATTCTGGACTACTTGGCTAGAAAGAGAAAGAAACACCACTTGTTTTGATGGGCAAAAAGACCATATTTCTAGAATTGAAAACAAGTGCTTATTATATAATCTGTTTTGTTGGTGTCAAAGTATTTGCATTGATAATATAGGTCAAATATGGACTTCCTAGAGTTGCTGGGGAGATGATGTAATTGACTGTATGGATATTCTCAACAGTCTTTCGCAACTCTTGGTACCTTCTTTTTTGACAAAGCAGCTCTTGGTACCATCTTGGTACTTAATAAGCCTTTACCTAATTTAAATATATATATACATAGTTCATTGGTGAATCCAGTAATTTGATATGCAAACAGTCATTTCTTATGCTGAAATGACTTTCTGCTCAGATGCATAAACATTTCAGTCTAGTGACCTCAACTTCAAATTAATACACTGGACATTAGTACTTGGAAAAAAACATCTTGATAAAGCCCCATATGACAAAAATTATCCCATAGAATTATTAAATCCATTCAATTGGTTACAACTAACTGGTCATATCATGGACCTGACGAATAAAGAGGGACAACATAAGATCATGCAACTCTACAAGTGTTCCACCCTGACTAGATTGGATAATGCAGGAATTTTGCCGACCTTCATCTACTAACTACTCTGGTTCTCTCCCACTGTTTTTGTTTGTTTGATAAGAGTATGGATCTCCTCAGCTGATTTTATGCTCAATTATGTCCTAATTTGACTTATACTGTTATGCTGTTTCCAAATTTGGAGGATAACCCTAAGAATTTCAAAAACAAGTAGTTACAGAAGACCACAGAGGCTCACCCTTTGCCCCCCAAAAGAAGTACAAACAGAGAAGGGAAGTCCAAAGGATTAAGTATAAAAATATCCTATCAGGATGTCTCCACCCCCCCCCCCCCCAAAGATACCATTTTGTAACCAATAAAAGGGGAGAAAAGGAATTAACCAGGCCCAGCAACATTATTAGCAGTTAGCAGCTTTTCAAATGAATAAGCTACTAATACACATGCAAATATTAACCACAAACTAAGGCTCAATAGAACACTCCAACCGCTCAATAGAACACTCCAACCAACTCACTTTCTTGAAGCCTGCTACTAGTGTAACCGGAACCCATCCATGTTCATCCATGTTTTGTCGCAAGAATGTGTCCTTAATTAAATTCTCATTACTGCAACAAAAATTAGGGACAAGACGACTTTAGAATACCAATACAGTTAAGGCAGTTACTAAATAAGAGCAATTACACCCAAATAGAACAAAGACATATCTACCTGAAATAATAATCCATCTGGTTCAATATTCTAGTATGCAATTGAGTATCTGGAACATGAACAAAGACAGGTGGACCAGGAGAGAGCACAGGCATTCTGGGTGAATCGGGGAATGGAACTGGAAAATAAAATACAGGTGGAACTTCTGCATATTGGTTAAAGTATCAGCAGAGAGACAGAACGGGGTTTAGTAACTCAGAAAAAAGATCTTGAGAAGTAAAACAACTCACCAGAATAAACCATGGGAGTTGGATAGGGTGGCACAGGCATGGGCATAGGTATAAAAGGTGGAGACGTATGGGGTGGGGCCCCCATAAATGGCCTAGCTGGACCTCTCTGGGGCTGCATGTGTGCATCCCTACTCCCCCAACCTCTATGGGGTCTCCAATCCTGGTTTCGCCGTTCCTGATCACGCCTACCCCCATAACCATTATGATATGTGCCATCTCCACGGGGGTGTGAACCAACATTGCCTCTCCTATTTGCATTTCGTTGATGTTGGTGGTCATTTCCACCATGTGACTGAGATCCAAATCCTCCCCATTGTCCACCATCCCTGTGACGGTTATCCCTTGAAGAAGAATCAGCACCAGAATTACCTGACTTCCCAGAATTATTAAGGACTGTTTCCACCTCAAAACCTTGTGCCTGTTGCTGAGAAAAGCCACTGTTTGCTGATGCATTATGGTCTGAATTACCACCACCGCGCTTCATAGACCTTTGGCGGCTGGGTACAATATGGTTCAGCATTGTATTAGGTTTCACACTGTTAGTATTAGTTTGGCTATGAGAAGCTGATGCTATCCCTGTGCCCTATAAGATCCACACATTTACATATAAATAAGCTTCTGGAATTAGTAATTCATACACAGGTTGCTTTAGCATGTGCAAGCGTATAGACAATAAATGATCAAAATAGAGGACATGCGTCAAAAGAACAACAAGAAACAAGCAGCACATAGAGCAAAAACAACACCAATAAGTGCGGGTTCACTCCAAAGGCAGTTCACATCAGCTGTATAAGGTACAGAAAAAAGTAGCATTGAGGAATAACCTGTGATACAGAAACTGATCCGTCGGACAGAGATTTGAGTGAATCAGAAGAAGACGATTTAGGTGAAGCCTTATTGGAGTCAGAAAGAGCAGGCCAAGAGACAGCATCCATAACAGGACTAACATCAGTTGCACCATTTGAGGGTTTATTCCAGGCCGGCTTTTTAGCCCCATTGCTATCTCCAGTTGATAACGAAGACACACAACCGTCCACTTGTTGAGTAGGCGAAGAATCAGAGGAGTGAAGACAAGAGGCTGGTATGTTAGATTCTGATTGGCCAATCTGAGCCCAGGGCGAGTAAACGCCACGCGCGGCTGATGATGACTGCTGTGGAGCAGTGTCGGCCCAGTGAGAATGATGGTTGATAGTAGATGTAGCCATCAAAACTAGGGTTTGTAAAATTGAAGAGTGTTTCTACACTTGAAAATCCGTTAATTGATTGAATTAGGATGAGAGAAATGGAAAGTAAAAGGTTAGAGGAGAGTATAAACTAACTACAAATTAAAAGAAGATGATTTGGCGATCGAGAGAGGGAGAGAGACGACGAGTTTTCCTTTCTCTCCGATCCTCCTCTGTCTGCGTCTCTCTATTTTCTTCTTTGCTTAGCACTGGAGAAAAACCCAACTCACATTGGTGGTTGTTGATTCACAATATGAATTTACCAAACTACCCTACTCTTCTAAAAATAAAAAAACTAAATTGGATTTGATATTGGTGTTCGTTTTTCAAAAATTCGATTTGATGTTCGGCCGGTGCACTGAACGACCAAATTTCTATATATAAATCAATTAGCAGTTAAATTATTCATAAAATAAGTCAAAATAGTAAAAAAATTTACAATTCGTATAGTTAACTTGAAATATTATTTTTCAAGAGAAATTCAAACATATTTTTCTGATTTATGTCATGTAATGAAATTCTTCTTCGTGCTTGGTTTCCTCAAGCAATAGTTGGAGGTGCAAATTATTGACAAAGACTATAGTTTTTTAAGCACAATAAATATTTCATGGGAGCACATCATCATTTAACATGATTTTAAGTTTTCAAGTTCTTATACTTTGATTTTGTCTCATTTTATTTTCATTAGTTTGTACCGAAAAATTATTTTAAAAACATCAAAAGAAATCGAATCAAATCAAATTATTTCGATTCGATATATGGTGCACACTTTTTCAAAATCGAAGAATCAAATCAAAATTTACTAAAACCAAACTGCAGAACCGAATATCCACCCCTCTTTCTCTATGCTACCAATCAATATGTTCCGCATCTAAATAAAAAAAATAACTACACCCCAATTCATGTTGATAATTGATAAGATTTTGACTTCTAAAGTGTTGGTGATGCTGCATATAAAATGTGTTTGGAGTTTAACAAGTTGATTTTTGGTTTACCCATGTTGTCTATGATAAATTAGTAGTCAATCAATTTGGATTTGTTATGAAAGATTGAAAATTTAAGGTATTTTTTAATTCCAAAAATAAAGAAAGATATGGAAGTGATTTTGATATTGTCTTTTAGGCAATTTTTTAGAGTGTGATTTTTGAATTTGAAAAGTTCATAAGTTGACCAAAAAAGTTACAAAAGTTGTTTAGACCACTGAAAATAGGAGAACAACTACTGTCCCTTTTGAGAGGAGGAGAATTAAATCATCAATATCCTATCTATATCTATGCCATATTAAAAGTACGAAAGATCTTTAAAAATATTATTTGAATTTTTTACCCCTTCATTAAAAATTTCTTCTTTAGATAAAATTATTTTTTCACCATTTTTCTTTAAATTATTATTTAATTATATTTATAATATTGATTTTTAAAATATATGGAAAAGAGTGATACATAAAGATTTCTATCCATGAAAAACATCCTAACTCTTCCTTGTTTGATATACTTCTACATGTTTCTTTGAATCAAGAAAATACTCTACAGTCACTAAAGAAATTCTAATTTATCATTGGTTCTAATTAGTAATAAAATCTTTATATATAGGACGTTTATAAAAAAAATAATTTTATCAAAATTAGTGAATTATTTATTTTTTTATAAGTTTATAATTAAATTTAATTTTTCTTTGTAATGTTTGTTATCAAATGAGATACACACTTTGATCACGCGCAAAGACTAGTTTGGAAAAAAGAGGTGAGAATTTAAGGTTTACTTTAATTGAGTTTCCAACTTTTAACTTGATGTGGGATGAATTTTGAGAAAAAGTGGATGAATATATAAGGGAATAGGGGATAACCTTGGTGTATTCATGTTAGTGGTCATGCCATTAACAATTATAGCAATAATGCTAGTTGTGACGAAACTCATAATAAGCTTAGTAATTGAAGGAAGAAATTCAAAGCGTTTGACGGTATATGATTATTTCAAACGATCAAAAACTCTTTTAAGATATTAGAATCATCTCGTCTTGTTGAAATTGAGATATGAACTCTGGGATGGACCTTCTAAACTGGCTTGATAGGGCTAATAAGAGCATATTTTTTTCAGTAATAACCTTATATATTTTGCTACATAGTCTTATAGGTCTAAAGTTTTTTTGCAACTTTTGAGATGAGACAGATGATAGCTTTATTTAACTTAGGGGGATTAGATTTATTTGGAAGATCAAGGTGCAATAACATATGTAGTTGCATTATATTATAAAAGTATATCACCACCAAGCATAAAGATGCTTATTAAGTCCAGCAAGGGCAATAAATGCCTCTTTTTGAAAAGGTACAAATATAAAAGAGTCAAAGGTACTATATGCTTGAAAGTTGGAACAGATACAATAACAAGATAATCGCGTGCCCAGGCCAGCACAAAAGTCCCCACAGTGATGGAACAAATCCATTCTCCCTGCTTTTCAGGAAGACAAGATCAGAAGCCAGCAACTTCATACCTTTCAGTAAAGCTTTACCGCTCCTTCCAAGATAAGTGACCTTAGCCCCAAAGATTTTGGCTTAAAAAGATAAAGCTGAGGGGCTACATGGAGAAGTAGAACCAAAATTGTTTGAGCCTGTAAAATAAATACGCATGACAGAGGAACATAACATAAAAGGAAAAGAAAACACCTATCCCCAACAAAATCAAGCTGCAAGCTTGCTTAAAGACATTATAATTCTATGCCCTATTCTATTTGGTCTCTTTTATCCCTGTCCATTTCTTTTATGAGACATCATTCCCACAAGCAACATTAAAGACTGACTCACTGATTGCTTGAAGAAGCACAATATCTACCAATCCCCGGGCTTCACTCTTCACTCCAGAATAGTTAACTCTTTAACTTGGATATCCAATTGGCGTTGGCTGTGAATGCTGACCACCAGCTTGCCCGGCCATCTCATTGCCAAACTGCTTAGATGGAGTACCAGATTCAGTAGACGATGATCTACTGAGATGTGCTTCGCCATTTCCATGTCTTGTAGTCTTATCATCAAACACAACACGTTGGAGATTTTCTACAAGTAAAACTGGACTAGAGTTTTGAGCAGATTGAGGACTTGGCATGGTTGGATTCTGTACTGATGGTGGCAATAGCCAATGAAACCAGTCATTTTTCCGTCTTAACTTTTCACCCTGCAACACGAGGAAGAAATATTTTAGAACCCATAACAGTCAAGAGGCAAATACTATCATGTATTTTCTAATTTTGTTATAACAACTATACTAATATTTCTTAAAAGCATGTTCCTAGTTATGAAAGAACTAACCACCAAAATAGTCTAATGCAAGAATGTACATGCAATTACTACCCAAGTATTTTCATGGTTAGTATTAGGACATCAAGCAATTTCCTAATTCTGAAGCAGTAAACATCTCAATCAGCTTGGAGGACATCAGCAAACAAACTCATTATATAACTCAAACAGCACAAGTGTGAATGTAGGACACATTAACAAATATGAATTGCAAACAATTATTTAGTTTCTAGCATGACCTACTTCAAAGAGCATGGTGGGCATATGCATAAGGCCATAAAATTCTTAAAAACCATTTACAAAGGCAGCAGACTCTAGGCATACACAAGATTCCATGCTCGCATCTCTATCGTCTTTAACAAGTGCTCCATTCTTTAACAACACAAGCACTTCGCCAAAAACTCAAATAATGCATAGTGAACCTTCTCTTTTTGGCCAAAGAAAGTAGAGACTAAAAGCCTAAATGACCACAAACCACATAAAATAGAAAGGATACCTGCACTTCTACAACAGTAGAGGACCTCAAGGTACTCAGTATCAGGTGTATATTATCTGTCAACTCCATTACCTGCAAAAATGGAAATGAGATTCTTATCTTAAAACAGACCACTTTCGAGGTATTTTACTGCCTGTAAATGAAATGTAGAACCAAAAATCGAGATGAAGTATTTTTTGGATTCTTTATTAAGTTCAACTAACTTCATTTGGACTCTCCGCATTATTCACGAAATTTCTGGTCTACTACTTCATCTCCACTACTCAATACTTTTCACAAGCACAAATTCCATTTCTAATAGGACCAAAATTTCTTTCCTAAAACACCTATCTTTCTATTAGAATAGACATTCATAAAAATTAGATTTGATTGTATAGTGTATAACTATTGTGTACACAGAATTGGCAGGCCAAAAGTAAGCCAAGTTTTCACAGAAAACAAAGTTACCACAAAAAGAATGCCAAAGACATTCATAAGTGAGGCTGCCTAATCTCAGAGGATATTCACAGACTTCTCCCTCTGCCTTCACTTCAAGTCCTCAACCACGAAAGATTAACCATCTAACATATGCCACGGCAGTGGCAGCAGAAATGACATAGAGAACTATCACAAAAAAAGATGTTACTAGACAGATAAAACACCGGAATGAACCAAAATCATACAGTCAAGCGGAAACTTCCTGAAATGTGGTAGATCAGAATCCTTTATATCATCTTAGAAATCAGGAATTCAGAGAACTGGCATGTCAGAATATGTGAGTTAATATTATGTTCGTCCCAATGTAAATAGCATCTCTCCCAATAAGTAAGTGTGTCCTGCATTCCATTTTCATCAAATCCTCAATACCTCTCTTCATTTCTCTTATTTTCTAACATATTTGAACAACCCTTCATACGATTTTCAGCTGTTGATATTTTCAAGGTAAGATTATCTTTCTAAGTTATACTCCTGGGACGACAAAAGTTCAACAAAAGCAGGTCTACCAGACAACCTACTATGTCCAGATCACCTTGCAGCAGAGAACATCCACATATTGCACAAGTAACCATCCCATCAAACAGGCACTCACTCAACATTGCCCAGATGTACTATATACATAGAACATTGGTGAATCCAGCAATATCATATGCAAACAATCATTTATTGTGCTGACATGAATTTCTGTTTGTGATGCATAAGCTATTAAGTTTAGAGACTTCCAACCCCAAATTAATACAGTGAACATTAATACTTAAAAAAAGCATCTGTATAAAGCCCCATATGACACAAGTTATACCACAGAATGATCAATTCCATTAAATTGCTTATAACTACCTGTCGTATCATGGACCTGCCGAAGAAAGAGGACCACATCATACAACTCTACAAGTGTTCCACCCTGACTAGTTCGCATAATGCAGGAATTTTTCCTACCTAAGGAAGGAATTCGAAGTTTTCACTAGTTTTACTTTTTTTAATCCTGTAATATTCTTAAGAGAGAATGCAGCAGTGATAAATGAGATAGAGACAGAGGCCTGGCTCTTCCCCACTGATTTTATGTTCAACTATGTGCTATTTTTACTATAATTCTGTTATGCTGATATCACATCTCGAGGATAACGCTTAAAACCTCGAAAACATGCTGTTACAGAAAACTAAAGAGGCTCACCATTTGCACCAGAAAAAAGGTACAAATAGAGAAGGAAAGTCCACAGACATCATTCACAGGTCATCAATCCCCCTCCTCTCCCTTTTGAGGAAAAGATATCATTGGGGCTTTCTAACCAATAAAAAAGGAGCCAAGGCCATTAACCAGGCTCAGCAACATTATTAACAGTTATCAACAATAACATGAATTAATATGTGGAGACGCAGTTTCAAAAGAATGAGTGACTAATACACCTGAAAATATAAGCCAAAAACTAAGGGACAAGAAAACACTATAACCAACTCACTTTCTTGAAGCCTGCTATTAGCGTAACTGGAACCCATCCATGTTCATCCATTTTCTGTCGCAAGAATGTGTCCTTTATTAAATTCTCATTACTGCGACAAATATAGGGACAAGAAGAGTTTAAAATACGAATACAGTTGAGACAAATAAGAAAAATTACCAGCAAATAGAACAAATAAGTATCTACCTGAAATAATAATCTATCTGGTTCAAAATTCTAGTATGCAACTGGGGATCTGGAGCAGGAACAAAGAAAGGTGGCACAGGAGAAATAATAGGCATTCTGAGTGAATCTGGGGACGGACTTGGAAAATAAAAAAAAGGTGGGACATCTGCATATAGGTTAAAGCATCAATATAGAAACAAACTGAGGTTTAGCAGCTCCGAGAGAAAGATTTTGAGAAGACATCTCACCAGAATAAACCATGGGAGGTCGATAGGGCTGCACAGGCATGGGGGCAGGCATAAAAGGTGAAGACGTACGAGGTGGGACCCCCAAAAATGGCCTAACTGGACCTCTCTGTGGCTGCATGCGTGCATCCCTGTTTCCCCAACCTCTGTGGGGTTTCCAGTCCTGATTTCGACGTTCCTGATCACGCCTACCCCCATAACCATTATGATACATGCCATCTCCACGGGGGTGTGGACCAACATTGCCTCTCCTATTTGTATTTCGTTGATGTTGGTAGTCATTTCCACCATGTGATTGAGATCCAAATCCTCCCCAATGTCCACCATCCCTATGACTATTATCTCTTGAGGAAGACTCAGCACCATAATTAACTGACTTGATAGAATTACTGAGGACTGTTTCCACCTCAAAACCTTGTGCCTGTTTCTGAGAAAAGCCACCATTTGCCAATGCATTATGGTTTGAATTACAACCACCGCGCTTCATAGACCTTTGGCGGCTGGGTACAACATGGTTCAGCATTGTATTAGGGTTCACATTGTTAGTATTAGCTTGCCTATGAGAAGCTGATGCCATCCCCATTCCCTATAAAATCCACACGTTTACACATAAATAAGCTTCTAGTAAGTCATACACGGGTTGCTCTAGCATGTGCAAGAGTAACCATACAATAAATGATCAAAATATAGGACATGCGCAATAAAACAAGAAGAACGAAGCAGCACATAGAGCAAAAAAAATATTACTTAGTGATGCCATCCCAAGGTAGTGAACATCAGCTATTTTATTCCTCAATTCCAAAAATCAGTTAAAGCAAGGTATAGAGACAAAGAGCATCGAGGAATGGGGGATAACCTGTGATACAGAAACTGATCCGTCGGGCTGAGTTTTGAGTGCAACCGAAGAAGGCAATTTATGCGATGCCTTAGTGGAGTCGGAGAGAGCAGGCCAAGAGACAGCACCCATAACAGGACCAACATCAGCTGCACCATTTGAGGGCTTATTCCAAGCCGGCTTTTTGGCGCCATTGCTGCTGGTGTCACTCTCAAGCTGAGGTTCTGTAGAAGTATCTTCTGGCGATATCGAAGACGCATAACCGGCTGTCGCCACTTCATCAGGAGGTGAACAATCAGAGGAGTGAACGACTCGCTCCGGAGAAGAAAGTGGAGGTGAAGAGGAGGTGACCGCAACGGTAGATTCTGATTCGCCAGTGCGGACCACCTGTATCCAAGGAGAGGAAACGCCACGCGCGGCTGATGATCGCCGAGACTGCTGTGGACTGTTAGGAGCACCGGCGCCGGAGTGAGAATGATGAACCGGAGCCGGGTTAGTAGTAGGTGCAGCCATCAAAATTAGGGTTTGTTTGTACGGAATAAAAAAAAATCAAAATGATCTACGTAAATCTAGATGGATTCTAATCAGCTTTTCTATACTTACAAGAACAAATAAACAAATGGATCGATCAAAATTTTCTACACAGAAAGTGAAAATAAAAAGTCAGAGAATATAAGTGAGTAACAAGAATTGAAGATGATTTTTGAGGATCAATCGGCTCAACACACACAGCAACAAACGCACTCTTCTTTTCTCTCTCCTCTTCCTCCTCTCCCTCCTTGTGTTTGTGTTAGAGTGCAAGTCTTCTTATTTCCTTTAATAGCAGTTGAGAAAACCCAAACCCAATTGAGGTAGAAAAGCTCAATTTACAAAATTACTCTACTTTTAGATTTAACTTGCCGTGAAAATATGTGTTTTATCCACATAGTTTTGATTGGTCCAATTTGGTAATTATATAAAGTATAACTTTTATATTGAAGTAAACAAATTTCAATTTATTTCAATATTTTTTATATTTATAAAAAATTCATAAAAAGATAATTATGTGAATACATTACCATTTTTATGCTTACATTGTGTCATACATGATTGATAAGTCATGTTTCATTGTAATTAATATCTAATGTGATGAATTAGTCATGTACTAATTATTTTATTATAAAAAATCATATTGTATAATCCATTGTCTCAATGAATCAACTCATTAATATGATTTATTGGTATATTATCCTTCTATGATGCACTATTCAATTCATACAGTTCTAGTGAATCAACAACATATATGACTCAGTCTTTATATATAAATGAATCACCATAAAAAGCTGTGAACGACTCATAGTTTTGAAATAAATCACCATACAAGATACATTCTCTCGGTTTATATATAAATGAATCACCATATTTAATGAATCACCATAAAACTTGTGAACAACTCATAATTTTGAAATGAATCAGCATACAAAATACATACCACACATATGAATAACTATCTTTTCCTAAACCCATATAGTCCCAACGAATCAGTAACATATATGATTCAATTTTATATCCCCATGAATCACCATATCTTATGAATCACCATATCTTATGAATCACCATAAAAAAACTGAGAAGGAAGCAAAGAAGTGGTGGGAAGAAAATCAGTGTTCTGTCTACAAGAAGGAAGACAAATTATTTTTACTCTCAGATCCTTCTTGTATTCTCCACAAATGTTGCTTCTTCTTCTTGCAATTCCCGTTTTCTATTTGTAATTTTTTGTATTAATTCAGCAATTTTTTGTTTCAATTTTGGGTAAATAAAGTCAAAAAGCACCTTACCGACCAGAGTAGAAGTGTCGACGTCTGTGCTTCATGCCTCCGTCCATGACAGCGGTTAAATTGGAGGAACATTCAAGTGAATCAAGCGTAAAATAGGAAACAATAATTTTAGAGATTTATAGAAAAGATAGGGAATATTTGAAAATATTTTAACATAATCTGGTATTTCTATAAATTTTCCTTATATAAATACTAATATAATGGGACTAGTAAAGAAAGCTCATGCCAGCACGAGCCCAATATAAATTATTTTTTAGAAGAACTAATGTTGAAATAATTTACCTTTAATAGACTCAATATAAATTATTTATCCTTAGTAGACCTATTACCCAAACTATTTACCATTCTATCCATTTATCCCTTTTTATTTCGCGTGTTGACGTTAACATAAATACTATAAAATATACTCTGGCGGCATATATATACCATAGCGGTATCATATAAAATGACCTCAGTCCTTTATGATACTATAGTGGTATTGATACCCAATTGGCATATAGGATTTTTTAAAAAAGAAATAGATAAGAAACAATAAAAAAATTATTAAGCTCTAATTTAGTAGAAATATATTCGTTATATACTCTGTCGCTATATTTATACCATTTCGGTATTATGTAAGATTGAATTTAATCATCTGTGATACCTTATTGGTATATGTATACCTTCTAGATATATCATACAAGCAGTTGCTGACGTCAGCACGCTAATTTAATATCAGGGGGTAAAATTTTAATAATATAGGGCCACAAAATATAAGGAGTATATGAATGTAAATTATTTGCTTTAAAGGGGTATAAACTTAGTTTTTCCTTATTTTTTAGTCCCAATTTAAGTG
>JAOTQR010000045.1:8092500-8102798 GCA_025774065.1 Solanum ossicruentum | reverse complement strand
GCAAATAGTAAATATACAAAATCTATATATTTACTTACTATTTTATAAGAAGACATTAAATTATAATTATCCCATTAATTTGACATTTTTATTCTTTGTTACCTTATTGGTGGATCATTATTTATATACCATCTTTAAAGTATATCAATGAAACTTCATTTTTCATTTTAAAGAACGTATCAATAATCTGATGTCATAATTCTTGGATTAATTGTATTACCCCACTTTACTACACCATGATGTATTTCCTTTTAAGAATTGACCATTTTTTTATTCCAAATTTTGTTGCAAATAATCCACAGCAAGAAACATCCAAATTAAAATATGTAACTATATATGTAAACTATTTTAATTCTATCTTGTGATAATATTTAAATCTTAAGCATATCAAATATCATATTTAGAACAATAGTATAATAATACCTAAAACAAGTCATGTGTAGTAATTAAAAAAGACTTACGAAGATCATGTTAAGATGTTATATATAAAGAAATGTATATAAATTATGTACCTTAGTTTGAAAGAAATTGATTAACCCTTAAGAGAAAGATAATTCTGATTTTAGGAAATTTTAGTTGGTTAGAGACTCATGCTGATAACGTATTATAAAATAGGATCTAAATTAACTGGATAAATTTTAAGGCACAATAAAAATAAAAAACTTAAACAAAGAAGAAGAGAAAGGAAGAAATATCAGTGTGTGATTTATTTTCCGTATATTCAAAAAGTTTCCACGGCTATATAGCCATAACATAACACATAAAAACAAGATACAAGTGGTAATAGGTCCCACAAACATAAACCAAATTTTCCCATTATTTCCATTACTAATTTATTTAATTCATACCTAATATTTTTAAAATTTTCAAGCTATTAATATATACTTTAAAATTTTTAAAATTACATTCGCTCCTAATTAGCATATGCTTAATTTAGTATCACAAGAAAAAATGTTATAAATCAAAGGATAAATTTGTAAAAGAATCAAATCGGAGATTTCCAACGGCGGCATGGGAACGAACGGGGACGACGGCGAACCGGCGGCGAAGTCTCTGGCTGAAGAAGAAATGACTACTTTTTCTCGCCACCACTTCGGAATTTCTGAAGACAGCGGGGATGGATTCTCCATCACCATCATCGAGGTATTTCCTCTCTATTATATCTTTCTAATTTCACAAACAATTTCAAAAGCGAGCCAAACAAGAAGAAAGAACTCAACACAGCTAATTCCTTTTTGCGTACAACTAGAACATGAAAGAAGAGTACGGTTTGTTCGTATGGCCTTGCAGTATTATTCTAGCCGAGTACGTATGGCAACAACGGTCGCGCTTTACTGGCGCATCTGTGGTTGAGGTAATGAACCTGAATTTGTTTCATTCAATTACTTGCTCTTCTTTTTATGCTTAGTTGCAAATATATAGTGAAGCCTAGCAGTACTTGTTGTTTGTTTGGTGCCTACCTGTGTACTGTGTTTTTAGTATTAGTTTGAGTAGTGTTATATCTACTTTGTATTCACCATACGGTTTACAGCTTGGGGCAGGGACCTCGTTGCCTGGGCTGGTTGCTGCAAAAGTGGGTGCAGATGTGATGCTGACTGACGATTCTAACAGATCAGAGGTGTGATTTTGATAGTAGTTTTTTGATAGACACTGAATTGAGACTTAATTATTTGATCATAGCCCTTGAAACAATGTTCGAACCCATTACTAAACCATGTATATGTTACAATCTCTATTACTGGTAATCAAAATTGGCTTCAAGAATTGGGGATAGAATGTCGCACAACAGGAATGCAGTACTAGGAATTCTTGATAAAGGAAGTGCCCTTTTCTTTTTCTCCTCTATCTTTGCCTAGCTTTTCTTAAATCACCTTGGAGCATTGATGTATTTTTGAGGCCTTTGTTGTCGTGAAAAATCTGGTGTACCTGCAGTATTGGTAACTTAAAGTCATATGTTTATAGAAGCTGTTGGACTGTTTTGGCTTTTAACTTGTAGATTTTATCCAAGCAGGGGCAAGTTTATAGGTTTAAAACAGGGAATGTGGACGTGTGGTCTCTTCTTAAAACTAGGTATTTTATGTATACATTTTTAGATTTGATATAATATTATTTGCGGACACCCTTTCTACAAGAAGTCTAAATGGTGCACTAGGTTTGGGTTTTGAGTTATTTACCTAGAGGATTGAGGTTCAATTCCTACATTATAGTTAATACGTTTTTTCCTTCTTTTTTTTGTGGTGCACCCATGTCCTAGAAATACTAGATTTGCATCTCGGGATGCTTTATATGAAATAGAGCTGCCGTTGGCCCTATTCTTGCACACTCTTTTGCTGGTTCAGTATTAGTGAACAACAATCGAAAATTGCAATGGTAATTGATGTCATTGAATTACTAAACAATAGATGCTAGTAGGTAAGCTAGAAAGTACCTATCATGAGTAAGTGTTTCAAGCATTTTAGAGGAAGTTATTTTGTCAGCACCTTGAACTTCCATAAAGAAGAAACTTGTCAGTTTTACTAGAGCTGTTTGTTGTTGATATACAGGTGCTCACTCATATGAGAAGACAGTGCGACTTAAATGATATCAAGTGCAAGGTAATCTGCATGCTTTTGTTTGTTACATATGCGACATGTCATTCCACATGACACATTTTGTGTAGCAGGGTTAGACTCTGTCCATTTCATTTGAGTATCTAAGTGCATACAGAATGCCTTGGAACAGTGATAGTTTTTCTGCACGTGCCCTTTGTAGGAGTTATGAAGATCTCCTCTCTTGCCTTCATTTTGCACATGATATCTATATGAGGTCTTCCATTTTCACGTTGCCAGTGCTGTCATTGAAGTATACTATTCAATTTTATCTTCTAGATACATGGACTTACATGGGGCGTGTGGGATACACAATTCTTCTGTCTGTGCCCAAACATTATCCTTGGAGCAGATGTCCTATATGACAGTTGTGGTAGGATTATCTTTATTTATCTTGTTCTTTCCTTGTTTTCTGGATTTGTCTACTGAAGTTGAAATGCCTATCTTGCATGCTTACCAAGCCTTTGATGATCTTTTTGCAACTGTGGCATTTTTACTCCAGAGTAGTCCATCATCTGTTTTTATTACTACATATCACAACAGAAGGTACATTCCTATCTTCTTTTCTTGCTTTAGGTTCAGCTAAGGACTCTTTTCTTATGTACTTAGCTCATTCAGAGGTATAGATGATCTAATTTCTGAGGGAAATGTTTCAACTTATTGCTTTAAACCACGTGTAGCGGACATCACTTAATTGGATTCTTGATGGTGAAATGGGGCCTGAAGTGTGTTAAGCTTCTTGATGGGTTCTCATTCATGCCATCATACAAGACATCTACTTTGAGTGGTAACATTCAATTGGCTGAGATTGTCTTGGACACAGCAAACGGAGACGATATAAAATTGATGTAACTGAATTCAAGCCCGATGGTGCCAAATATTAGGTTCTGCTGACGTATTTATTTCTTCAACTGTAAGTCCGCTACTTGTCAACTACATAGCATTTTAAAAATCTTTGCTGCAGTCCCTTTTCTCATCTTTTACCTTTTAAATGATACCATAATTTGTGATTGTTCAGGTATTGATGTAAATAACTTGTGATCAACTAATTGTGAAATGCATTTCAAACAGAATTGATTAATGCGGTCTTATGAAAAGAGCCATTATTTCTTCTGATTATTGCATTTAATAAAATGAACTAAGATAATACAGGGAATTATGGATAAACATAGAATTAATTTTGAATTAATCAGTTTACATTCCTGCAATTTTTTCTAACCTCGTCTCCTCTTGTAAGGCTGCTCATCTTGATCATAGAATTGGAAAAATTCTCTTGAATAATCTGCTTTTTGAACTAGCAATATATTGACCATATCTTTAGTTTTGGAGTACCTAAACAAAGCTTGATCTAAATACAAGAAGCTCTTCCCCTGGAGAATTAGCTTTCTACATATATTATTATCAAAAGGATATTGATGAAGGATCCATGGGTCTTCCTATGTTTCAGCGGACATATGCTTTTCAAGCTTGCTGCAAACGGCATGATGAGCAATGGGAAGAACCCTAGAGTATAGAGTAGACCATGTGAGATTTTGGATCTTTGTCATATTCACCTGAGAGAGCCATCAAGTCTTCCATTGATAGACCTCTCTGAGAGAAATGTTGTTGAAGTCGATATGTTGAATGTTGGACTTGGCAGCTGTGCTGTTGCACTAGATTTTGATATTCGCCCATCTTTTCTTCCTTCAGGCATATCCAACTAAGGCCTACCAGAGCAAATCAACTTTATCAAGCTGGTAGAATATAGCATTGATTGTATTCACCTATTTCTGTAATACAACAATAATAACGTATCCAATGAAATTTCACAAGTGAGATTAGGGGAAGGTAAAACTTATGCAAACCTTAGCACTATCTCATGGATATAGAGAGACTGTTTTCAAAGTCCTCGGCTTAAGTGCAGCAAATCTAGGTACGAAGCAGACATTAGAGAGAATATAGCAAGTAACACGGTAACAATATGAAGTCTACCGATAAAGAGTAAAAAACAATAATAAAATAATGTGATTTGAAAACAATAATAAACAATGATAAAAATCAAAAACCAAGAACTACAATAAAACACTAGTACCATGGCATACACCAGCCACTTTAAGCAGGAATACACTACCACTAATACGTGTCTTCCGCACCCACCTATCTAATATCATGTCCTTGATAACCTAGAGTTGTGTCGTATCATGTCTTATTACCTCTCTCCATAATTCTCCGGCCTACCTCTATTTGTCCTTGTACCCTTCAAAATCAAGCTCTCGCACCTCCGTGTCTATGCATCCCTTCTTTACATGTCCCTTGGATTATAGATACAAGATACTTGAATTGGTCTTTCATGGCCCTTAGGGATATTTTCTGTGTCAACGTTACTTCCATGCCTACCTCCTGCATCACATCATTGAATTTGCACTCCACATCTCTATCTTGGTCCTGCTCAATTTGAATGCTTTAGTCTCCAAAGTTTGTCTCCACACCTCTAACTTAGCATTAGCTCCATTGCACGTCTCATCAATTGGTACTATGTCACCCACAAGCCACAAATAACATACAACACGGTGTCTCATCTTGAAAGTCTCGTGTGAATTCATTCATCACCAAAGCAAAAAGAAGTGGACTAGAGTTGATCCCTGGTCTAACCCCATCTTCCCATCGCTCTTGCCTGCATTTTAGCTCCTTCATGCATATCCTTTATCATCTTAATTTAGGCCATTGATACGCCTCTTGCCTCCAGGCATCTCCACAAAACTTTCCTCGGATCTTTGTTGTAGGCCTTCTCAAGTTCACTAAGTTAATGTGATAAACTATTTGACAGTGAATCACTAATTTTCTCCCATTTTATAATGTGAATATGACTTGGTCAATGGTTATACCATTTATCCACACTTGAGGCATTCTATTTGCTGTGTTCCCATCTTCTTTATATACTTTGTGTCTGCTTCTGGTAAAAGAAAAAACTTATTATCACCACTGTCTCTCGCAGCAAAGCCTAAGGTGTGTGCAGGAGACTATGCTGGGGAAAAGAAGTTCAAACTGCTTTCTTAACATTAGGAGGAGCATTTTGATTGTTTAATTTCGGTTGCATAACTATCTCAGCTTTGTACTAAAGTTTGCTGAATCACACTAGCAACTCATTTGGTTATATATGTGACTTAAAATATCTTTTCATATAAATGAATAAAATTCAATTGCATCAAACTTTGTCAAATCTTCTTCAACTCATTTGTAACAGTATTATTTTTTTAATTATGTTTAAATATGTTGCACGTTCAACTTTGTAACATTTTGTCAGTTTTTTCTTCTTCTTTATATCTTTATTATTATTGATAATAAATTTATATAATTTATTATATATTTATTGGCAAAAAAATTTATATCAATGAGGATAATGAATAATTGTGAAAGTCAAATAACTTGAAATAAATGAGGGTGGTGACGAGTCATAGCAAGAAAAGGATTCTTCACGAAAGGCTTCTTTTCATGACTAGCAAAGAGAGAGGCGAGCGAAATCGAGAGAGGGAGGAGAGAGGCGAGCGAGATCAAGAGAAGGAGGAGAGAGGTGAACAAGAGAGGGCAAAGAGGGGAGGGAGGCTAATTATATATGTATATCTGTCAAAATAATTGTATACATACAATTGGTATATATATGTAATTATATATCTGACAAGAAATTGCAGAGAGAGAGAGAAGAGAGGTGTGTTGAAATTTCATCATCTATTTCACCTCCATTATTGAACCTTCACAATGAGAAGAGAAAGTCCAAATCAAAGAACAAGATTATCTTGTCTGAAAGCAAAGATAAGGTTGTGAGTAATGGACCTCAACACAATTATATTATGGGCCTCAACAGTCAAGTGTGACTTGGACCATTGTATTAATAGCAGAAAACAATTCAAATCCAGACCACGAAGTAAATGTACTGTTGTTACTATTAGCATAGAGAAGAATAATCTTTCTAATTTCTATTAGCGTAGAGAAGAATAATCTTCCTAGCATAGAGAAGAATAAAATAAGTTGAGTTAGCTATTTTAATTAGTACAGGTGCCAGCTTTTTTTTTTTTTTTGTTTCCTTGTATAAAGATAGGATCCAATGGTTTGAACAAAAAAAGGAGTAAAATTTTCAATCCGGTTCTTAATTTTTACATGATATCAGAGCATTTTTTCTTCTCATCATCTTCATCTTCTACTAAATCATCACAATGTGAGGTTCTTCCAGTACAGCTGAAACCAGAAACAATAATGCTCCTTCAATTGATTCCAATGATCCTTATCATCTTCATACTTTTGATAGCCTTGGAATGACATTAGTCAACGCTCTATTTGATGGAAAAGGATTTCAAGGCTGCAAACAATCAATCGTCATAACACTTTCAGCTAAAAATAAGCTGGGGTTCATTACTAGGGAGCATGCTATCCCAACATCAAACTCACCAGATCTGCAACTCTAGAATAGAACCAACGAAATGGTTATATCCTGGTTGTTAAATTCTCTATCAAAGGACATGCTGAAAATGTGATATATTCAAGGGCAACAAAGGAACTATGGACTAGTTTTGAGCACAAATTTGGCCAAACAAATGGAGCAAAATTATTTCAACTACAAAAAGAATTGAGCATGTTAATTCTCTATCAAAGGACATGCTGAAAATGTGATATATTCAAGGACAACAAAGGAACTATGGACCAGTTTTGAGCACAAATTTGGCCAAACAAATGGAGCCAAGTTATTTCAACTACAAAAAGAATTGAGCATGTTAAATCAAGAAAGTAGGAGCATAGCAGCTTACTTCACCAAATTGAAAAGATTGTGGGATGAACTTGACTCACTAAACTCTCATGTTCAATGTATTTGTGTGTGCACATGTGATGGAAGAGCTAAGCTACAGAATTCTTTAGAGGATGAGAGACTCATGTAATTTCTCATAGGTTTGAATGATACTTATGCACAAACTAGAGGGAATATTTTGATGCTCAATCATATTTTGATGCTCAATCCTTTACCTAATATCGACCATGCCTACTCTTTGATCTTACAGGATGAGAATCAGAGAAAGACCTATTTGAGTCTAGTTGCATTTTCTGATTCTTCCTCCTTCATGGTGAGCAACACCAGTCAATTCAAAGCAGGGAAACAAGTTCAAAGAAATGTTATTTCTACACAGAGATTTGGACCTACAAATTTGAGAAACTCTACACAACCACCACAACAACAAAGGTTTCAAAACAAACCCAGAGATTCAAAGGGAGGAGATCTAAGTACAATCCCAATGTCACCTGCACATACTGTGGCAAAGTTGGACATGTTCAAGAAGACTATTATAGACTGATAGGGTATCCTGAAGATTTTCATTTTACAAATGGAAGGAAACTGCTACCTTGTAAGTGGGTTTACAAGGTAAAACAACGAAACAAGGTTGGTGATTAGAGGTGATGTTCAAAAAGAAGGAATAGATTTTCATGAGACCTTTTCTCCGGTAGTGAAGATGACAACTATCAGATGCTTATTGGTTGTTGTGACTAAGAAAGGTTGGAATATTTCACAATTTGATGTAAATAATATCTTCTTGCAAGGAGATTTACAAGAGAAAGTCTACATGAAATTTCACATTAGATTGGCCACCATCTAAGCCTCGTCTAGTTTGCAAATTAAACAAATCCTTATATGGTCTTAAGCAAGCCTCAAGGCAATGTTTTGACCGCTTGCAGGAGCCCTGAGTTTCAAGGGATTCACCGCTTCACTCAATGATTACTCTCTATTTTTAAAGAAATCTGGAAGTGCCATTGCTATTGTTGCAGTCTATGTGGATGACATATACATCATCGGAGATGCATATACTGAAATAGAGGATCTTAAAAGTTTTCTTCATTCAGAGTCCAAGATTAAAACCTCGGGTCCCTCCATTATTTTCTTGGCATGGAAATTTTGCGGGAAGATCAGGGCATGATTATCAGTCAAAGAAAATATTCCTCTGATTTGTTACTTGAGATTGATGTGTCACACTTGCCTCCTATGTCTTCTCCTTTAGATCCTATATACAATAAAACTTGTAGTAGAATCAAATGCATATGTAGAAGATCCTACTCTCTACAGGCATCTCGTTGACCAACTCAATTATCTTACTCATACAAGATAAGATCTTTGCCATGCCGTTTTGATTCTTAGCCAGTTTATGCAAAGACCCAGTCTTCTTCATTATCAGGGAGCTATGAGAGTAGTTTGTTACCTTAAAGAGTTTCTTGATCATGGCTTATTCCTCTCTTCTTCTCCTTTTTTTGCTCTCCAACCGTTCTTGTAATGACCCTAAAGTTCATTTTTGATATTTTCAGCCAAATTACTATTTTTGCCCTTTTTAAAAATTGTCTTGAGTCATTATTGGCTAATGCTAAAAATCAGATTTCGAAAGTATGGTGATAATCTTGAGTTTTGCAAATGAAAGAGTTTTTAAAGGCTTAAGTTGGAAAATTTGAGTTTTCTGGCCATTTTGAGTTTCGATTGTCGGATCGTGATTTTGTCGATTCTATCAGCTCCGGAATGCAAAACATGGTCTAGGGAAACTTGCAGAACTTAATTTGGAGTTAAAATGAAGATTTTAGATCAGAAATTGCATTTTTAGTTGTTATCAAAGTCAAAGTTTGACTTCGGTCAACAGTCGGGGTTCGAAAGCTCGAATTGGAATTCTAAAAATTTCAATAGTTCCAGATGGTCGAACTAACACTAGAAATGGTTCCGTTATAATTTTTAGAGCTTTTGAGAATATGTTGAGTTTTTGAGTTTGAAACTAGTTTAAATGAGCTTTCTCAGGTTTTGGGTCAAGGAGGCATCAATAGCAAATTCTGATATTTTCATTAGATCCGGAACGTCAAGTTTGGTAGAGAAGGACCTTTCTCTCAGTTTCCGAGGCTTTTAGGGGTGTTTTGGTCTCTTCGGTAGTTTCGATATTGAGAAATGGGACTCACATTGGAATAAAACAATCTCCCATGAGAATTTTGACCACACCAATGAGCCTAAAATGTCCTTTGCAATCAGATTTCATATATGAAGTATATTTTTTCGACTCCAAATGAAGCCGGAGCATTGAATTTAAGTTTCACAGATTGCTGAAAATGCTGAGACGGGCGGGTGATGTGGCCCAATGAGGTCCTGCCACGTGGCAGACCCGATTTTCAACCTAATAAAGCTGCAGAATTATGCAGCAAGATCGCAAACTTTCCCCAAACTTCAACTAATGTTTTCTCTCTCAATATTGATCGGATTTGAGCAATTCAAAAGGCTAAATTGTATATTTTTTAAAGGAGAACACCGTGGGAGTTTTAGAAATTGATTTTTGTGCATCGTTTGATGTAAAATTCGTGATCTTGTGCTGCATTTTTAATATATTTTGAAAACATTAACATGCGATTTCTTCCTCATATTAGCTCCGTTTTTTGAATTGGTTTTACCTGTTGAATACCTTATCACTTGGGGAAAATTAAAGTTTCCAGATTCCGATAGTATTTTTCTGGCGATGAAATTTTTGGACCGTTTTATCCTTTTCACCCGAATTAATTGATTTTAGTATTGTTAGATTCAATATATAATTATGATACTATATTTGAATAGATCTTGGTGAATTAGAGTGTCAGAGAAATGGAAATTTTTTTAAATTGACGTGATTCGATACTTTATATAAGGCAAGTGAATTTCTTAACCTTTGTTAAGTATATAGAATCTTGTGCTTC
>JAOTQR010000045.1:8079269-8092400 GCA_025774065.1 Solanum ossicruentum | reverse complement strand
TGGCTTCAATCTTCTCTTCTTTACCCAAGCCCTATCCTCTTCTTTCACTTCTTCAAAATGTTTCTAAGTATGGAATGAAGGAAATGAAATAAGATGGGGGTATTTATAGACCTCATACTTTTAAAAATTGCAACATAAGGGCCTCAAGTTGCCCATTGACCAATTAAGTCCCAAACTTTTATATTTTAATTCCAATTGAGGACTTTCGACTCCAATTAAAATTTTATCCGCCAAATACTTGATTCCACACTCCCCGCACCTCAAATAGATTAAATTAAAGCTATAATTCAATCCCAACAATTTATCCCAAATTAATAATTTATCTTAAGAAATTTTCGGGGTTAACAGTTATGTTGTAAAAAGGGTAAAGCTTACGGGTTTCAAACCGACCAAGTCTGATAAGATCAAATGACAAATAACCGATGTGGCCATTGAAAAGGGAAAAGTCGATATTGGGGAGCCTAGTACTTGTCCAAATAAGGGGAAGATCATGACCTCGAAAGGAAAGCCACCCTCTACACTTCGTTATGTCCCAAAGGTGAAGAAAGATGAGAGCCAGTCATCCGGTATGCAAGGGAATGTGTTAGGAGGGTTTACTCTTCCTATCCAATAGATTGATGCAATAAATTTATCCTTAAAGCTGCTGGGAAGTTTTGTGGCTCAAAAGCTGCCACAAGATGTGTCACTCTCTACAAAATGTACAGAAGACTTTGATCCAAATGCTTACAAGTTATTTGCAAAGGCTAGGTATAACTCTAAGTCTAGGCTAGGGAAACTCCCATCAGAAGGCACAACTAGGCAAGCACGTGAAGGCTTAGGCTATAGCTGACCACTGCCAGTTCGCATCTCTATAAGAAGGGCAAGCAATAACTATATTACTGTAGAAGATGAGTGTGCTTTTTCTGATAAAAGGCCTTCGTGTTTGATCAACTCGGATAGCCTACTGGGAGAACTTCTGTATTTAAAGGCCAGGCCCATTGAAAAAAAGGAATGACAAGCACTATAAAAGTTACCTAAAAGTAGCAACACTTGCTTCACCTATGATCCAAAAGGATTTCAAAAGTGTTATTCCTTCTAAGATGAAGCGATGGGTGGGACTCATAGTTTTGTGTAAAGAGGTTCTAAAAGTGAAGGCTCACACTGTTGTTTATTCAAAAGAGCATGAGGAAGATGAAGAAAGCGTAAGCTCCTCATGTCATATTACAACTCAGATTGAGAATGATTCCTCTTGTCAAATGAAGATTGATGAAGATTTGGGAGGTATTATTTTGTGCAATCGTATATCTATTAATGACAATGATCCACAGGAAAAGGAGGTTGCTAGAGAGGACCCACAAGAATTTGAAGAAGGAGCGAAGATAACAGCAGATCCCTAAAGAAAGTTAACTTTGACACTGATGAAGATCCGAGGCCAACTTACTTGAGTGCTTTTCTAGAAGCTGCTACAGAAATGACTTATATGAATATACTCAAAGAATATAGGGATGTCTTTGCTTGGAGCTATAAAGAAATACCTGGCTTAAATTACAAAATAGCAGTCCATCAATTAGCAGTCAAGCATGACGCTCATCCTATCAAGCAAGCTCAAAGACGTTTTAGGCCAAACTTGGTTCCATTGATTGAGAAAGAAGTTAACAAACTCATTGAGGTAGGCTTCATTCATGAAGTTAAATACCCTACATTGATTTCAAGTATCGTTCCTATGAGAAAAAAGAATGGTCAGATTCGAGTTTATGTTTACTCTAGAGACCTCAATAATGCATGCCCTAAAGATGAGCTCCCTCTACCCATTCCTAAGTTAATGATTGATGCTACGACTGGTTATGATGCAATATCATTCATTGATGGTTCTTCTGGCTATAACCAAATTCGAATATCATCGAAGGATGAAGAAGTCACAACATTTCGCACATCTAATTTGTATTTATTGCTACAAGGTAATTTGGTTTAAAGAATGTTGGTGCCACATATCAAAGGGCTATGCAAAATATATTTGATGACTTACTCCAAAAATGTTGAATGTTATGTTGATGACTTGGTGGTGAAGTCGAAAATGAGGAGTGACCATTTGAAAGACTTAAGAATGGTGTTTGAGTTGCTTCAAAGGTATCAACTGAGGATGAATCCATTAAAATGATCTTTTGGGGTCACTTCTGGAAAGTTTCTTGGCTTCATTTTGTGACATCGTGGGATTGAGATTGATCAAGCCAAAGTTGATGCAATTTTGAAGATGTCTGAGCCTCGAAACATTCATGAGTTAAAAAGCCTTCAGGGAAGGTTAGCCTGCTTGAAGAAATTCACCTCGAATCTAGCTGGAAGATGCCAACCATTTAGTCATGTTATGAAGAAAGGGACCCCTTTCAAGTGGGATCAAACATGTAGCAAAGCCTTTGAAAGTATAAAGGTGTATCTGGCAAAACCTCCAATTCTAGCGGCTCCTAGCTCAAGAAATAAGTGAAGACAAAGAAAATTTTCTTTATTACATGAGCAGGATGATGACACCAAATGAGCTGAATTATTCACCAATCGAGAAGTTGTGTTTGGTGCTAGTCTTTTCAATTCACAAAATGAAGCACTATTTTCAAGCGCACATCATCTATCTTATTTCCAGGTAAACCTCATCAAATTTGTTATGTCAAAACCAATCCTTAGTGACCAACTAGCAAGGTGGTACCTTCATTTCCCACAATTTGCGATTGTGTACATCACTCAAAAAGCTGTGGAAGGATAAGTACTAGCAAATTTTTTGCCAGACCATCCTATACTAGACTATTGGGAATTGATTGATGAGCTTCCTAATGAAGATGTATTAGCCATCGAGATTCAACCCCCTTTGAAAATGTACTTTGATAGGGTTGTACATCATGGAGGAGCTGGTGTAAGTGTGGTATTTGTCACCTCACAAGGAGAAGTCTTACCATTCTCCTTCACATAGAAACAATGTTGCTCCAACAATGTCACAGAGTATCAAGCGCTAATACTTGGACTCAAAATAGCTGTTAACATAAAGCAATTACAATTTCAAGTCCTTGTTGACTCTCAATTGGTGATCAAGCAACTTTTAAGAAGCTATGAAGTCAAAAAGCCTGAACTTCATCCGTATCACTGTTCTGCCCATAAATTGATATGATGGCTCAGAGCTATGACTTTACAACATGTGCCAAGGAAGGAAAACAAAATGACCGATGCCTTAACTGCTCTAGCCTCCACTCTAACTCTCCAAAGCAGAAACAAGTTATTGTCTGTCAAAAATGGGTTGTACCACCAAATGAAGATGAATTTGAAGTAGAACGTCTCGTTGCTGTGACCAAGGTTAGTAAAGATGATTGGTGTCAAGCTATTATCGACTACTTATGTTATGAGATATTCTAGAAGATTCAAGGAGAAGAATCGACATGGGCGCCTCGTTTTCTCTACTACAAGGACACATTGTATAGGAGATCATTTGAGGGAATTCTCTTGCAGTGTTATGGGGAGGAAGAAACGGCCCAAGCCTTGCAAGAGGCATATTCAGGAGTATGTGGATCATATCAGTCTGGCCCGAAACTCCACTTTCACATAAAAAGAATAGGGTATTATAGGCCAACTGTGGTGAAAGATTGCTTAGACTACGCTCAAAGCTCCAAGGCTTGCTAATTTCATATATTAGCCACCTGAAGTTTTACACCAGACTATTATATCGTGGCCATTTGATGTTTGGGGATTAGATGTTTTTGGACTACTACCAAAATTTTCTGGTGGGCACTTATACGTCTTGGCTGCGATAGATTACTTCTCAAAATGGGCCGAAGCTATAGCTCGTAAAGAAGTCAAGAAGGAGAATGTCTTGAACTTCGTTCGAGTGAACGTTGTCTATCAATTTGGCATTCTACGATACATAATAACGAACAATGACAAGCCATTTGATAACAAGTTGATGAATAAGATTTGTAATCTCTTCAGATTTAAGCAGTGAAAACCTTCTATGTACAGTGCTGCCGCCAATGGTCTAGTTGAGGCATTCAACAAGACTTTGTGCAATCTATTGAAGAAAGTCATCTCTTAGTCCAAGAGAGATTGGCACGAAAGAATGGAAGCAGGCTTGTGGGCATATAGGATAATATATCGTACACCAACTCAAGCAACCCCATATTCACTTACTTTAGGAGTTGAGGCCACTAGAGCATTAGATACCTTTCTTGAGACTGACTATCCAAGAAGGGCTCACTGAAGAAGAAAATGCCCGACTACGCCTTGCTGAATTAGAAGCACTTGATGAAAAGAGATTGGAAGCCTAACAAAACCTTGAATGTTATCATGCTCATCTGTCTTGTGTTTTCAACAAAAAGGTTAATTCTAGGTGTTTTCAAGTTGGAGACCAAGTCCTTATAGTAAGGAGGCCATTATCACTTCACGCAAGTACAGGGGCAAATTTACCTTGAAGTGGGATGGACCATATGTGGTACAAAAAGTATATTCAAATGGTGCTTACAAGCTTGTCAATGCAGATGGAATAAGGATTAGTCCTATAAATGTAAAACTCCTTAAGAGATATTATCCTTAGGGCAAATGATACTCCTGGCCTACAAGAGTATAAACTGTATACGATAACTTAAAAAAATGTGTCCGCTAGGTTGAAAATCTTGAAAGACGCGGCCTAGGAAAAAGTTAGGACTAAAAAGCAGAAAAACCACTCCCCCTAGAACTACGTTGTGACTTGATCCTCTTTATTAAGTACTTAGGCTCTTGAAATTACATTCCAGGTTCACTATGTCCCAATCTGATTCCCTATGGGTGTAAATCCTCATGGAATGTGAGCTTATTCAGTGGCATGCTTGAGATCTTCAGGTTTAATCATGTTTACAGGTTGGAGTTTTCAAACTCCTCAAGTCTGCAAGCTAAACTCTCCAAATCTACAAGTTGGTTCTCAAATTAAGCAAGTATGCGAGTCATGGTCTTCAAGCTTTCAAGCTTATGCATTGAAACTCTTGAGATTTGTCGATTATCTAAGTTAAAGCATTAAGTTCCATAAAGTTTGCAAAAGTGAATGCACAAGTTTTTATTATTTCTTTCTTATTAGCATGCCAAACACAAATTAAGTTTGAATTACTAAGGCTTGCAGCAAAAGAAGGCATGTGAGAAAATTCAACCACAAACGCAAGATAAGAGACAAAAAAATAGAGAAAATTTATTGTTATAAATTTTTCTAACATATAAATCTAAATCTTGAGAAGATAAAAAAAAAGGAAGTAGAAAAAAAAAAGACGGGGAAGGGCGCCTAATCTAAGCATAATTTGTAGCTGATCAAATCTTGATGACTAGCCTCCAAGCTCTCTCTCTCTTATGCTCCAAGCGAGTTGAATCATAATTCGTCAAGAAGTCCATATTGTCATAAGAGGACACCTCATTCTCTGCAACTAAGATCTTGGCTCGAACTTCTTCAATCTCCCTCTTGGCGGTATCTACAATACCCTCAAGTTCCTCTCACTTTGCTTGTAGAGTTGCTAACTTTCTTATGTCCTTCTTTAAGGACTTTCTTTTAGAAGAAGCATGTTTAGTCTTCTCACCCTCCTCTGCTCTAAGTGACTCAAGACCCTCCTTGACCTTGGAAGACAAAACTCTATCTTTTTATCTTCATGTACCTTATCTACAATATTGGAGTGTTCTTGATCATAAGAAGCAACAAGCTCGAAAAGAGAATCCACCAGATACATCAAGGATGAAAGATCTATGAAACGCGTCTCACTCATATCTTAGAGAATATCATAAATATCTTCTTTATAAGATGAAATTTAGTCTAGAGGAATTCTAGAAATTTTGCTACAAATCTCTTCCCAAAGGCCCAAAATGTACTTCTTTTTTTGAGTTGACACAATATTTTTCCCTTGAAAAATAGACTTAGCCCCATTTGGCTTTGAAAAGAGTAGAGGAGTATCATCCGAATCAAGGGTCAACCCTTTTGAAGCTTGATCATGAGAAGTGGATGTAATTCTCTGACCTTGTTCAATAGCTAAAGTTGACCCTACCTCGGGTTTGATGCCGCGATAGACTCATCACTAATTAGTGACCTTCCTTGTAGTTATTCCTTTGGATTCTCGACAACGTTTTCCTACACAAAATGGAAGAGAAGAACGTTAGCAAATTACTTAACTATAAATTGAAAAAAAAAGATTTGTGGTCAAAGGTAAAACCTCTTCACTTTGGATGGTTAATATTTTTGAAGGACTATCAGTGCCTTGTTCTTCCATGATCTCCAACCCAACAGCTTCAAACTCAGTTGATTCATGCCTTTTCGTCTTCCAATTTTGATCTCCATCACTTTTTTTGCTTGTCTTTTGAGAGGCTTGCTTTCTAGATGGAATAATTAAGGGCACTCCCCGCACCAGTAGAAGTATAGACCACTTATTTCTTAGAGCCCTTAGAGGACTTGAACCTCTTACTTTGAGGTTGTGGAGTATCAACTTGTAAGAGCGCCTCTCTGATATCTCAACTTTTTTCTTCTAAAGGGGTGGTGAATTCTGGCCCATCCTTTTTCACCAAAGTTTCCAAATTATCCTCAAGAAACTTCCGATAGGATCTTTCCCACCAAGGAGGATATTGATCGGTGAAAACTTTCTTCGTAAAAGTAGTTGCAGGTGGAAAGTTCTATCTTGACATAGCCGTACCCGAGACACAGATTCTCCAATACCTAAGTCCCTCATCAAGAGATTCAGTACAAATATCATTTTTGAGATGTTTGGGAATATTTTGATAAAATCTAAATTGACGACTAAATCGGTTGGGGCTATATGGCTTGATTAATATGAAGTCTCCTCTCTTTAAGGTAAGAAATTAAAGCAGAGGCTCATAAAATAAGATGACTCTAACTGTAAAGCTTTGTTATCATCAAAATAATAAGTTGGGTGAGGCCTATTAAGCATGGTCTCATTTCACACGAGGTTTTCACCTTGATAGACATGCTTTCGTGCCTCATCTTTGTCAAAATATTTTGCAGCACCCTCGTCAGAATATGCCACCATCAACAGGAGAGAAGATCCGCTAGTAAGAGGATAATGTGTCTTGAGGTAATAAGCAATCCATCCATAGACATAATGAATAGGGAAAGAAACTTTACTGTGATCAAGCTGTAAAAAATTTGAAATCTTGTTTAGTCCATGATAGATGCTTGCTAAGACTGGGAATACGAGGCTAACCCTTCGATCACTTGCCATCAAGCTTGTCATCTTAAAAGTTTTAGACTGAATAAGGTTCCCTTCTTTGAGGGAAATACAAAGGCATACAACCAACATGACAAGAAGGCTACCAAATAAGTCTCATACTTTTGGTATTCTGCTTCAAGCATAGAAAATGTCATCTCTTGAGAGTATAACCATGTATTCACCTCCATTGATGTTTCACCAATTGGGTTATGTGTACATGATAGGTGTCAAGTCTTCTTCTCTTTCCCTAAGGGAACTAGCTCGTACTTGATGTCTTGTTTACACCAAAATTGTATCCATTCACTAAAAGAGGTCCCTAAGCTACGACCTTTCTCCTTTCTAAGATGACCAAAGGCAACAAACAAATACCCACAAGTTTGAGGAAGAAATCTATCCCTTTTGGAATCATGACCTCTAAGCTCTATGGCATGAGATATCACTTCTTCATAAGGACACTCACTAATCGGCATTCTGCCAAAAGTATACATATACCAAAGGGATATAGATTCTTTTCCATGTGAAGTGAGCAGTGTATTTGTTAGTAGACACCATGCCTCACAAAGACCTGCATGATATCAGTGTTATGATTATACGTAAAAAGAGAAGTAAAAACAACATTTGGAAGGTTAGCATTGTCCTAACTTTGCCTATTCTTGCTAAGGACATCTTCTATCAATTCCCAATATTGCGAGATGTAATGAAATTCACCTTCGAACAAAATTTTATCTCCCCAAAGTAACTCTTCCTGAATTATGCGACGCCCTAAATTTTGAAGAGTGCTTGCAAGATTTGTGCCTTGAAGATTTGTCTTCTCAAGATGCCATACTTTGGAAGACTCGTTAGATTGGTGGTCATGTTCTAAGGTCCAATTTGCCTTATAAAGTATGTTTCTCAATTGTGGCCACGCATCAGCATAACGACCAACTAAAGAATTTTTGACCAAAAGCTTGGCTTCTACCTTGCTATCTTGTATTCCGATTTTAAGGTAGTTGAGTCCAGAAGATAAGTAAGTGTAGTCTTTGAAAAAATCATTGTTCAAGCTACATAAAAAGAAAAGTATTATCCTTTATCAATGATAGCAAGCAAGAGAAAAAGAAAGTGCGGGTAGGGTGGGGGGGGGGGGGGAATGGGGACAAGAATCAAAATAAACGAATATGGCTAATTAGGCTATTTAGGAATTTTGTAAAGCCTTGAATTTGGGGTCCTTTATATATAAACATGTGAAAATTGTAAGGCCTCGAATTGGGGGTCCCATATGTTTAAACATTGGGAGCTTTGTGAAGCCTCGAATTAGGGGTCCCTTATGTTTAAACGTTGGGGACATTGTAAAGCCTCACACTGGAGGTCCCTTATGTTTAAACGCTAGGAACATTGTAAAGCCTAACATTGGTGGTCCCCTATTTTTAAATATTTAGAATAACATAAAGCCTTATATTGTTTGTCCCCTATGTTTAAACATTTACAACAACGTAAAGCCTTGTATTGTAAGTCCTCTATATTTAAATGTTTAGGACAATGCAAAGCCTCGTATTGTTAGTCCCATATGTTTAAACATTTAACAAAAATGTCACTCCCTTTGACCTACAAAGAAGAAGAAGAAGAAGGAGGAGGAGGAGGAGGAGGAGGAGGAGGAGGAGGAGGAGGAGGAGCAGAAGAAGCAGAAGCAGAAGAAGCAGCAGCAGGAGGAGGAGGAGGAGGAGGAGAAGAAGAAAGTCATACCTTAACAAAGACACCTAGGGTTAGACTTCAAGTTTGATTGAAAATATATAAAGAAGCACACTCTAGTGATAGGGTAGTATTCAGAAAGAAAAAGGGAAAAAAATAATAAAAGAAGGAAGAATGAAAGAAGGAAAAAAAGGAAGAAGAAAAAGGAAAAAAGGATGGTACATGTAAGTACCAAAAAAGAAAAAAAAATGGAAAGGAAAGAAAAAAAATAGAAAAAGGGGGTTGGTCTTGTACGACGAAGAAAAAGAAAGAAAAAAGAAGAAAGAAAGAAATAGAAAAAGAAGAAAAGGAAGGAAAAAAAGGGATGAAACAAAAAAGAAAAAAAAGGGGAAAGAGAAAAGGTCAAACTTTCCAATTTTTTTCAAATAAGGTAAATTTGGGAATAATTTCCTTTTCTACATAATATTATAATAAAAAGGTTATAATATTATGTCAATGCTTCTTTACAATATTATAATAATAAAAATTAATATTTTAAGTCAAATCTTCAAATGATAAAATATTTTGTCTAGACTTGAAGCAGGGGACATTTGTAATCATTTAAAAATTTATTAAATATAAATTTTAAAATGATTCGAATTATATTAAACTCATGAATATATTAGTCTAAATAAATGTTATGGGTTAATATAATTGGATTAATTATTTAAGTCTAATAAATACAAATTAATTAAAGCCTATGTTAACTGATTTGGGTTACAACATAAGAGTCCAAATTAATAAATCCAATATTATTTCATCCAAGAGGGCTATCATGGCGCCACATGTCAAACAAGGTGGCACGCAAGTCAAACAAAAAAGCCTATTACCATGACCCAAGACTAGCGCCTAGATGTGGCACGGTGAATGGAGAACCTGAAGGGACCCCAAACAAGCTTCTTAGCATAACATTCACACATCCTTGGTTGCGGAAGCAAAAATAAGACAACAAGAAGTAACATAGAGTCTAAGGGAAATGGGACTTGGGACTTCCATTTCATCATCAACATAAAAGAGCATAGAGGGAAATAAGGGTCTAAGGGAAGTCGTTCATAATAATTTAGACATAAAAAGGAGTCCAGCTCAATACATGTTATCAACATCCAACACCACCTCTACTACGAATAGAGCGGGGGCCAAGATATCTCCGGGGCTCACCTTCAAAGATAAGTATCCAAAATATTAGACAAGTCTTAGTAAAGTATGATAGTAAGATAGGTATTGTCCCCAAAGTGGAGGACTCACCAAAAGCTAACTTCAAATGATCCGGCTAGCCACATGAAAGAGGATGATCAATAGGACCTCCGGTCCCTACATGGTGATATCATGTAGGTATAGAATATGCGTTAGTACTTGGAATATACTAAGTATACGGGGTGCAATGCAACAACGATATAATCCATAATATTGAAGATGCATAATCATAATCAATAGATATAATCTCAATATGACATGTATGATCAATGCTTGAGTTAAGACATGCATGGAGATAATCATCTTGCATAACATAGCATACATATGTGGGAGAAGACCTTAACCGACATATAAGACCAAGCGAGCTACTACTTCGAAACTCGATGCATGTCTTCCCATCGGAGAGGGAGTGGTCTACTTACCAAGGTAAACCATACTTGACCCCATATTGTGGGTAACTTATCCTAGATGGATCCACTAGTAAAGCCCATTTAGGGAAATAATATAAACCCATGGTGGCACATAGTTAAGAGACCAAGGCTTTATATAAGGACCCCTTGATTCAAGCCCTCACCTTAAGCCTCAATTGGTGCTAAGTCTAATCCCATGAAATACTTGAAATAATCACAACAAAAATGCTTGTAAGACTTGATAGCATGGCATGAGTAGTTTGTTCACATACTTGACCCCTACATGGGCATATACCTTATACTGGAGGGTAGAAATAATGCATAGACTTGACCCCTTTCTAGTAGGCATTGCATTTCACATGAAGGTAGAGATTGTAACATGCTTGAACCCTACTAGTGAGCTTTAGTTTGTACATGAGTGTAAATAGATATCATGCTTGCTCCCTCATATAGATATTATTTACTCACCAAAAGGGTAGGAATATAGAAATAGGCTTATCATAATTCTTGTAAATCATAGAAACATTTCATGAGTTTAATACATACTTGGGAGCCAATAACTTATCGTATCATACTTATCTTGAAAATCATGCAATAATCTTTTATCAACATAAGAATCCTTATCATGTAAATTTAGTCAAACAAGGTGGGTATGAGAACATATGTTCATCATGCAATTTCAGAGTATAAGACAAGAAAGAGTAGAATCAAATCATTTCAAAGTCATGCAAGACAACCCACTAACATTGCAGTAAAACACTTAATTTGGGTATCATGAAATCCATTTTGAAAGTTCACAATCCTCCACAGTTTTCATAGTTCATATCATGCATAACCTCAATAGATACAGATCAACTCATAGAATAAACTTTAAATAAGTATTCATGCATAATCAATCCATTTTTGATAAAATCAAATATAACTCATGTATATAATGTATAATAGGAAGTACCCATGAAGAATTAAATCTTGAAATCATGAAATTTCATAAAAAGAGAGAGCTGAGCTCCATGGATGAAAGGACCCATGGATGAAGACCCACATCTAAACCTTGGAATTCTTGAAAAAGAATTTGAGGATGACTTGAGGCTTGAATTAGGTTCTTGAAATCCAAAGCAAATTCTTGAAGTTCTTGAACTTTAATAGGGTATTAGATGATATTTTGGAGAGGATTTGAGAGGGTTTTTGAGAGTTTTAAATTTGAAAAATGGCTAAGGAAGGAGGATTTCCCGTTTAAATGAGCATTGGGTTATTACCCAAATGCCCTTGAACGAAGCTGAAAAAGTTAGGAAAAAATTGAACTAGTCCATGCCGTAGGCACGCCGTGGACCAAATGCAGAACCCACATTACACTGGTCCGTGCCCAAGTCGCGTGTAGGTCGCGGACTCTCACTGTTTTTGGTCCTTGTTGCTAAAATTATTTTTTGCTATGGGTCTTCTAAAAATCGAGGACCACCCCTTCTTACACAATTTTTCCCCCTGAACAAGAATATGAAGTTGGATTTTTGAAATCATGTACGAATTTTGAGATATTCAAGAATTATACTATAGGGCATTTTCGAAGCACATGAGGGGTGTTACACCAATATGGTCATGAAAAGTGTCAAAATGACAAGTCCATTTCATTAAAGCCCAATATGCCATGTCACTTAAATCAGATCGGATGGAGGAAAGTATTTCCTATTATAATTCATCTATTCTACGACTATAAATAAACCTCTCCATAATTCAAAGAAGAAGGAAGAATTCTAACAAAAAAGCTAGAGAAAGCTCGTGGATCAAACGCCGCAAAGTTCTCTACAAAGTTCAAGAATTCAAACATTCAAGCATTCAGGTTCAAGAACAAGTGTTACGACCCAAGCCTAGGGCCTAGACGTGACACGGCAAATGGGGAACCCGAAGGAACCCCAATCAAACCTCTCAACTTATCATTGCACATCATTGGTCGCAGAAGCATGTAAAAGACCTCAAATGAGATTAAGGGGCAAAAAGGCTAAGAGATAGCTTGCAAAACAACATCAATAAGGGCCAAGGAGTCATAGATCGTAACACAGACACATAACTTGTCCAACAAACACCTCTAAATAAATAGATAGAGCGAGGGCCAAGATAAAGTAACTGGACTCACCCTCATCGCCAATATAGAACATACGAAAGTGGCTCAATACGTAGATAATAGCAATCATAGACTAAGGTCCCGAAATGGAGGACTCACCAACAAGTTTGGAATAGCATCGACTAGCCACGTGGAGGAGGAGGAGGATCAACTTGAGCACCGGTCCCTGCATGGTGGTATCATGTAGGCAAGAGTATGTGTTAGTACGTTTGAATGTGCTAAGTATGTGGGGTGCAATGCAACAATAGATAGACATCATACTCAAATGCATATATTAGAAAATAGGCATAGTATAACAATATAGCATGTATGATCAATGCATAAGTAAGACATGCTTTCAATAACTCATGCTCATCTAAGATATCATATGTGTAGAAGAGATCAAGCTAGAATCCCAACTATGGTTAGGAGATGTCATTCACACCTGGACACCCTGGTCGCAAGGTACATACCCCTCACATGGTTGATGTCATTCACACCTGGACACCCTGGTGGAAAGGTACATACCCCTCATATGATTATTTAGGCT
>JAOTQR010000045.1:8066136-8076471 GCA_025774065.1 Solanum ossicruentum | reverse complement strand
GGCTTCAATGCATACTTTATTCCTGTTTATTAAACAAAGATATTTAGATAGTAGTAGCACGTGCAACTATCTTTTCTTTTTACGTCTTTCATGCAGCTAGTATAATCTAGCTAGCAGCATTTAACTTTAGCAAGTTGTTGTTGTTTTTATATACTTTCAACTTATTTGAATCGTCTGATTTTAATTTGATGTGAAGTTTAAGAAAGTTAAAAAAAATTTGAATCTTGAAGTCTTAAACTAATGATACATAGTGGTGTTAAATATGTTATGTGAAAAAGTTGAAATCAAAGAATTGTCAAGAAAGATAAGATACATTCTCTTTTAAAAAGATTAAAGGAAAAAAGTGAGGAAAAAAATGGAATCGGAGGGAGTAATATTTTTTCTTATTTTCTTAGAACTCCAACGACAACATTAGTCATGCACTCGTTCTTAACCCTTGCTGGTTGCTGTTATCTGGTTTGAATTCTTCATTTCTTGCTTAAAATCCAATGACTATGTAGCCCGCCATAACTTTATGCCTTATGCAGATGTTCTGCATTCTGCTCATAGGCATTTTAAAGGCAACTAAGCCTTCCTAAATGCGAACCTCAAGACCTGCATGGTCAATCCCTTTGAAAACATTTCAGCTCATGCTGGGACATAGTTATACCCATGATTGTGAAAGGAGATCTTTCTATGCAATTTAGATATGAAATGGATAACGTCTATTATTTGACCATTTGTCTTTGCTTTCCAAGATGATGGTCCATCAGTTATAGTTCTTGTTGTATATCACCCTTTGCAATGATTTGAGATGGCATTTGTTGCAGGAAGGATTAATGGGAACTCATGATGAGGAGACCAGAAAGTTCTTTAAGCATTCATCTGTGATTTGTGTTCTGTCACCACGTTATGCTAGCAGTAAGCTCAGCATTTTGAAGCAACAGGTAACTTACTTATCCTAGCCATTTGAAGTAGCTGCAAGATTAGCATTATGAAGCAACAGGCAACTTTTTAACCATCCACCAGTTTGTCAGGTTTAAGATAGTCTAAGAACTTTGAGTTTTAGCTTCTATATATGACTATGAGGTTACTGTCCCAGCAAGAACCTTTCAATAGTTCCTTTCGCGACCCAATTCTATAAAATAGAAAGTGTTTCACATAGGTTTTCTGGAGAAATGAGAAAGTGGGTTAAGAGGTTCAGCAAGAAAAGATTACAATGATGCATTCCTTTTTGTTGTTGATGGTGAATATTGTCCTGAATAGTGGACTGGAGAAACATACTTCTTATTAACATAACACCTCAGGCTTTGCTGGGTCAAGTGAAGCGAAATTTTGTTATGGTGCATGTCCAATGGTGGCATGAATATTCCATGTTAGAATCTATTTTTGCTTTGACGCTTCCTTACTCTGGCCATTATCTCCCTTTGTTGATATTTTGCATGTTAATTGTTTCTTCCAGGTTGTTGGAACCATGTTCACACATCACCAGAAGTGCATTCTTGTTGATACACAGGCTCCTGGTAATAATAGAAAAATTACAGCATTCTTAGGAGGCCTTGACCTCTGTGATGGCCGCTATGATACACCTGAACATCGTTTATTCCGTGATCTTGACACTGCATTTAAAGATGATTTTCATGCGCCTAACTTTCCTGTGAGTAGTTTGTTGTTCCAAATGTTTCTTTGACAATTCTGATACCTTTAATATTATTTGGTGTGGTTCCTGCTTTTATAATTGATAATTTTAAGAAAGACCTTGTAAACAAGAATATCAAGAATTCTGAAGTTCGTAGGTTGAGTCAGCTTCACAAATTCAGATGACCAATAACCTTGTTTAAATTAAGAAATTCTCTCTTGCATTTTATATTGACAACTTCTTACAAGAAGCACTTTACTAAGATTTATCCAAATAACCGTAGCTTCTATTTCTGAAACACTTATGCTGACTGTTATCCTGAATTCAGCAATAAGAAGTGACAGGAATAGTCAGCAGTCACTGAAATGGTTTTATGGAAATCTTCTAGTAGCTATTAGGTAGTCAGGGAAATGTCTAGTATAGTTTATTCTAGTGTGGACCCATATCACCCAAACTCTCAAGAAATTTCAAGTGGATCTTGTTGAGTTAGGTTGAATTTCAGCTCAAAAGATATTGAATTTTGATATCTAGCTCGAAGAAAGCTATTCTTGAAATTTGAGGTGATTTCGTAAAGAATTAAAGAAATTAAAAATTTGGGAGTTCTTAGTATTATTCATATGTTTTTGAGGAAGGAGCAAAAAGAGTACATTTGATCCAAAAACCCAATTAAAAAGCGTTAAAAGTTGTTTGGGTATTGTTGAGTTAGGTTAGCTTTAGGAAAAAAATTAATGACGTGGTCGAATTATAATTGGCTACGTATAAAAATGATTTTGCAAAATTGGAGTTAAAAAATAATGGTATGAATGAGTTTTTCCTCAAACGGCACTGCCACAGATGAGGCAATATTTTAACAAATGGCATAATGAGTTTTTTCTCAAAGTTCGATGGCATATTTGAGCCTTTTCCTAAAAAGTATATAAAAAGATATAAGGAAAAAAAAATTAAAATCTGAACTGCCAGTCATGTCCCTGGAATTTGAGTATTCAGGAAAAAGTTTGGGTTTTGCTATCTTGTTATTTTAGTACTATTATGATTTATTCGCTTGGATGTTGATGTAACTTAGTTTGGGATTGTACTTTGTCGCTGATTGTATAATATTTGTCATCAGCCAATTTATACAAATACAGTATACAAAACATGCGGTTGCTACTATATTCAAATCTATCACACTCTCAAGATGATATTTTACTGAAAATAAGTCCTAGTTTAGAAATAGGTTTTGGAATATGGTAAACAAGAACTATATAAAAAAATAATTTAATACATTAACAATGATTTTAAGAATTTTTCTAGTGTATCACTCGACATTCATTAATTCATTGACACATTCCAATGTTATTTGACTTCAATTTCTCAAGCACTTTATGGAAGTTAATGTATTGAGTAATGTTCTTTAACCTTATTAGATGGTTCCAAGGACTATGATTAAGTATATTAAACATTGAATATTCGATTGTCAATAGTGAATAAGGTTAAGCCCCCAAGTTACTTAGGATAAGGGTTGTTATGTTTGATTTGAACCAATGACCGTGAAAGTGAAACTCTGCCGTTTCATTATATGATTATTGCCAGCCACATGTTTATGTGATTTTCTATGTCTTATCTACCGTGACATTTTCATGCTATTTCTTTTGATCATGGCTTTCTAGTTGATTATGTCTTTAAAATTTTCTTTTATTCGTATCACATATACTAGCCAGTGACCAAGGCCCCAAGGGAGCCATGGCATGATTTGCACTGTAGAATTGATGGACCTGCTGCATATGACGTGCTTATAAACTTTGCTCAGCGATGGAGGAGAGCAACAAGGTGGAGGGAGTTCTCTTTTATTAAGAAAACGATGTCTCATTGGCATGATGATGCAATGCTAAAAATTGAGCGGATCTCATGGATACTCAGTCCTGCCTTTGCTGTTTCCAAAGAAAGGACTGAGATTCCAGGAGATGATCCTGAATTATATGTATCTAGGGAAGATCACCCAGAAAATTGGCATGTGCAGGTATATATTTTTTTTCTTGCCATTCAAATGGCTTGCAGAATTTGCTGAATTGCTTTTAACACTCGTCATCATTTCTCATATTGCAGATATTCCGTTCCATTGATTCAGGTTCAGTGCAAGGTTTTCCCAAGAGTCCTGATGTTGCTGCGGAACAGGTACAGAAACCAAAGTTTATTATCATAATTTTTTCAAATTTGAATAGTAATGCCAAGTTAGCTATACTAATATGGAGAATTTGGCAGAAAATTTATCTCATTGCCCCATCATTATTGACAATTTCTGTGCATTATGTCCTCTGCAGAACCTTATCAGCTCAAAAGATCTGGTGGTAGACAAAAGCATTGAATCAGCATACATCCAGGCAATAAGATCTGCTCAGCATTTCATATATATTGAAAATCAGTATTTTCTTGGGTCATCATATGCTTGGCCATCATACAAGGATGCAGGTTAAATTTATATAATGTTTCTGTATTATCGAATATAAATGTAAAATAATGACACTATGTACCCCCAAATAGATAAATAGAAGATATGATTCTCAAATAAAAAAATGTGGCTTGGGTTTTATGTTTGCAAGTGAAATTGTTGAGCCAATTTGCATTTGCTACTTCAGTGCATTTGACTAATAGGTAAATCCAGATGATAGAGTCAGATGTCACTATAACTATCATAATTTGCATGGCCATCATACAGATAAGTTGTGCCCTTGTTAATAATTGCTTCAGGAAGTTGCTGTTACTACTCTTACAGATTTAAATGTTTTGTACTTCCTATTCCTAGAAAAAAGTAAGAAAAAGGTTGTAAAATTTTGTAACTTCCAGCTCATCTCCATTTTATTTTCTTCAAGTGTTTCATTTGCAGAAGGTCTTGAAAGTTTTCTTGTAAAATTTTGTAACTTCCAGGTCGTCTCTATTTTATTTTCTTCAAGCGTTTCATTTGTCTTGAAAGTTTTCTGTTTCTTCCTGAAAGCAGTACTTTTTACAGCACTTACAAGTTTAATAGGCTCGTCCAGTCATCAGTTGAGCTGATCAAATTTTCTTGTTCTACTGCGACGTAAAAGCATTGGTTCTTCTTTCTTACGAGACTTGAATCTTATTCGTACTATTATTTTTTATTAGGAGCTGATCATCTGGTACCAATGGAGTTGGCACTGAAAATTGCTAATAAAATTAGATCCAAGGAACGGTTTTGTGTATACATCGTTATCCCCATGTGGCCTGAGGGGGATCCCAAGTCAACTACTATGCAAGAAATTCTATACTGGCAGGTCATCTATTTTTCCTGGAACATCATTATCTGTATATTGGATTTCATAAATGTAATTTCATCCAACATTGATTATGTGATCCGCTGTGCACAGTGGGCAGCTAACATCAAAGGCTGCTTTGAAATAACAGAGATGGCAGCTGTTTGGGTATCCGAATATCTTAATTGCATCGGTTATCATGTGGATTAGAATAAAATCAAATGAAATAGCTACCCATTTTCCATACATTCTTATCCTTATAAATTGATATTTTATTTATTAAATATATAGGGACACAAAACCTAAGGAAAAGGACTTTGAGAAAGGATGTCAATGAGAAAATCTTGTGTATTTGAGGAACCCAGCAGAATGAATGAGAGGAGAATTTTGAAAAAGAACACCACCTTTTACTAAAATGTTTTATGTTGTGTCAAGCTTGTGCTATTTACCTATGTAATTTGATGATTTAGTAAGACAAAAGAATCTATAGGATGTGCTTTATTGAGATTTTGTGTGCTTTCAACAGAGCCAGACAATGCAGATGATGTATCAAGTTATTGCAAGGGAGCTCAAGTCAATGCAACTTTTAGACTCACATCCACAAGATTATTTAAATTTCTACTGCCTCGGTAATCGTGAAGCGAATGCTCAATCTTCTAGTGATGCTGATAAGGTAATGTCCAAATGACTTTTAGTTTATATTAAATGAGCACTTGAAGTGAAGTGGAAGGTCGTCATGAGATTGAAAAGTTTGTGCTCTTCATTCGATATAGCTTCTTGTTTGCTGGTGTTTATGAATCTGATTACTATTTAATCTTAAGCTAGTAGGTTATATATTCAGTCCTTAGTATGTCTGGATTAGGGAGTGTATATAGATAAACTATCTTCTTCATAGAGGAATTACATTTCTTTATCTATCGTCCTTTCTAATCATTTTAGTATTTCTCCACGTGCACTGTAATTTCGCCAATGCGTGCATTTAGATTAGAATGCCATCTCAGTCACTGCCCTCATAGTATAATTGTTTCAAACTCTTCAAGGTCAGCAATGGAATTGTCACAGAATCCTTAAAATGAATACGGAACTTCCTCATCTTTGAACAACCTCACATGAAAAAGCACTGAACCCCCTACGCCACTCCTAAGTTTTAGCTTCTCCAGTCGAAGTTTTCCCTCTATTTCTACAACAAAGCTAACATACCCCAGGGAGTGTTGTTTTTTGTCCTCTTATTTATGGTAATGGTGTGTTTCAACCATTTTGCACCAAGAGATTTTCCTACATGCTTAATATAAGTCCTTGTTATGAGCAGTGAATACTCGTACCAGTGAAAATATTGGCCTTAAGGGAGCAATTAGCATTAAGCCCAAACATTATGCAGTGACCTATTTGCTCGAGATAAGTTTTCGGTCACTGGAGTTCACTATCATGCTGCTTCTAGTTGTTTTTAAGAAATAAGAAAATAAAGTAAAATTAATGCAAAGACAACTCAAAAATGGTGTTGAGAGCTGAATACATGACGTTAAAAAACTCAATTACTTGTGACGTCTCACCTTATGTATTCTACACCTCTCAGCAACTCTACTTGTGACAATTACTTGTATATTTTACCTTATGTAAATTGGAGGAACCAAGTAACTCTAGCAGTGTATTTGCTTCATATACATAGACAACCCTTAACCAAGAAGCTAAATTATATATATATATATATATATATATATGTATTTGTATTTGACAATATGTAAAAATGGTCTGAGACGAGTTTAAATAGAGTAACATGGTCACTAGGGATTCATGTAGCGGACCTCAACCTGTTGGGACTGAGACATAGTTATTAGATTGGTATGTGACACTAAGTACAGTTTTTCTTCAAACTATCTTTTGCTCCTTTCCCTCCACATAGCCCAAGGAATACATGTAGGTACAGTTATAGTTAGGTCCTCTTCTATACCAGCATTGAAGTAAATCCCCAGTTTCTCTTCGCATAGATTACTTTTGCTCAAAGATGGTAAAAAGCAGGTTCCACAGTTGTCTGGTAACTTTATAAATGAAAATTTTGGTGATTTGAATCGTCAACCTCCATTTCACATAACAAGCATGGGCAAAATGCGATATATATAGGCAGATTATGTTTCATGAAATTGCTTAATCTGTTTTGATTCAATGAAGCTTAGCAAATATTTTTAAGCCATGTTTTTCTATCGTAGCCATGCAACCAGGTCTCGGATTCGTTTAAATTTCAGCGTTTCATGATATATGTGCATGCTAAAGGAATGATAGTAGATGATGAATATGTCATACTGGGTTCTGCCAACATAAATCAACGATCTTTAGCTGGGTCAAAGGACACCGAGATAGCTATGGGTGCCTATCAGCCACATCACTCCTGGGGAAAGAAGCAGCAGCATCCACGGGGACAGGTTCAAATATTTGATAATTTTCATCTATATTTCCATATTAATTATTTGAAGTTACAGAGAAAAGTTGATCTTTGGATGACATTTTATAGGCATGAGAAGCGACCAACGGATTTAGTTTTAGTTGGAAAGTTACATGCAAAATCAAAAGAAGATACTATGTCTTCCATGCAATTAACTTTTCATCTATCATAAAATCATTTACAGAAGATTTTCTATTTTTCATCCTTTTGATTTTGTGTTCATAGCCACTATCTTGAGAAGAATTTGCGCGAAACTCTAATGTTTAAATGAATCATTTATTTTTTTCCAGATCTATGGATATAGAATGTCTCTGTGGGCAGAGCACCTCGGAACATTAGAAGATTGTTTCCAAGAACCAGAAACATTAGAATGTGTAAGGAGGGTGAATGCAATCGCTAAAGATAACTGGAAGAGATACACAGCTGATAATTTCACTGAATTGAATGGACATATTCTCAAGTATCCCATACAAGTGGATGCAGATGGCAAAGTAGGTTCCTTACCTGAATTTGAATGTTTTCCAGATCTCGGGGGCAAAATAGTAGGAAACCCTTCCCCTACTATCCCAGATGTTTTGACTACTTGATAGTCATGGTGCCTCCTTTGGGGCCATTCGAATTAACATGACTCGGCACAACGCAAATTCAACAATTCTCATGGTTGTAGCTGTGAAATAGTGTATTCTCATTCATGTTGTATTTGGGACCTAAAGCCTACAAGTTGAAATTTTGTGGATGAAAACTCGTAATAAGACTTGGAACTTTCGCAACTAACTGAAATTTGTGAAGAAAACTGAAACGAAAATATCAGAGAGAGTTGAAAGAAAAACACAAAATGGTCTTAAATCTGCAACCTTAAAGTTATTAACACAATGTTGTCTAAGAAATATTTCATAAAAAATTAATTCTAAACACAAAGTAAAAGTAAACTGAAAAATTAAAAATCTATACTGCAATTCTTCTTGTATCAACCGTGACAGACTATCTAACTCCAGAGATTTGTATAACCAATATAAAAATCTTCGCAGAAAAGTGGGATTGAATCAGCTTCATCTTCTTGTGGTGGTTCCGGAATGTAAGGAACCATTGTTTCTAGTACGGAGGCAGCATACGCATCAAGTTGTTTGTGGTAACTAGTAATGTCATTATTATCAGAGCATTCTTCTTCTTCTTCTTTTGCAGAAGCCACATTCAATTCTTTTAAGACTAAACTAACTGGGCTGATCATGTTCACATCCGAAGTTACATTAGCTGCAGTACTGGATTGTCCCAAATCTTGATTTTCTTGATCATAGGATTTCACTGTTTCTTCACATTGTGATGAAGAATTCTCTACATTCACACTCCTGGTAATGCGACATACAACAAATTCCTCCTCATGTCGAATTTGATCTCGTAGTCTCAAGGCCTTTAGTATATTATCACTAAGACGATATTCTTTCATAATCCAGGCCTCGTTTTTCTCATCAAAACGGAAGGTTTTCTTGAACCCAATCACCAATCTCTTCTTGTCGTAGACTGGTCTACCACTATCAATTCCTTTCCACGAGCCACCTCCGCCAACAATTCCCCTGTTGAAGTTCTTATTTTTTTTCTTCTTTAACTGAGTGAAGACATAATGATGAGTAGTAGTAGTCTTGTCGAATAACTGAGAAGGTTTCTTGTTGCCATACAAGTCCACAAGTTGGAATTGGACAGCCATACCAGAAACAAATTTGAGAAGAGAAATCATGAGTTGTTCATCATCAAAATCCATCTCCATATTTTATCGAAAACAAAAGAAACAAACAAGTAGAAAACAAAGAAAAAGAGAGAGAGGATATATAGACATAAACGTGTAAACAAGAAACGCTGAAACAATAATTTCCACGTAATATATAGTTACCGTTAACTAATTTAATGCCTTTTATTGTAAGTAAAATTCAATTATTTTAATGCTAGTTTAATGATTGGACGAGTATAATGAACAAAGTTTGAGTGGGATTACACCTGAAACAAAGGCCAACATATGCTTTGTGTTAAGACAACGTTGTACTAGTAAAAATATTGTATTTTCTCCATAAGACAATAGAGTTATAAATTGTAACACCAGGTAAAATTACCAAAATACCTCTAGAACGGAGACATGCGCGTAACGTGTCTGCCCAAGCTCGGATGGGATCCGAGACCGAATTTGCGATCAGCGCGAAGAATCGAGTCAAGAAATGGTCTCGACCCGATTTAAGAGCAACTTGATCAAAAAATAATTTTCGCAAAATTGACCGAAAACAGTAAGGGTACGCGACAGGGCCGCGACGTGGACCTATTTGCAAACCCAAAACAGTGAGGATACGCGACAGCTCTGCGACGCGGACTCATCGTGGACCCACACTTATATGTTTTCTCAATTTTTCGACAGGATTAAAATTTTTGAAATTCACAGGTGTGCAACAAGTCCACGTCGCGGACCTATTATCCCCACTTGCTCCATCAAGTTTAAAAATTTTAAACTTTTGAGGGACATTCTATACTTTTCCCCACCTCTTTTAAACTTAACTAACGACCTATCTAGGTCATTTTGATGAGTAAATAGGGTAAAAAATCCCATTCTAAGTCCTTCATTATACGTGAAAGTTAGGGCTTGAGAGAGAAGAAAGAAGAACGTGAGATTGGAGAATTCTTGACGGGTGATTTGAAGAGCTTTATCCCAAGTATGTAAGGCTAAACGAAAACATGAGATTGTTCTCTCATGTGCCCCATAGATGGTCTTAGATGGTCGATTGAAGGTTCTTGAGTCTATATGCATGGTTTTTTTATTTATTATATTCTTGAAAACTATATTAAATGTACACATTTTCACATGTTGATGATCATCATAAACTTGTTTTCTTGAATTGAATACTTTCTTGAGATATTGAATACAACCTTTATGTTAATGGTTAAAAGCATGCATGAAAGAAGATAATGATTGAGTCTAGAGCCTTGATTGAGAATGTGATTGTGATTGAGATTGAGATGTGAGAATGATGATGAGTTGATAGAACTTGATAGTC
>JAOTQR010000045.1:8055188-8066036 GCA_025774065.1 Solanum ossicruentum | reverse complement strand
TTCTATTTTTAATCCAATTAAGGACTTCCGACTTCACTTTAATTTTTACCCGCCAAATTCACTTGATTCCATACTCCTGCACCATAAGTTCGTTAAATTTAAAATATACTTCAATCACAATAATTTTCCCGAATGAGCAATTGACCTCCATTTAGCTAATTACGGGGTCTAACAAACACATTGAGAGAAAATATCACTTGATTCATGATGTAACTCAGAGGGTTGATGTGAGAGTTTTGAGGATTGAATCGAAGAACAATTTGGCGGACCAATTTACAAAAAGCTTACCTCAGAAGGTCTTCGATAATCACGTAGAAGAAATGGGTGTAAAAATTGTGACCGCATGGTTATAAGTCTAAGTGGGAGATTGTTGGGATACACTATTAACCATGTAATTGTATTATAGTATTTTAAGTTCCTTGTAAAGACTCTTTATATTGTTATAATAAGTCTTGATTTAAATTAGATCATTTTTGTATATATGTGTCCATTACTTATATTATAGATGATTTGTGTATGAAGTATTTTAACTCATACACAAAAGATTAAAATTATCGATTCATATAAGTTATAAATTATTGTTCATGATCAAAGATAAAGTAGGACTAACATCTTGATTGATCGTAGCACAATATTAAATATAATTTGATCTTGATTATGGGAGTGGTTAAATTTCACCTTCTTGTGCTAGTACATTTTGTATGTATTGAATGGACCAACTAAAGAAATTTATTTATGTTATGAATTCTTATAGATAAATTCTTTAGTTCATTGTATGTACTTATACTCTTAATCTTGATATAATTGTTATGATTTATGTGACTTGATTTATTATTTTAATCTATTGAAAGGTGAGACTTTTTCAATGAGTCGATAAAATCATAGTAGATTGGCTAATGACAAATTGCATTAGTGAAATAATAATTAGTTAATAGAACCGTGTCTCGATTTCGAGTTGAAGGCACCTCTTTAGGGTTACTTATAAGTTTTCACGTGAAAACCTTGCAGGTAGATTTTAATATCCGGCATGTGAAATAAGTTAAGTAGAGTAGTAAATGATTGATTTAGTCAATAAATTATTTTTTTTTTTTAAAAATGATTTATTGATTAGTGTCGATAATTCTAACATGGGGGGTTACAATAAGATGTGATGATGGATTTTAAAGTTAAGTCTAGGAGTTCTATTACAAACGTTTAGCGGAATGGTTTGTAATTTATTATGATATGATAATTATTTCAATTACGAATTATTATCATAATAGGGAGCCTCTATTGATAAGTCCACAGTCCCTATAACGTCTGGCTTATTGGTTAACTCAGGAGAATACAAAGAATATTCTGGAAGGAGTTTAATAATATCTTCCATACATATTTCATTTTTGATAGTAAATATAATATTTATTTAAGAAAAAAATAAAAGTATTAAATATTGAATAAGGGAAAAATGTTTTGGCTGTTTTGGAGGTTACGACTATTGATATTAGCCAAATCAATAGTCATAATTTGACCATAATTGGCCAGAACCATTTTTTGTTCTTTGGTCTTCTTCTTCTCTATATCTGATAGAATATAATAGGGACAGAAAGATAAAACAAAGGATTCTGAAAAAAGAGAAAAAAAAAACTTGCCCACACAAGTTGATAGTTGGGTCACTGAATCAGAAAGTTACAGAAGTTCGTGGTCCTAGATTCTTTCATAGAGAACGTGCTAGCAAGAGAATTTGAGAGGTATGTTTTCTAGATTTTATTTTACGTTAACAGAATACTATGTGAGATTTGATTATGTGAATTTCGTTTCCGCTGCATTAATGTTTATTTCACTCTAACAGTTGTTTGACTCGAGATAGTGTTTAAGAAAAAAAAAAGACTTTTAAAATTTGTAATTTAAAACAATCATTAAATATTTGTGTGTGTGACAACCCAACCTACTAGTGATACTGTCCGGTTTAACAACCCATCTTAAGATAAGAAGTCCCACATTAGTAAAATACAGGAGAGATACTGGTATATAAGTAAACAAGTCTTACCTACTTCTGACGCGTTTTACAGCCGTGAGGGCCTAGGTCCAAAACAAATAATATCACTAGTGGGCTGGCCCGTTACAAATGGTATCACAGTCGCTCATGTGTCAACCTTATCAATGTGGGTTAGAGTTTAATTGAGTTTAGGCGAATCCCATAAGGTAGGGCAAACCTCAGTCAAGACTCTGAGTCCATATAGATGTTGTATGTAACAACCCATCTTGAGATGAGAATTCCCACATCGAAAAAACCACGAGAAAGATGTTGTGTATATAAGTAAACAGATCTTACCTACTAGTGACGTGTTTTAAAGCCTTGAGGGCCTAGGCTCAAAGCGGACAATATCACTAGCAGGATGTCACTATAGATGGTATCAGAACTGCTCCTGTGTCCGCCTTGTCGATGTGGATCAGAGTTCAACTGAGTTTAGGCGAATTTCAGTGAGGTGGGGCAAACCTCAGTATTGAGTCTATGCAAATTCCATACGGTGGGGCAAACCTCAGCGCGTACACTGAGTCCATAAAGAGGGTGTATTGAATAACCCACCTTAAGATGAGAAGTCATACATTGGCAAAAGCATATGAGAGATGTTGGGTATATAAGTAAACAGGTCTTACCAACTTATGACGCATTTTAAAGCCATGCAGGCCTAATCCGGGTCAAAGCGGACAATATCATTAATAAAACGCCATGCAGGCCTAGTCCTGATCAAAGCGGACAGTATCACTAGTGGATTTGACTGTTACAGTATGATTGTAAATCATCTTACTAAAAGTAAAAAGAAGAATTTTAAAGTTAAAACATAAAGTGACACTCTTTTGAAGATGAGCTAAAAAGAAAACGAATGCAACATAAAATGTAATAGAGGAAGTGTTTGTTTAAGCATCGAATAAAACTTTTCTCCTTATATTAAATTATAAAAAAATATTAAACGATAAAATTATCTTTTTAAAAATATTTAAAACAAAACTTTAGATAAATCACTTTAAGTTGCATATCAGCTCAATGGGTTGAACTAAGCAAGTCAAAATAAGCTCAATTAATAAATAAGTGAATTATTAATCTGCTCATGCATAAACGAATTGGACATGTCATGATGTATGAGCTCATTTTGATACTTTAATATTAACTATTAGCTAATTCTAAAATTATTTTATCTCATTATTTATAGTTTCTCATTCTTTTTTTTTTGTTTAAAAGAACATAATTAACTTTTTTTCATAGAACTTTAATTTAACTTTCCATTTAGCATATTTAAGATCACAAAATTTTAAAAATATTTTGATATATTTAAGGTAACTTTAATTCAGACCATCAAATTGACTTTTTTTTTTTATATATATATTTTTAAATTTTATATCAAATTAAATCAAATTGAATTATTGGTTTTTTTCTTTGAAACAATGAGAGTATTAAAATAGTGAGATTACGGAGGGGATATATGTAATTTAACATGTTTTCGCCTAACTTTCTTGTGTATGGTTACATCACGTCACTTTCCCCAAATAAAGCGTGCTGCAGCAAAATCGTTTTCTCCCCCCTTTTGGCTATTTAGGGTTTTATCGTATCCTGGAAATGGTGAGCTCCCTCTCTTCTTTCCTGCAAATGCATCTCTCTGCGTATATCAGCGTGTGTGTTTTGTACGTGTATTCCTTTTCCTCTGATTGTTGTCAATTGATCTTATTTTCGATTCTTTGCAGGCTGATTCTCCTCGCAACGGGTTCGTCTTTGTTTCTATCGCCAATTCTACATTTGATATTTGTATTTGTTGAAGCATCTTGATCCTTAAAACTTGATACTTGCATCTCTTTGTTGCAAGTTAGGGTTTTTGACAAGCCCTTAATGTTTGATTGTTATGGGTTAACTTGTTTATGACTCTTGTTGGAGCTAGATCTTGTTCGTCATTTGCTATAGACTAGGAATATATGAGTTGAATTATTATTGTTTCAATTTTAACTATTTACCTTGTTTAACGAGCAAAAAATTGACTGACAAGGTAAGCGTTGACAGACTTTACTTTATTATACAGCCATAACAACTACATAACCAATGTGATCCCATAAGCGGATCAAGTTAGGCTGGGGTGTATGCATACCTTACTCCTACCCCAGTGGTTTTAGAGATTGTTTCTGATAGATAGACCCTTGGCTCATGAAAAGCGTTCTGTGTCATTTCCTTGACTGTATATATCTCACTTAATTGCACTTTCTCAATGTTTTGTTCATATGCTTACCAAAGTTGAGGCTAATTCTATAGCATGGTTGTATCATCAATGTGGCAGTGGATGTCAGGCCTTTGAAATTGTAACTTATCCACAAGGTGAGTGTCGTATTGAATGCTGAGATGGGTATGCAGTAATACAAGATAAAAAATAATCATACTCTGCAGAATCAGAATGTGCATGTAATACACGTAGAAGATAAAATGGTAGACTGTCGCTTTAGATGATTTTGTCATATCCTTGCCAACCTCTAGATGCATGAGTTGGTGGTTTATAGCTGTGGAACCAAGGGACAAGGTAGAACATAAAATCATTTATAAAAGAAATTTTCCAAGAAGATATTTCTTGGAGTCCAGAAAAAGTATGGTACAATGAAAGAAAAATGTCTATAAAGGTGACATGAGTTAGGATTAAGTTCTAAGTTGAATTTATGCGAGTAGCCTTTTAGTTTTTTCGGAGTTTATATATTAGTAGTAAATCTGGAGAACTTCTAGTCCTAGTGAAACAAATTTTTATAGTATGGGATAGAGGCGGTCTTAAATGGAGTTACTTAGACAATGGGATTCATATAGCCTCTACTTGTTGGGTTTGAAGTGTATTTGTACAAGTTGAATGGTGTATGAAATCAGCCATTAAGTGTAAGTTAGAAAAGTTTCTTTCCATCTCATTAAGAAAACGAATTATGATTTTGAACTTGGTTAACACACTTCTATATATGGATAATCAAGAAATTCCCAAGAGCTATTTGGTGCACGGTTCAAAGCTATGTATGATTCTCTACCTTTCTCCCTAGTATTAGGCTTTTGTGTGTGAAAGATCGAACCATGACTTGTGCTTAACCCATATCACGTGAAGTCCATAGTCGAAATGGAACATTTTTTAAGCAAATAAATCAAAAGAGCACTTTCTTTTTGGGACAAACCAAAAGGGTCATTTTTCTTAACAATGTGTGAAATGCTAAAGTTTGTTCAACACCCTTCAATTTGTTGGTTTTGATTTGTTTTTATGTCATGGATTTTGCTTATCAATTTACAAACGGAAAGGTAATTTTTTTTATGTGATTCGCATTTTGAAGTGCAAAAAGTCTTCAACTGTTTTCTTATTCGCTTGACATTTTGCAAAATTTCCTATTATTATTATTGAAAAATAATGCTAGATTAGTTTAGGCAAAATGCTCCTATGTTTTATCTCTTCTTATTTCTTGGCTACTACTTTGCCGAAGCAAGTGCCACTTTCAAAATTCACCCAATTTTATGTACTCCAAATCTTTTTTTAGATAGTTCTTAGGTAGTTCGTTTGGTGGTACCAATATTGTTTGGACCATTGGATGACAATGCTAGCGGCACAATACCTCACAGTCGCACTGCTTGGAATATAACTCCACCCACGTGAGTTTCTCTCTTCATATGTCCATGCCGGAGGGTTATTATTGTATTGAATGAAGTTAGAGTGAGTTTAGAAGGTTGGGAGGAAGGAAAATTTAGGTGAAGTTTGAAAAACATTTCCCCTAGAGTAGATGTTAATACGAATAAGAGAAACTCTGTTATAGCCATTTCTGTACATTCAATGTACTTTATGGATAGCGGAATGACTACTATTTTGCCAAAGCAGTATCTATGGACATAGGAGGAGAGAGAAAGTATAGCGACATTTCCCCCAGATCTGCACAAATTAGGCATTTTTCAAAAAGGAAAAGAAGAGAGAATAGAGTGTTTCTCCAAATGTCGAGTGTGTGCCATTTCAGATTGCAAATCATGAAAGAAAGAAACATTTAGTTTGCATATTGATATGTGAAATGTAATTTTAAAACTAATTTGGGCCCACATGCGAACTGAAGAGTGTCAAGCAAAACTTAAGGTTTCATATATTGCTAAGTGCAATGACCCTTCTGGTTTATTTGCCTTAAAATGCACCTTTTTGGCTCCGTACTAGGTCATTTGCCACACTTTTACCAACTAAAGCAAACCCCATGGGCAACTTGATTGACGCAATTCTTGTTGTATATGTTTCCTTAATGTTTTTGTCGATTTCTTTTTGGCTCCGTACTAGGTCATTTGCCACACTTTTACCAACTAGAGCAAACCCCATGGGCAACTTGATTGATGCAATTCTTGTTGTATATGTTTCCTTAATGTTTTTCTCAATTCTATTATTTGTTTTTTTTTTTGTACCTTTCTTCATTAAAGTGAAAATTCTAAAGTCACATACCTTCACAATTCTCGAGTTTCACACCTTTGAATATATTGATCAAAGCTTCAAAAACATTAACCAAGTAATCGTACCATTCATCCAAGTAAATAGTTGTTTATAAGTAAGCTATAAAAAGATTATCTTGCAAATTAAGTTCAAGCTCAAAATGGGTTTAGAGCAAAAAATTTAAGCATGCTATGAGTTCAAAAAATGATTTGTTTATGATTTTTTTTACTCTGATAAATTTAAGCATGCTCATAGAGATAGAGATTCTTCTCGATGGACCTTTGGCTTTACAATTTGTATGAAATTTTACCTGCAAAAAGATGATTTCATTATTTGAGATACCCCCTTGATATATGTTTTTTCTGCCAATATGTTTTTGTCCCATTTATCTTGTTTATTGTTGAAGTTGTTTGATCTTATATTTTTTGGATGTCCAGGTATTCACGCTCTCCTTCTCCTTGGGAAGAAAAGTCGAGATCTAGATCTAGATCAAGGTCTAGATCACCACCTGGGTCATATTCAAGGCCAAGGGGAAGATCTAGGTCCAGATCAAGGTCAAGAAGTCGTGGAAGGTCGGTTGGAACTTTAGCTTTCTCTACCTCAACATTTTTTTAACAGTGGTGTCCAAGCACCTTAACTGTTCCACCAAGTACTTGCTAATGGGAACTCTGCCCACTAGGTGGATGGGAAGAAATCATCTATTGCTTTTGTATTTGGTGGATTTTTACCAACACCCTACTTCATTGATCATTAGGATAGTGTCCTTGGGTACAACTTTGCCTTGGTATTTGTTATTCTAGATTTGTAGTCATACATGCATATTCCCTGGTATTATGCCCGGTTGTGTGTTTACTGCTTGTCTTAAAGCTGCTTCTCTTGTCCTATATGACTTATTTCAGGGAAGAAGCTTCTAATCCTGGAAACACACTTTATGTGACTGGTTTGTCTACAAGGGTCACAGAAAGGGACCTGGAGGAGCATTTCTCAAAGGAGGGAAAGGTTGGTTGTTTTAGTTTATGTGTTAGTAGGTTGTTTTCTCATTCCTTCTCCAAATCCCTCTAATGCAGCTTGGAGCTCTTCCGAGCTCATAGCATGGTTTTTGCTCTCTGAAATCATGTGTATTGTGTTTTTCTTCAGGTTTATCCATAGTAGAGTCTGGTCAATGTGTAAACCAACAGATTGATTTATGGTGTAATCTTGACCAGAATAGCGTCCCATTATTCCTGTATTGATTTAATTACTTCTGAATTTTCTTTAAATTTTGTTGACTAGGTGAAATCAGTTTTTCTTGTCGTGGAGCCACGTTCTCGGATTTCTCGTGGTTTTGCTTTTATAACGATGGATAGTCTGGAGGATGCTAATCGTTGCATTAAACACCTTAATCAGTCTGTGCTTGAAGGGCGTTACATCACAGTGGAAAAGGTTAGCTTGTATACTGAGTAGTGAAACCCATTTGTTTCCTATTTGATTGCATATCTGTCTTCTTAACTTGGAGGTTTTCTGGCTACATTCAGAAAGACATTGCGTCAGCTTTGTTGGCAGCAATCAATGATGATCAGTTCTTCCCTTGCAACATTATATTCACTCAGCTTGATCAATCGCTCGCTAAAACAGCTTTTCACATGCATCTGATCAACTAAACATAGCAACTATATTGCCCAACAACTATACTACAGCAAATTCTTTCAACTCTCAACTAATCAACGGTCATTATCAACAACCTAATCAGACTTTTATGGTATTGGATACCTGGCATTGGTTTCTATCTTCCATCCTTCTTCCTGTGATAAAACACATAAAAATAACTAAGCTGCTCTGTTTTCACAAATTGGACTGTATTATCATGTGCTTGTGCTACTCATTCATGAAGTATGAAAGTGAAAGTAAATGTGTGATTTCTTTGCCTAAATGAGAAAATGTTGTGTTTATTCTTTATTACAACAGGGGTTACATTGTTTGATCTAGATATTATCCCATTTCGTCTGGATGTAAATATACATTTTGTTCAGATCTCCCATTTTGAGACATATATCTAATTTTTCAGTCTCGAAGGAAACGCGCAAGGACTCCTACGCCTGGTCACTATCTAGGGCTGAAGAATGCAAGGGGTGACGGTGAGTGTTTCTTATATCATACAAGTTTGTATGGCATATTCTGTGTAATTGTGGAAGTTCTTAACTACTGGTTGCTTTCTTTGAAGGTTATCGTGGTGATCGCGGAGACCGTGGTAGGTATAGAGACCGTGAGGACTATGGGTACCGAAGATCTCCAAGGCATTCACCATATAGAGGTGGACGAGATTATTCTCCTAGACGCTCACCTTATGGGGGAAGGTCAAGAAGGGAGCGTTCTAGGTCATATTCTCCTTATGAAAGGGGCTATCCTCGTGGTCCCAGATAGGACCTGATCAAGGCGCCTGAATCCCCCAGTGGCAATGGAAAACTGCTACAAGGATCTTTGTGCTGATAGTAATGAATGAGTGTTTGGTGTTTTTGTCTATTGTGCTTTATCTCTAGCTGACTTCCTTATTGTACCTTTGTTTGCAACAAGATTAAAATAGTGAACAAAATGTAATTACAAACTATTTGGAAATATTTTACTGCTGAGAGTTGATGGAACCTTAATTGAAATTTCTTGTTTTTGTTTCGTAGTTTGCGTGATAGTTTCACATCCGTTGTGAGGGCTTTTCAGAGCTGTTCATAAGCTCTGATGTTCCTTTTTTCCTTTAATTTCTCTCATCTTGCTGAAAAGTTTGGTGTGATTGTTTTTAAATTTGGGGACTTTTGTGAATAAATGGGATCAATATTGATCGTGTTTTAAGTTTTGTTTGATGGTTGTAAATGTAATTTTAGTCTCATTTTCATGGTTTCTTTTTAAAAATTTTGATTTATTGGACGGACCCAGGAAAACTAGGGTATTCTGTTCTTGCTATTGCAATAGTAGCTGCAGTGGTTGGAAGCCACGCCATCATCACTGAGCAATGTTCTGCTTTGGGTTGTTTCCCAAGGGTTATATTGAATTTTGAGATGTACTTGTTGATTCGTATTCTTTTTGGTAGCCTTAATAGATTTATACATCATGTCTCTCAAGTATGCTCAAAAAAGAGAATCCCATAATCTTTGAATTTCGAATCTTGTAGTCATTGTTGGTGCTATACTTGGTGTATTCTTTTTACTTGAGGATGTTAATCAAAAGTTAATTTACTCATCTGATTCCAACTCTTAACGTTTTTTGAATTCAAGAAACAACCAATCTTGGTGTTGACATAGACAAGACAGTATAACGCAACGTGCTTCCTTACATAATCTGAATATGATGTGATTGCAACAGTTGTGGAGCAATGCCACACAAAATGGACAGGAACACATATTGCTCCTAATGAGAAGATAGAACAGCTTGAGCTGGATTATGATGGTAAAAGGGATTGTTGGAATGGTTATAATGCTGCTTCTTGTGCTCATATCATTGAACGATATGAAGCAAGAAAGAAATACCTTAAAGAGCAACAATTAAAAAATAGCAAAGAGGATGAAGAAAGAGGCGGCAACAAAGATGAAGATTTTGAAGTGTAGGAACTACTGGTGGTGGCACTGCAACTGTTAGGTCTGTCTTTCTTGTTATCTTTGCCTTACTTTTGGTATGAGGGGTCCCTGACTTGCTATGTAGGAAGAACATAGTACACATATTGGTATTAGTGCTCTTTATCAAGCTACTGATGTATCTGCATTTGGGAAGATACAATAAAATATCTTCTTAATCTTGACGTCCATTCCTGTCCATGCGTGAAGACCCTCTCCCCGAAATGAAAAATCTTGCTTGGTATTTTTTGGCTTAATCATGCTTTTTATAGAATTAGTGGTCAATCATAGGAGTTCAAACAGCTGAATATAAGGGCCATGATGTTCATATGCAAGCAGCTCCATCCCAAGCACAACTGCTTTACTGAAGTGTATGGTAATGCTGTGACTGATGAAATACTCCCGAGAGAATTACTGCTGGGTCAGAGTGATTATGTTGGTATGAAGGACCAGGTAAGTCTTTCATGCATAGGTTTTATTGAAACAAGACTTGCGACACAGTTACTCATACGTAGATATGATTCTTTACGTAGATAGACTTGCAACACAGTTACTCACATTTAAGTGTCCAAATTGCCAGCATACAGTAGCTTATGTTGAAGGAGATAGGTATTATGGTGCCAAGGCAACTATTAATGTTATAATTATATCGGCAATTAAAAAAAAAAATATGAGCAAAAAAGTAAAAATGAGAACACAAGGATTTAACGTGGAAAATCCTTTCGGGGAAAAACCACGGGAACAACCGATGATATTACTATGATGAAGAAATATGAGGGTATTACAAGAGTATTTAATCTCTCTATTCTCTGATCTCTATTTCTCTCTTTTGA
>JAOTQR010000045.1:8043614-8055088 GCA_025774065.1 Solanum ossicruentum | reverse complement strand
TTAGCCTATTGACCAATTAAGTCCCAAACTTTTCTATTTTAATCCAATTAAGGACTTCCGACTTCAATTTAATTTTTCTCCTTAATTTAACGAGAGTACGGGGTCTAACAGGCCGTGTGGTCTCCCTTGAGATGACACTTGGTCCAAATTTTGTTCAAAATGAAATTCTTAAGCTCCAGTGAAGTCGTACGAAAATCTGAGTCGTTACAAATACATTAAGATTTTTGTTTCTAGTAAGCTAATTTTCAAGAAAAGTTCAGTCACTTTGAAGGCCCTTGAGGTCAAAATTTTCTTATTTTGAAGTTATGAAACCCATAAGCGAGGTTCCGCTTTGGTGTTGAACGCTCCCTATTTAATTCGCCGTCCCAAGTTCGTTGTCCCGAAAAAAGTAAACTCTTTCCCGTTCATCATCTGTTTTAGTTATAAATGTTGTTGATTTAGCTATAATCTTGTGATTTTGTTTTAATAGCCTATCCTCTTATTTCACCTGAGCATAGAATTTATGTGAAATTCTTACTGTTGTTCTTTGTTGTTTTCGGATTATTCTTAAATATGTTTTCTCTATTCTTTTTTCTTTTATTACTATTATCTCTTCTATTGGTAGATACTAATCTATACCCCTTTTATTTACATGTACTTCCTCCTTTGAGTCTATTTCGGACTTTGCCTTTGCATATCCGTGAGTTTCAAGTCAATCTCTTCATTTATGAGTCGGGAGAGCTGTTATACATGTTATACAGGGTCTAGGAAGCTACTTGGCAGTTTGAGGAAGCCGTATGCAGATTTTTGAAGGTCAAATCAAGGATATATACACTGATATACAATGAAAATTATACAGGAATAATAATTGGGGCCAAAGCCCAAACTTTTAACTTCTTTATTTGTATTATTATTGACTTATTTGCATCTATTTGAATTCTAACATTATTTGTTTTATTAACTTAATTAAATCCTTAAAGGTGAATCATTTATGTTAACCTACCATTTTTATTATTTTTCCACTTAGTCATTTTGGAAAATATTCTAGCATTAATGTTTCAAAAGAAAATGATATTTTCTTTGCTTCAAGTGTTTTTTTCTTCGAATAGTTAGTCAAATATGTTTTAATCACCGGTCAACCGCAATTTAGTGATTAATTTCTTCTTAAAAGTGGAAAGAAATTTTAAAATTTTTTCTTTTAGGGTTTTAAAATTATTTTAAGTTTTCTTAATTTCTTTAAAAAATTAAGTGCAACTTTGTTTTCTTTTTCTTTGAAAAAATTGATTTTTTCTTCTTTAAAACAAATCCATTTTTATGATTAATAGCGACATTAATAGTAGTAATATATCTATATATGAATATTAAATAAAAAATTATTTAAAAACTTAAAAAGTAAAAGACATAAAAAATTTTGGCTTTCTACATAAATTTGAACAAGAGGAATAACATATTTCATTTAAAAATTATGTCAAAAAAATATTATAATTCACAATAATTAATAATTTAAAATATTGAAAAAACATATTAAAATCTAATGGCTTTCTAAATTCTATTTATATAACATAACTAGAAACACAAAAATAATAAATATTAGGTCCGCACTGACACGGGCCCCAACATCTTGTACCGTCATAATTTTGCAATTTCTTCTACTGTATCACTTGCACCATCTATAATAAGTTAGGCATAATGAAGGTAATGCGACAACTCTTGTTGTTAGCATTATTATTCATCTTCTTTTTAAAACAAAAAATTTATCTCATTAAATTTTGCTGACAAGATTATTTTATGAGTCAACAAACAAAAAACAATGTGTATCATACGATACTGTACTCTTTTTTCTACTGAATTTTTTTCAGTGATTGTTTCAAAGAAACACATTAGGTATAGATATCTAATGGAGAATATTATAAAATATAGTACGTGATTGACGTGTGGGGGTGATAATTGGACATATTGAGTCAAATTTGAGTGAGTCTTAATGAGTTCAAATCCAATTCAATCCAAATTTGCTTGGGCTAAAATAGGTTGGGTCAAAACGAATTGAATAATAAGTTATAGAGTGAGTCAAAACCCAGATCCAATTTTTACTTATTTTATTTTTGTATTTCAATATTTTATTACTTAATTAAATTATATATTTTTTATTCTGGCAATATAAAACATATCAAAATTAAAAAAAAGTGTTCTAAAAATATTTTGATAAGATCTCCTCTTGAGTCAATTTAGGTTGCATATCAACCCAATTTTAGATGGATTGAAATGGGTTCATTGAGATGAGTTAAGACAATAAATGAGCGAATTAATCTTCAACAAATTGGACGGATTGGATTTAATTTTGCCACCCCTATTTACGTGGATGTCCATTAACCTTCAGTTTGGATAGTGATTTTCCATGATTTCAAATGTATGGTACTGTATGTATGGCTGTCCATAGTTATGATTAAAAAATCAAATCGAACTGCAATTCGAACCAAATCGATTAAAAAATTCGATATTTGATTTGGTTTGATTAGGTTTGATTTTTAAATTTTGAAAATAGATTCTATTTGATTTGGTTTGGTTTTACTAAAAAAAATCACAAAAATAACCAAACCGAATCGAATAATTCCATATATAAATTTTATAATTATTTATATAGTATTCATAAATAATGTATAAATACTTTATTATATTTTAATGAACTTAAATCTTTATCATTATCATTTATATTTGAAAATTCTCTTGCTAGTGTTTTGGTATATAATTTTCTTGTACCCCTTCCCCTCGGGTAGTTATTTGATAGTTGAGCTTGAGTTTTTTTCTATAAATATTTGATATTTGATATATAATTACTTAACTAAAACACTTTACTGGTGTAACAATAACTCAAGTATTATTGTTTAATTGAATCCACAGTAGCTTTTTGTGAATTATTCATGTACTAGGTGTTTGTATCTCTCAAGATGTGTATGTCCTCAATAAACTTATTACTTTCAAATCAAAAACTAACCAAAAAAAAAATTGATCCAAACCGCCAATAACCAAACCGATGGTTATTTTTTTTCATTTGGTTTGGTTTAGTTATATAAATTTAAAAACCGACTAATGGTTTAGTTATGGTTCTAACTAATAACCGATCCAAACCGAACCATGAACACCCCTAACTGAATGGTAGTACAAATGTTTAGATGGATTGTATGAGTTGCCATTGTTTAATGATAATTTGTTATTTGATTTGACCGTATGGTACTGTATCATAACTTATAAATTTACAAAAATGTCCTTAATTTTTATAAATTAAATTTATTAATATTTTAAAATAATTTTTTAAAATAAATACATAGAATCAAGTAGGGAAACATACAAGGTAGCTAATATATCTTCAATCCATGCAAACAAGATAAGAAAATAAAAAAGCAAAAACTTTAGGAAAACACCTTCAAAAAATAGACTAAACTTGAAAGAAAAGAAGAAAGGTGGAAGACAAATTTCAAAAGTTGATGCGGAGTGAAATAAGTAATACAAAACAGTAAATATATTTGGGTAAAGTCTAATAAAAAATAAAGAATAAATTAGAATTATTTAAATTTAAGTAAGAATATAATTTAAAAAAATAAAAAAAAATATGAAATACCACCAAATTAATAATTTCAAAAAATGAAAATTTTCATGATTACAGAACATGAAATCAAACCATACCACTAATAAAACAATCTTGATACTCTTACTAACTATACCATCTACATGCACCACCAAAAACAGCCATCCAAACAAGCTGTGAATGTAATCTCCACTATCCTTTACCATTAATGAAAATTTTCATGATTATAGAACATGAAATCAAACCATACCACTAATAAAACAATCTTGATACTCTTACTAACTATACCATCTACATGCACCACCAAAAACTGTCATCCAAACAAGCTGTAAATGTAATCTCCACTATCCTTTACCATTATGTTCCGCCTCTTCCATGATATGAGATCTTTAATGCTATGTCTCTTCACCTCCTCCATGATCTATATTTACAGCATTCTCTTTATCTCTATATAATTCTATAAACCAATTATGAGAAGTCATATTATAATCAGTAGATATCGATATTCGTGCTCAATATTTGTTATTTTTATGTTTTTGTTTATGTTATATAAATAACATTAAGAAAATCAATTAAAGTTTAATATAATTTTTTAATATCTTAAATTATTAATTATTGTGAATTATAGTATTTTTTTATATAATTTTTAAATAAAATATGTTATTTTTCTTATCCCAATTTATGTGGTACATATAAAATTTCGAAAGTCAATTTTTTTTATGTCTTTTAATTTTTAGTTTTTTAAAATTATTATGATCTATATTATGTTTAAGCCATTTTTACATAACATATGTTATTCATCTATCCTTATTTATATGACACTAATTCAAGTGTTAATTGAATTTTTTGTATGTCTTTCAAATATTTAAGTTGTTAATTCTTGTGATTTATAGTATTTTTTACTTAATTTTCATATATAGTTATATTACTATTGTAATTATGTAGATTTATGGTAACTTTTACGTAGTTTCCTAATTAAATAATACATGTTATTTCTTTTGTCCCCTTTTATGTAATGTCGATAAATTAATTTTAATAATCAATTAAAGTTTGTATTTGTTTTTAAAAATTTTAAAGTTGTCAAATTTCATTATTTATAGTATTTTTTTATACTTATTTATATTCATGGTATTTTTACTTAGCTTTTTAATTAAATAATAAATGTTATTTCTTATGTTCCCTTTCACGTGACACCGATAGATTAATTTTAATAATCAATTAAATTTTTTATTTATTTTTAATTTTTTTTAAAATCAAGTAGGTAAAGCAGATACGTCAATATCAATGAACAACTAGCTACCTATTTAAATAAGTAGATGAAATAGACATGTTATCCAACAGGTACACGTTTCTTAGCCGCTTATTAATAGTAAGAAAAAAACTTAGCATACTCATTGAAAGAATAATAAAACTTTATTGTCTATTCATATTGTTAATCTTTTTGCTTAGCAAACAAAATCTAAAATATATGTATAATATTTTTTTAGTTGTAAGGCTGGTACACTAGAGTGATACCATTTTTTCTGAAGTGGGAGATGGTTTAAACATCAACCATAACCATGTTGCCAACAGCTATCCTAAACCCTCCCTTTCCTCTATACAAACTTCGATTCCTCAACTTACCTCCTTCATTCCCCAACAACACTTGTCGCTCCCAAATTCCTCCTCATTCGTTCAACTTCTCTCTTCAAAACCACTTTCCCCTTGAAGACGAAGAACACGTAATCGGAGACTGTCTAGTGTTTGAAGAAGGAATTTTCGAGGACCCTTTCGTCCAGAACAACCAGAAAAAGGAATCAGAACAAATTCAGGCGGAAAATTTGATTCCTGAAGAATGGGTGGAAGTTCAGAGGGAAATTAACATTACTAAGAAGGAAAGGCGTAAGCTTTCACAGCAATTGGAGTTTGGGCAACGTGCGGAGAGGAGGAGGTTAGATTTAATGCCAATTGATAAGAACAGTAATGGGAGAGGGAGAGGCACAAGTATTGAGGACTATTTGAAAGCTAGGGAAGAAAAGTTGAAGCAATTGAAGCCGCTTGTGCTTCAAAACCCTGATTTTTCAAAGGTTAAGAATGAGAAGAAGAAGAAGAGTGATGCTGAATTGAACGAAAGTGAAGATGAGAACCGAGTTTTGAGGATGTCAAGTGAAAGGGTATTGCCAAAAGATCCTAGATTAGCGGTTTATGGTGGTGGATTGGAAGATATTAAGGAGTTCTTCAATAGTGGGATTTATGAGGCCAATGCGACTAAAAGCCCGGAAGGTATGGTTTCCTTGTGTTTGGATAGCATGAATTTGTGGAAGTGATTGGAGGAATCTGTTGTGCATAGGTTTAGGAGAGCCAAGGATATGAAATACTCCCAACATATCTAGTTTTTTTTGAGTTTCCTATCACTACTTATTTAGCAATATACACCTCAACTATGAATTGATTGCTTTTCCTACCGGAACAACAGGTAGGAAAATGGTTTAATAAATAGCTTGTGTGTTTTAATAAATAAATAGTGATAGTTTAAGTAGGAAACTCACGCAGCTAATAGTTTAGGTGTGAAATGCAGAAAACTGGAGACTTTAGGTGTTTTTTTAACCATTAACTGATTTTAGTACTAAAAAACACGTACTTTGTGGTTGGATTTAGACATCCATTTCACAATTTTTAGGAAGTAATGTGTACATTTCTGCAATTATATAATATGTACTGAAACTTGAGTTTTGATACCTAAGTATATTCAGTTTGTAAAAGAATACGGTGTTTGATTCTTGAAATAGTGTTATATAAAGTGGGATAAAGGAGTACCAAACTCAGGCTCCTCTCTGTTGAACAAAAGAGTTGACTGGGAGTTGTTGAAAGAACAGTTTCACTCTCCAAATAATAGTATCATGTAAAACAGAATGGAGAAGTATTAACTCGGGCTATTTCATTGAACTGAGAGGGATAGTTTACCTGTCAGCTCTTTAAGGCAATCCACCTTTTAGATGAAGTGAATATTGTATGGATTACTTATTTTTCTAGACCTTTTAAAAATTGAGCTTGTGCGCAAACAGTTATAGTACGTACTTATATTAAAATTGAGATTGAGATAATGTTAGTAAACTAGCCTAGCTAAGCATCTGATAACTAATTGAAGTTATTTGAGTTTGTTTTGGGGTCAAACACTGTTAATTGAATAAGTTGATTCTTTCCAACTTGGCATTGTTGACTTAGACCTTTAAAGTATGTCAGAAGTGCAAAGATAAATGTAGATGTTGAATATTCGTGAAGGTTGTAGCTTTTGCTTCGTGTGTTTTATCATAGCATATAGAACATAAAGTTAAACGTCATTTCCTTTCTCCTGGGTTGTTATTACTACATGTATATACTGTTTGCCTGTAGTGATATAAGCATCAATTACCATATTAATTGGAAGTTTGGAACTGTTAAATCTTGAAACACTAGAAGCTATTTGCCTGTCAATATCGGAGTATATTAGTGTTTCTAAACAATAGAATTAAATGGGTGAATTGATCTAGATAGGGCTCATTTGAAGCCCGTTATCTCATATAGCATTTTTTCCAATCCATTACGTGAATGCAATTTAGCAATTGTCAGAAAAGAAACAAGATTTTGGACAAGATGCAAATCTGCTTAATTAAGGCCCCTATTATATCGTAATCTCCTGACTTGTCAACGTTCAGCCTGGAGATGTTTTGAGGAACTGTATTTTTGAAGAAATTCCTCTATCCACATTTTTTATTTTTGTTTCCAAATTTAAGATACAAATACATGTCAAACTTATATTGCTTAGGCTAATATTTATTTACTGGTGTCCACTATTTGATGTGCTAATTGGATTTGCATAGTTCATAGTATATGTTTTCCCGTCACTAAATTGGAAAATTTCAGTAGTGATGTACACCTTTTATTTCGAACTCTTTTTCCACAGGCTGATATGACCTTTTGGTCATAATTATTTTTTCCCAAATTCTTTTTTTTTTGGATAAAGTGCTTATTTGTTCCCTGTTTTGGGAATCCTTCAACATCTCTGGAATACTAATCTGTGTAGGTCCTCGTAAGTTGTTCACTAAAGAGGAAAAGGTCCTGTTAAACAAGCGGTTTCCTGATCTGGTGCCTGCTACCTCTGTAAGTATCTGCTTCAAGTGTCAGCTTATATATTGGTATTAGTGAAATGTAGTTATATGTTTTCTCCTATATTGGATATTCTCACTTATGCTTTGTGTTGAAGCCAACCATTTTATGATATTCTGTTTCTATGTTTTCGTTCCTGTGCAAGTTGTTTCAATCTTCAATGCACTATGTTTAAGTAATCCTCTTATTATAGAAGGTTTAGATTAATTCCTGAATTCTATCAAACCCTTGCAGGCAAAATGGCAGCCTCTACATACTTTAGCTGCCTCAGGAGAGTTTTACCTTCTCACCTCTTTGTTGAAGCATGTTGTTGATATTAATGTTCCAGACAAGGTACAACTCAGTGACATGTACCAGTAGAGTTCTGCCATATTTGTTGTTTTTATTAATATATTTTTAATTGTATCGAAGAATTCTATAGCTACGAAAATGGTGTCTTCTTTTTATGGCTTCTACTGAGTTGTTTTTTCTTTTCTTTTACAGGATGGAATGACAGCCATCCATAAAGCAATTCTTGGCAAGAAGCAGGCTATTTTTAACTTTCTTTTAAGAGAATCTGCAAACCCATTTATACGTGACAAAGTGAGCACAAACTTCTACAAATGCTTGACAATTTACATTTGTTGTTGGTTCATTTTCATCAACATCCATGCAGTCATTATCCTTGAGTCAGTTCAGATCGAGTGTCCACTCGTTTTTCTTCTCTCCCTTTCCGGAGACTTTATCTCATACCAAACCACATATGGAGTGCCCTTTTGTTCTCTTCTCCCAGCATTGTCTGAACAGTCCATACTGAAATGCATTTCAGTCTTAGCTTTGTTGTCAACCATAGGAATTAGCTATATGATTTCTGTTCCTTGTGAACATTCTGGTAACCACTGTTGCGGCTTGTTATTAGTTTACTAATCTTCTTGACTTATTACAGGATGGAGCCACCTTGATGCACTATGCTGTTCGAACGGCATCAACTCAGATGATTAAAATCCTTCTCTTGTATAATGTTGATATTAATCTCCAAGATCATGTATGGCTAATTAGTTCTTAGAATGCATTTTTTTGGTGCTCATACGTGCTCCAGTATAGGTTTATGAACATGGAATGACTTTCGCTTTCAGGATGGATGGACACCTTTGCATCTAGCTGTTCAATCTGGCAGAACTGATATAGTGAGGCTTTTGTTAATTAAGGGAGCTGAAAAGACTATAAAGAACAGGGTAAATTCTATTTCTGCTTAATCATTTTGAACTCTTGTTTTAATGCACTTGCTTCTTCAGATATCTTAGCTTTGTCACCCATTTAGAATATATACATCCTATCTGATGTTTTAGAATGTAAGCAATTCGAGATGATACATTGTTTTATGTATGATTTCGGATCTAGTTTCTTTCTTTTATTTTATTTCTCATGGCCTTTGCTTTCCTTTGAGAAAAAACATGGTTATGTTGCAGGATGGTCTAACTGCACTTGACATTTGCCTCCATTCTGGTCGAGATATAAGGACGTATGAGCTTATCAAATTATTGAAACAACCCCCCAAAGTTCCATTTGTTGGTCTGACCTAAAAATGCAGCTGCTAAATACGAAATTGCCGGATTGCTAGCAGGTTGGAAGTGCCAGCTTTGAGTTTGGCTCTGTGTCGCACTTGAGAGTTATTTGTACAACACCTGGCTCTTGAGTTTACCTGAGAAGCGGGAGTCAGATTTACGCATACCCTGGTAGGGGAGGAAATTTCTCTTTTTAGTTCTTACATTGTACTACACTGCACCATAGTATTTGTATATAGAAGTGTATATTTTTACTTAGACATTGGATTACAGAACATTTTTGGATTCCAACTGTAAAAGTTGTTTGCGAGATCAACAAGAATAACCTAGGTTTTTGTATTACTACGTGAAGATTTTTGAAATGTGGCATGCATCTCACTCACACATCATTGGTTGCACGTTGTCTCGTGGGGGCTAAAGTGCAACTTTTTGAGAATTTCTTCTAGCCTTGTGTTGATGAATGTCTCACGTGAAAAATTTGAACTAAGGAATTATTCAAGAAAAAAAAAAGAAATATGTTTTTGTGATAAATTTAAAAAAAAAAAAAGAGCAAAACAAATCAATTGAAAACGAAGCAGTAGTATTAGAATGGGAGCTCTGCTCCCGAATGCAAATGCTAATTAATGGGAGAAGAAAATTAGTGCAATAATCAAATTATTAGGGCTACTCTTTCAATTAATTTAGTATAAAATACTATCACTCAAGGCTGTGAAGAAAATCACCAAATAGGGAAAGCTTGAAAAACTAATGGGTAAAACTTACTCGCACATGATGGATACTCCAATCTAATCTAATATATTTTAACATGTGCTTGAATTTAGAGATTATTTTTGTTGGGGCCCATGCAACGGAGTGAGTAATAAAATTTAGGAGGAAAAATAAAGCAAAATAGACACCAGAAAATTTAACGTGGTTCACCCAAAACTTTTGGGCTACGTTCACAAATCAACACTATATTTCTTCTACTATTACAAATAGTAGGCACAAGTGTACAATTTCCTCTACTATTACAAATAGTAGGCTCTCAGAGAAAAATACCAAAAATAGTAAACACACTATTTCTTTTAGGAAAAAAATATTTCCTAAGCACACACTCTAGTTTTTCCTTCACAGACTATTTTATTTTATAGTCTATGATATACCTCACAGAAGAACTAAATACACAGTATTTATTTCTTTTTCTCTGTGGCTTTCTCTATATTTTCTCTCCTTTTTATGAATGATAAATGAAGGATGAATTGCTCCTTTATATAGGAGTAATTCACCTACCTTTTTTGACAAAAGGCAAAGGGTTGGTGGCCAACCTTCCACCAACCATTTGCAATTTGCTGCCAATTTTGACAGAGTTTAAGAGTTGCCAAATTTGAAGAAATTTGGCATGTGGCCCTCCATTTGGAGGGACCCACCTTAACAATTCTTCCCCTCCCGACAAATGGAGGGTTCTGTCATTCCTGCAACTGTTCGACAATATTCGAACTTCTCCCTTGGCAGAATCTTTGTCATCATATCCGATCTATTTTCATCAGTGTGGATTTTTTGAAGTTGTAGCAGCTTCTTCTCCAATGCATCAGTTATCTAACGATATCTTACATCGATATGTTTGGACCTTGTGTGAAAGGAGGCATTTTTGCAAAGATGGATGGTACTTTGATTGTCACAAAACATCTCAAACTTATTTTGTTTGACATCAAGTTCTTTAAGAAATTCCTTCATCCATAACAACTCTTTGCAAGCTTCTGTTGCTGCTATAAATTCTGCTTCTGTAGAAGACAATGCAATGCACTTTTGCATTTTCGACTGCCAAGACACAGCTCCCTCTGCAAATATAATCAGATATCCTGATGTAGACTTTCTTAAGTCAACATCGCCAGCTAAATCTGCATCTGTGTATCCGACTAACATAGGTTTTGCCTCTCCAAAACATAAGCATATTTTGGATGTACCTCGAAGATACCTGAGAATCCATTTAACAGCTGCCTAATGTTCCTTTCCAGGATTTGAAAGGAAATGACTCACTACTCCAACCGAGTGAGCAATATCTGGTCATGTACACACCATGGCATACATCAAACACCCAATTGCTGAGGCATATGGTATTCTAACCATTTCTTCCTTCTCCTTGTCAGTAGAAGGGCACATACTGGAATTCAATTTAAAGTGATTAGCAAGTGGACAACTAACCGCTTTAGCCTTGTCCATATTGAATCTCTAAAGTACTTTTTCAATGTACTTCTCTTGAGATA
>JAOTQR010000045.1:8012526-8034417 GCA_025774065.1 Solanum ossicruentum | reverse complement strand
TTCTTTTTTAGCTGTGTATTCTCCTTGATTTTAAGATGTGTTTCTCTCCTGTATAGGTTGTTAAGGTCGGTGATTTTGGGGTCGCCAGAGTGCAAGCTCAAACTGGGGTGATGACTGCCGAAACTGGAACATATAGATGGATGGCTCCTGAGGTGTGCAAGATGTAAATTTCATATTTTTCCCATCACTTGTTGCAGTATCTTGAATCCATTTTGAAGTCATGATTCTGATGTTGTAATTTTCTTGTTCATAAAATTAAGTAGGATAGCTGTATTAAGTGGTAATTGTAAGGAAATTAACCGTCCCTATCATTGTTGTGCAACTTTATTTTTTGTTAAATGGTAAATTTTTGATATAAGAAAGACTAAAAATAATGTTTGAGGTAAAATAGTTGTTCAGGTATTAATGGATACTCTTTTTGTGATAGCTGTTAATGGAATATTTTAGTAATTCAAATTTCAACATTACACTTCGATTTTTCCCAATTTTAGAATAGTATATAGATATAATAAATATAGACAGATAGATATAAATGTACTATACTATGATGAATACAAATGTTTAACGGGACAAGGTAGATCCAATTTTACATGGAGTTATTGGTGGTTGAATATTTGAATAAAATGGATTCAAATTGGGTAGAATGAGTAGATTGTTGATAAAACTGACCCCAATAAGTTGGGGGCTGAAGTTGGTTGATTGATTGATTGACTTAATGAAGTGTGATTTTCCCCTTCATGCTGTCATTTTCAATAACATTTTACTGAGTTTTTAGGTTACTTTCAATAACATTTTACTGAGTTTTTAGGTCAATCTCAATAACGTTTTACTGAACTTTCAATTACATTTTATATCATCCCTCTCCATCATTGTATTTCGGTTCTATTGTAGAAGCCTATCTTGTGCTTAACCATTTCTTAGCAAGGTAGTTTTCTTCCACCTTATTTATCATATAATAAAAAGGTTTACTTCAACCTAAAATGGTTTCTCTTTGTTGAAAGGTAATCGAACACAGACCATATGATCACAAGGCTGATGTTTTCAGCTTTGGTATAGTTCTATGGGAACTTCTGAGTGGAGAAGTAAGTTCTATGACACTCAATGTCACCTAGTATTTCTTTATCACCCAGACTTATGCTATGTCTACGACAATCCAGATACCATATGCACACTTAACACCTTTACAAGCAGCAATAGGTGTTGTGCGACAGGTAATATGTATGTTGTTGTCATTGTGAACTTCTCGTGAAATATTCTCTTGTTGAGAGCTATCATTCCTGATTAGAATGATAATTACCAGGGTCTACGGCCAAGAATTCCGGAACATGCTCATCCAAAGCTTGTGGAACTTCTTGAGAAATGCTGGCAGCAAGATCCCACTCAGAGACTTGATTTTTCAGAGATCTTGGATATTCTCAAGCATCTAATCAAAGAGGTATGATATTTGCACCAGTAAACTTGGTTCTGTTGAAGTTCATTTTTTTAGCTTAGTCTTATATGCTACAAAAACAGGTTGGTCATGATGTGGAGGACAAATCAATTAGTGGCTTTTACCCAGCTCGTGAAAAGGGTCATCAATGACATCCTTTTCAAAGAGACACTGGTGTGGGACTTTAGGATCCATCCAATGTATAGAATTTGAGGCGTCCAAGGTTGATCTAAGTTTACTTTTGAAAATCATGAGCTCTGTCAAAATTTCTTTCTTTCTGTCATGTTCTAGGTGCACAATGGTAAGGAAAACTTTGGGAACTTTGTAAGGACACTTTTGAATGTGCCGAATTTCTAATTGCTAACTTTTTTCTCTATTTTGCTTATTCAGAGTTAGAAACTGGTCTCAAGCGCGGCTTGTGGGAGTACAATTTCATATCTATGTAGTTAAATCAACCAGACTTTTAACAGAAATGCTGTTATTCTATATAGTATGTCAACAATGTCTTCTTAGAATAAGAAGGGTAGGCAAATTTAATGAACTGTGGTTAGTCTAAAACTGAGTACCATTTTGTTTATGAGCTGTCTATCTGGTTAACACTGTCAACAATAAAAATAATTTTGATATCTATGTTTGTTGCAAGAGAACTGAAAGATGAAGATTTTACTCGTGGAATTTAAACATGATGGTTGATATCAAGTATTGACAGAGTGTTATGTGATAGAAGAATGCAGGTAGAAAATTATATTATTCATTCGTGGTTAAAATAATTTTTTATGTATAAATAGTCAATATCGAATCCCTTTTGGCTAGTTAGTGTGTACTTCCTCCGATTTTGAATCATCTAATTTAAAATTTGATTCCGTCACCATAAATAAAATAGTTGTTAAGGACTCTAACTAATTTGGAATAAGTGAAATTTTTGGCTCCGTCATTATAAATAAAATAACTATTAAGGACTGGCTAAGAATTGTTTGGCAATCGTTGTTACACTTCGACAAATGAAAACTATAAGGGATGAGGTAAACTTAAAGTTAGATGAGTTGAATTTTTTGAGACCTCACCACTCGCTGCGTCATTGCCTCAGGAGTTAGGTTTGAGCATTAATAATTGTAGTCCCCATTTGTAGACTCTCTGCGTCCACATATCAATGGGGGATAATAATAGTTGCCAAGTTAATGGTTTAATTCCATTATATTTGTTAGTATTAATAATGAATGCTCAAACCTAACGTCTGAAAAACTGAAGTCCAAACTATATTAGCCAGTATAACTTACATAAATCTCATACTTTTTGAAGCTAATTTTAATTTATATCATTTTTTTTTTAAAATTATCAAAAATCTCTTTTTGTTGATACAAAAAGTGAAACCAGTGATACATATCGAAAAGTAGAAGTATTAAGGGATTTTAACTATGATACATGCAGAAGTAGAGATTGTAATTTGTATCAGTAGGTATTGTAGTTTTGCATCATTTAAGGAATTTTTGTAATTTGTTAAAAAAAATTAGGATTATATGAAATTTTATAAACATATAAATTGTGTATTTCTGTAATTTTTCCTAAAATAAAATAGTTATCCTATCAGTTCCTTCTTTTAGTACAATGTTTTAATATTTGGATTTAGGAGTGTACAATGGGTGAGTTGAATAGAAAGTGGGCTTATTAAAATCAATTGAGTTACAATTCTTTTTAAAAAAAATGATATTTTGATCATGTAAAATTTATCTAAATATAAATTTTAAAATGATTTAATTTATGAATATATTAGTCCAAATAAATGTTATGGAATAATATACTTGGGTTAATTATTTAAGTTCAATAAATGTGGATTTAATTAAAATTCAAGTTAATTGATTTGTGCTACAATAGATGAGCCCAATTTAATGAGCCCAATATCATTTCATTCTAGAGGTCCATCATGTTGCGATATGTCAAATGGCGTGGCATGCCAAGTCAAACAAAGAAGCCAGTAGCATCATGCCATGTGTCAAAATGACAAATCCACTTCATTAAAGCTCAATATGTCATGTCACTTAAATTTGATTGGCTGAAGGGAAGTCTTTCCTATTATAATTCCTCTATTCTACAACTATAAATATGAGCTTTATAATTCAAAAAGAACATCAAGAATTCTAACAAAAGGCTAGAGAGAGCTCGTGGATCAAACGTCGCAAATTCCTCTACCAGTTCAAGATCAAGATCAAGTTCATATCAAGTTCAAGTTCATCAATCCATGAATCAAGAAGACCACAAGATTTAAGATTAAGCCCAAAAGCCTTTGAATTCAAGTACAAGTCAAGATCAAATCCATCAAGTTTTATAAGATTCAAAATCAAGCTAGAGAGTCCTTGAACATATATTTGAAAAGGCGAATCAGAGGATTTATAGAGATTGTAACACTCACATATTGAAATTAAACATTACAAATGATTGCGATATTTTCATTCTTGATTATTATTTTCTCGATGCTAATTTTATCGTCTACAAATTCTGGCACACCCAGTGGGACAATCTCTACCTCTTATCTCAACTTTTCAAACATAAAAAACATATTCAAATGGCTTCCAAGAAAATCAACTTTCTCTAAGGCTGTTGACTCTAAGTTCTCTGTTGAAGTAGCGGAAATTCTTGGTGTTACTTTTGAATGTTTAGCTGTTATGAGGAGCAAGGCCACTATGCTAGGGCAACAAACACTTCAAGTGTCATCCACATCAATTCCTATTTTTGAATCTTCAACTCCAAAAGAAGCAAGATCCTCCACAAATGTTTTAGATGGAGGAAATAGTATTGCCAAAAGGATTGAAAATACTTTAGCTTCCTGGATCCAAGAACTTCATTACAAAGAAAAAGACTTGCATATGTGAGCCCTTTGAAGATCGGCTTGCACAAGAACTCATGCTACTCTCCGACATTATCGATGATCATGCAAGCAATGATAACGGATGCTTCATCTATGAAGGAGCAACTAGCAAGCTTGACTAAAGCAATTGAAGGCTTGTCAAAGTGCGTGTATGAACAAGATGCTAAACTTGTTAAGTTGACAAACAAGATGGATAGCATGATTGAGAGAGTATTAAATCAAGCACCTATGAAGTTTCCTAGAATTCAAGACAAAGGAGAGTCTTGCATAAAGCAAATAAGACCAAAGACATTTATCCCTTCAGTGAAGGTTTGATTCCTACGATCAATTGAAGGATTTAATCATAGAGACTATCGAAGATCTCGTCTAACTTTTCTCTTATGGATGCAAAGCCATACGCACAAAGGATTGATAATTTGGAGATGCCTAAGGGCTATCAACCTCCTAAGCTTCAACAATTTGATGGCAAAGGAAATCTGAAACAACATATAACACACTTTATTGAAACTTGCAATGATACTAGAATGTATGATGATTATCTCGTCAAATAATTCATCCTTTTTCTCAAAGAAAATACCTTTTATTGATATTCAAATCTAGAATATGGTTCTATAGATTGTTGGGAATAGTTAGAGCAAGAGTCCCTCAATTGTTTTTATAGCACAATATGTGTCATTAGTATGATCAAACTTGCAAAAGCTCGCCAACATGAAGATGAGCTAGTTGTTGACTTTATCAATCACCGGAGAATTTAAGCCTCAATTGCAAAGATCACCTTAATGAAACTTCTAGTACTGACATGTGTATCCAAGGCATGAAAGGGGATCTTTATTATATCTTGCAAGGATTAAAGTCTAATACATTTGAAAAGTTGGAAACTCATGTGCATGACATGGAATTAAGTATGAATATAAGAAGAGATTAACGCTTGTCTATTGGCCTCACAAAGATGAAGATATAGAAGAACTCCAAAGTGGGGGCAAGTCTGCATTTGAAAATGACTTTGAAGAGTCTATGTATATCTTGACGTTCCTTAATGCATGAGGATAAACTGTAAGTTAAAATGTTCCTCATCACATGATCAGTTGAAACTGCAGGTTATAGTACTCATAGATGCATGAGTCTAAACTGCATGTCACAAAGCTTTTCAAATTTGAGTCAAATTTAAAAGATTGAAAGTTTTTCAAATTTGAGCTAAACTCTAGGTCTGAAAGCTTATCAAATTTGAGCTAACTTTCATATTATGAAACTCTTTAATTTTGAGTTTACCCTCTAAATTGAAAGACCATCAAATTATAAGTGAAACTTTTAAATCATGAAACTCTTTAAATTTGAGCTAAATCTTCAAGTCATAAAACTCTTCAAACTCGAGCAAACTCTTCAAGTTAAAATGTTCCTTGATGCACGAGTTTAAAATGCATCTAATCAAGTTTGAGTTAAGAATCAAGTTCCAAAGCTCCTAAAATTCGAGCTAAGTTTCAAGGTTCATCAAATTTGAGCAAAACCTTTAAGTCAAGATACTCTTGACTCATAAGAGTATAAACTGTATATAGGGGTCTTCACGGTTTGGATAAAAATTGATCCGAACCAAAAAATTGAACCAAATCAATTAAATAAATCGATTTTATTTTGATTTTGTTTTGGTTTGATTTTAGTTTTTTAAAAACCAATAGTATTTGGTTTGGGTTTAGATTAGTTCGGAAAAACTGAAGAAATAATCAAACTGAACTGGCAAATTATATTCATATATTTTACTATGATACATACATAATACATTATTTATAAAAAGAATTTTTATGTTTTAATCTACATATGAAAGCATAAATGCTCAAACGGAGAATGTTTATATTATTAATTTTATGTATATGAATGTCTATGACAATTCTTGGTGGGACTAAAAATGTCACTAGCTCTTTCTTCTAGGCCAAAATGGTGAATTTTGAAGCTTTATTCGCTATGAATTTAGTAATTGAAAGTTCTATAGTATCAATCGTTCTAACTATTTTTCGTTTTGAATAGATTATTGTCACTTTTCTTCATTTTAAATGTATTATTGCTTTTATTTTTGTGTGTGGTTAATAACTGAATAACCTAACCAAACTAAACCAAAACCGATAACAACCAAACTGATAAATCTATATCATAATTGGGTTGATTTGGTTTTGAGAATTTAAAAACTGAATTAAGTTGGTTTGGTTTTGATTTTGACCAATAACTGACCCAAACTGACTCGTGAACACCCCTAACTGTATATGACACCCTAAAAAATGTCCACTAGGTTGAAAATCTCGAAAGAGACAGCCTAGGCAAAAGTTAGGACACCAAAAAAATGTTCGTTAGGTAAAAAATCTCGAAAAGGGTGACCTAGGCAAATTAAAAAGAACAGTCCCCAGAATTACGTTGTGACTTGATCTTCTTCATTGAGGTACGTAGGCGCGTAGAGTCATACTCTAAGTTCAGTTGCATGAGTGTAAAAAAACTATGTGTCGTCTCCTGATTCCTTATAGGGGCAAATCCCTATGAAATGTGAGTTTCTTCAATAACATGTTTAGGGTCTTCAATTTGGGCAAGTTTACAAGTTGAAGTTTTCAAATTCCTCAAGGCTGCAAGTTAAAGTCTGTAAATTCATCAAGTATGCAATTTGAGATCTTAAAATTATCAAGTATATATATTGAAGTCTTTGAAGCCTCCAAATTTACAATTTGAAGTCTTCAAATTCTATTCTTCTTAAAGATGAAGTATCAAATCCACCATATCTATAAGTCAAATTCTTTAAATTTGTTGGATCTGAACGTTGAAGCTTTCAAGTCTTGACCTTTAGATTTATATCCATTACGGTGAGAATGAGTAACTATATGATTGAATTATGAGGGTTCCCTCAAATTACCTTTCCTGGGGCATAGACGAGTATCCATTCCTTTATGCCGTAAGAAGATCTCTAAAAGTCATGCCTTAAGGTGGACAAAATTTGTCCCTTTGCACCTTAAGCTGGCCTTAAATTCATTCTTATAAGCTGCCTTTTTGCGGGCTTATAATTAAAATGATCTCTAAATTTTCATGCCTTAAGGTGGACAAAATTGTCCCTTTTCACCTTAAGGTGGCCCCTTCATGCCTTATGTTTGAACATTTGGAATATTATAAAACCTCGAATTGCTCATCTCAAAGCGTAGACGTTAAACACATCCTTTTACGCCTTATGTTTAAGCATTTGGAATATTGTAAAGCGTTGAATTGGTGATCTCAAGGCGGGGACCTTAAACACATCTCTTCATGCCTAATGTTTACGCATTTAGAATATTATAAAGCCTTGAATTGGTGATCTCAATGTTGGGACGTTAAACACATCCCTTCATACCTCAAGCTTGCGAGGCCTTACAATATCTCCTCCTTGGGAACATCTGTCCCGAATGTATTAAATGTAAGCTCAAAGGAATTTAGGAAGCAACTAGCAACTCATCGTGAATGCAAAAAATGCAATTTAAACATCTTTTCATATAATTTTCGAAGCTCATCTTTCAAACATCATTAAAAAAAACAATCCCATTAGTATGTGAACACGCATGAACAACATGAAGCTGAAATTCAAGGAATTTTGCGGTCTTTGGGCAAGAAGAACATAATACCTTAAGCTTGAGTGGAGTGAAAGAGATAAGGGTATCGCTTCATCATGTTCGCTTTCGCTTCCCATATTGCACTTTCAACTTATTGATTCCTCCAGAGAATCTTGACGAATGCAACTTCTTTGTTTCTTAACCTCTTTATTTGCCATTCTAAGATCTCAATTAATACTTTTTTATAAGTTAAATTGTCTTCAATACTCACATCCTCCAACTGAACAATAGAGTTTAGGTCAATCGTGAATTTTCTCAACATAGACACATGGAACATCGGATGAATCATATTTATCTCTAATGACAAATCTAATTCATAAGTCACTTTGTCAACCCTCCTAACAATTTTACAAAACCTTATATACCTAGGGTTCAATTTCCCTTTCTTGTCAAATCGGACCACATCCTTCATGGGTGCACCTTCAAATAGACACAATAATTAAAATTGAACTCAAGATCCCTTTTCTTAATATCGGAGTATGACTTTTGTCGACTTTGAACCGTCTTCAACTTCTCTCTTATAAGTTCTATTTTTTCCATAACATTCATGACCATGTGTATTGTACCATATGATAAATCTCTCATAAAATAAAAAATAAACAATAAAAAAAAAACCCAATCTTTTAAGCAGCATTAAATTATCACATGGCACATTTGAAGGTCAACCTATTTTATTTTATTTTTCTCTCTCCCCATCCAGCGTTGCTGTTATTCAACTCTGCTTCAATTTTACCCGCAACCTGCAAATTCTGAATACCTTGCTTCATCATGAATTCCCACTGATTAATTTTAGTGAGAAAGATAATGGTAGCATTATGTGGCGGTTTCTCCTTCTTCCCCTGCCTCTCTGATCCTGGTAACCCTTCCTTTCCTTTTACCTTTCATTTTGTTTACATCTATACTCTTGATTCAGTTTTTGATTGATTTTAGCTCGGAGATCGGCGTTTTGCTTGAAATTAGCGTTGGTGATGCTGCATCTGATCTATGTCGCTGTTCTTTTTGGTTTTGACAAAGAATTCATTCACAAACAAGGACCATGGTAACTAATATACTCAATTCTACTATTATTCCTTTCAATTTTTGTAATACCTAATTGCTTTATGGAATCGCAAAAACTAGAAAAGTTATTAAAGAGAGAATAGTGATAACTATTTGTATTGATTCAAATAGAAGAGTATATCACTATTTATAAGTGTAATTAAAAAGAATAAAATCAGGAGAATATGTTACTTTCCAGTTACTGATCTAAAAGGAAATTAATTATTTTGCAAAACTAATGTAACCAGACTTGAAAATAAAGTAAATACTATCGAACATTTTTAGGCTAAAAAGAGAAAGTGAAAATATTCTACCGTTAATATAGATCATAGAGCAGAAGAAAAATGAATTTCAACAATTTTTATCACCTTTGTTAGTCCTAAAAATGTCATGAAAACATTATCCTTATACCTTTTTATTAGTACGAATGAGGCTAATATGTGAAGGAAATAATTGACACAGAATTGGTTGGAAGATGCAACCTTGAAAGGGAAACTTCGGCATAATTCAGATGCCAGGGAGTTCTGTATCAGTCCTTTAATTAAACTGCTTTGGCAATATTTCTGAGAGAACAGTAATGTTGGCAGATACACATGTTAGAAAGAGTTGGTTGCTGAACTTATTTCTCCATCTCAAGAGAATAAATTTGGGCTCTGAGGATATATTAAAGAAAATAGTGGACTTCCAGAGTTGATTGGAGTCTGCGTGTAATGAAAGAGAAGGAGACAGGGTCTTTTAACTCTTAAAGGGAGTCCATTCTCTTCTGAAATTTAGGTTTAAACTTTTAGTTGAGTGACAATCAAGTTGTGAGTTAGAGATTCATGGGACTTAAAAGTACCCCATCAGGCATTGGACACTACAGATCGTGTGTGGTTAATAAGGCATTTGAATCAGCAACTCTTTTGAAATTCAGGATTAAACTTTCAGGTGAGTTACAATCATGTTAATAGTCAGGTAGAAAGCATCGAGTTCTACACAATTCGTTGTGAGAGTGTATGTAGGAACGAAATGTTCTTTTAACTCTCAGTCCTGTGTTTCATTAGAACCTTCTCTCTCTCTTTTTCCTTTTCGGAATCTAAAAGTCCATGATGTTGCTCAAGCGGAAAGATATTTTTAATTCAGGAGTAGAGATCTACGTATAATGTCCATAAAGATAAACTCTTAGAACTTTGTAAATATAGGATACCAAAGGGATCATACTTGAATTAATTTCCAATGTAACTTTATAGTTCTCATATTTTTGATTATTTTGCTGTATTATTATTCTAAATGTTTCATGTTGTTTTTGGTGCTTTTGATGAAATTGCTGACCACCCTCCTTTTTGCCTTCAAGGTATACACCAGTGTATTTGCTGCTGCTTGTTGCTACACTGGCTCAATATTTCATCACCTCTGGATCTTCTCCTGGGTAATTAGGCTGGATTTTGTTTTAAGTAAGCTATACGGAGTCTTTACTAGCATTACCTACTACATTGCTGAAGGGCCTTAAAAAGTTATTTTTCATGAACATGTAGCTATGTTCTTGATGCAATGAGAGCTATGAATGAGACAGATGCATCGTGTAATAGGGAAACAATTAGCTCTACGTAAGACATTTTCCTTTCTGGTTCTTTACCTGCAAATTAAGCAATTGGAGTACAATTATTATTCCGTGAAAATCAAGTGGAAAAGGGGTTCATCTAATTTCTGTTGTTTTCTGCCTTTTGTGATGTTATATGATCAAGCAAAGACAGCCTGCTTCAAGCAAAAACAGTAATGTAGTTATTGCAATCGACAGAGACCAGTTGGAAAAGAATCTTCTAGGGAGTGGTACAACTTCCTGGGAAAATCTAGTGATGGATATGTATCCTCCAGGAACATCTGTTAGGTAGGGATGACTTGAAAATCAGCATGTTTATTCTTTTCTTATTATATTTAAAGCAGTTTGAGTGTTTTGTACCTATTATGTAGCCTGATTTGAGCCTGGGGAATGTGCTTGATGAACTATGTATTTCACGTTGCTAGTTGGATCAAGTGACTGCTGTGTTCTTAAATTAAAAAGCTTATAGTGGCAAATATATTTAGCCGATTTCAAACAACATGATGCTTGCTTGCTTGGCCATAAGATCTGCTGTTGTTGAACATATTTATGCTTTCAGATATAAAAGTTAATAGTTAGGTAGTCCACTCGTAAACTGCATAATCCAATGAAGAAGCAAAACTGCAGTATGGGATGCAAGTGAAGTCCTTTATCTGAAGCGGGAGAAGCTTAATCTTGCATTTATTAGGCAATCAAGATATGGTTAAGAAATATCTATATGAGCAGATCATTGCTTAAAGGTTTAACTGATAGGAATTAGGTACAACTGCTTGCATTGTCAAGGATGGTGATTCCTTTCAAGATTCTTTACACCAACGGATCTTGACGCACTATTAGATGAGTTTGTTCAGGAAACTGATGTAACTCCTAATATCTCATCAGATATGTGCACAATTTGTGTGATTAACCTGCTCTTTCTTGTTCATTGCTTTCAGAAGCAGTTAAAGATGGACTATATAATACTGAATGCCTAGCCATTGGTAATGATGATATAATTGCATCAATAAAACGAAGAAATATTGCCATTAGCTTTGCCGCTGTAAATTCTTCTTGTCTCTCTTTGATGATGAAGTTTGTTTTGTCTTGGAGCTTTATGACATTTTAAATTCTAATAATCAGTTGGTGCTTCTCATTGACTGAAGGGGGCAAGTACTCCATAAATTAGTCGAGGTGCGTGCAAACTTGCCGGGACACCAAAGTTTTCAAAAAAATATTAAAATATATATTCTAATAATGATTTTCTCAGTTGGTGGATGGATATTTATGATACAACTAAAATCTACCTAAATTATTTCTTTTCTATGGTCTTACCATTCCACATGTTTTAGGTAAAAATGTTACTGGTTATGGATTGCGTAATTTGCTTAGTGTTCTCGTCAAGTTCCCTTGCTAACTAATTGTTCTTCTCTTTTCCAGAAGTGTGACTTGCACTTACTGTAATATAATGCACGTAAAAATTCCTATCTCTGTCTTCTATTCGCATACAGAGCAAATATTTCAAATACTTGCTGGTGATTCTTAATGATCGGGAATATCTTTGCAGTAGCCAAATTATTTACATGATATGGGAGCCAAATGCCATGAACCTCAGATAGGTTTTGGCATGAAATGAGCTGACTTTGGACCTTAAATGCGTTGCTTATGTTTTTCTCTCTCGTAACATGACTTGTTTAACCAACATATTCCAACCGCACATGCTATACTTTCATTGATACTTATTCTACTATATATGCATCCCTCAATACATGTGCAGCTGGTTGTGTGAGATAAATGGAACTTTGAGTCTCTCTTGCTTTTGGAATTGGTGAAGTCGAACTTCGTGCATATCTTTGTGAAAGGATCTTGGCTAATTCTCATTAGTTGGACACCATGTCTATATGACTATGCCTTTTTCTCTTCTTTTCTTTTCAACTCTTATGTCAGCGCATGGCATGCTGTCATGTAATTTCCAACATTCTTTGTCTTAATGCTGTATTTTGGATTGGACTATGTTTGTGTATTTTGTGATCTTGTGTCTGGTGCTAGCTTGAAACGTCAAACTGCTTCTGTTTCTTTCTATTTAAGTAACTTTATATGTCAAAGTTTTGTCATATGCTTTTGAAATATAATACTCCTGCCAAATTACACATCATGGTCCTTATATCTGCACATCATCCTGCCTAAATAGATTATCTCTTTTGACAAGCACAAAAACTTTTTCCACCGGGAAAGATCAAAGAGGTCAAGTTAATAGGTAAAAGTTAAAAGAGAAAGTAGGTTAACAGTGAGCCTTCCCATTGATTATTTGTCTTGTTAAGTACTTTTAACTTCTCCTGTTTTGTTGTTATAGTTTTGCTAACAATATTTTCAGACTTATAAATCTTTATTCCACTTGAATTACAGCCTCCACGAGCTAGACACTGTCATGATTGTGACAAATGCATTCTCCAGTTTGATCATCACTGTGTTTGGCTTGGCACATGCGTAGGACTGCGCAATCATTGCTGGTTTTGGTGAGCAAGTGTTCCCCAATTTGATACGCTCGTGTTATTTTGTTGCTTGCTGTTTAGGAAAAAGCATTTTTCTGATTCAGTTGAAGACATTTAAGTGCACTGGCCAACCCATTTAACAACAACCCATCCCCCCAACACACACACACACAACAACAACCACCACTAAAGATGTTTACATTTTTTGAGACAACTTCCTTCCATGTGATTATAGGTCTACCTCATCCTTTTTAATACCTTCAATGCCTTGTTTCGCACATACGGATTGGTGTATTCGGAGATTGACATAAGACAACTAACCCGTCTCAAGTGAACTCTTGTTTTTATCATTTACATGTACAACTTGCAACTCCTGCCAAATGTGATCATTTTTAATATTATAAAATCTTTTTTTGTGGTTGCACATTCATCTTGACATCTGCATTTTCGTGATGCTTGTGCATATGCCAGACCTTAGAGGCTCTACATTCACTCCAGGAAAACATTTTTGGTCTTACAATCACTATATAAAACTTATGTTTCACTTTGATAGATATCCTCCCACATACCTCTGATAGCACTAAACCAATTTAAATATCTTATTTTGATTTTTCATCAAAAATAAGATAGTTTTACGTAGGCTATTAATCTGAAGCTACCCTCCTTTATTTGGGCATCTGACCAATGGATTTAACATAAATACACTTAAGCTTTAAGATTTATGTTTTAGATGCAATCCTTGTTTCTGGAAAACAATACATACATATGTAAATATATTTATCAGCATCCCTCTCTTTTAGCTTTACTCCTTTTTCTTAGTTGTTGTCACTAATTGGGAACACAAGATTATCCTGTGCCCTTGTGATTTAGTTGACAATTTTAAAATGTATTTTAAGATTATATCTTCAAAGGAAGTGGCATTATCCATGGCAAGTTGGTCAAGTTGGATAGGTCAAAAATTGGCCAGAGTTCAGTAAGTTTGAAACACCTGTAAGAATATATTGGGTCATTTTACAGGGTGCAGCAAAACTTGGAGAGATTGGTGGTTGGGCTTGTCACCTTCTTGGAACATGCTCTTTAAAATGTCTAAGTCATTGTTATCTAATTTGTCAAAGCAATAGGCATATGGATCTATATTCTATAACATGCAACTACATTTGATTTCTGAGCTTTCAACTGGCTATAGTCATTAGTTTACAGGTCTTTTTTGTAGCTGTTAGTTTATATTGCATGTGCATATGGTGCTTTTATTCTATTGTAAATTACTGTTTCTCTTTGTTTCTCACGGTTCAAGTTATTGATCTATCTTTGCTATAGTTATTTACCTTTCCTAGTATAACAGGTGGTATATTTGCTCAGAAACAGCCTTATCTCTTTGGACTGGCATTTTATATATTCAATATTTGAAGTCTCATGTATCAAGGCCATGGTATGTATCTGTGCCGTCAATGCTTTATCTTTTGATGGTTTCTTTTTTCAATAGCCTCCTGGCATAAAGAAGATAGTAGTTTTGGATCTCGTCACAGAATATATGTCTTCCTTTTTTATTCTATAATACACTCCTACCATTCAAAAAGAAAATATGGATGAAGCTTTAGGCGGAGCTAGAGAAGGATAATCTGCATTCCTGTCCAACTTAAATTGAACCTGCGAAATTTTAATGTGAAAGTAGGGGCTGCTAAGCACCCAGAGCCAAATTTGGTGAAAATGTTCTTGGTACCAGTAAAGCGAAATAATATGAATAGCGCATACCATATGCTTCTTGAACTTCTAATGGGATTTTGTTAGTTTTCAGTTCAACTTCACTCATATGCCCTTTGCATAGTCGGTCTAATCCTGATAAAGGAAGGAGGTTGCAGTAGGTTAATGATCAGCATAAAAATAGTCATATTATCATGAATCCTATAGACATTAGTGGACCCAAATGTTTTTGGAATTGGGGTAGTAGTTGATTGATTTTGATAGTTGGCTTCACTTGCCTTAGATAAGCTAAAAGTTGACCAGTGTATTCACTACTCTTTTCATCTTTTTCTGCATTTAAGATTCAACTTATTAAAAGCGGATTCTTGCATTTGTTGTTACCTAAAAGGAAGTTCCAAATTTTGTTGGATGGAAACAAAAGAGTGGATTTGAATCTATTGTTGCATGAAATGTCTGTTCCTCTTTATAGATGTAAGAAGCTTGGAATAAAAAGCGATACCCTTACCCTTTAATCTCGCTATTGGCATTGTCTTCTTCACATGTCACAGAAGGTTAACTCTGACTGAACAATTTTAAGAGGAAACAAAGGAAACATGGGAGTGTGAATAACCATGGCAGGTATAATTTTATAGTAGTTGTACAATGACAGTGCAGATTCGAGTAAGCAATCCTGGCCTTAATCTCAATGTCAGATGTCCTGAAACATTTTTATCCAGATGAAATTTAATTTTCAGTGAACTGTCTTGAAGTTACATTTGAGTGGAATGAAGGAACTTAGACAGTCAGAGTGATAGGATGGGAGATAAAATTTGTTTTCTTATGTGTGCAGCATTTACTTACTCTTTAAGTTGGGAGGTTGGAAAAAGAACACGATAAAATAGCTAGACCAAATTAATCTGCGAATAGTGGTTCTTATTTAGGTTCCTTGAGTCGCCTTAGATGAATATGACATTACTTTAACTGCATAAGCTTGCTAGAACCAATTTTAAGTGATTAACTGTGATAACAGTAGGAAAAGAAGTTGCTAATCACGAGGATGACACTTAAACTAATGTGACAAGGCATTGCTGATATGATGATTGGTTCTACTTCTGTATATAAATATTTATCTGATGCAATTACATAAAAACATGAGTCTTCTCATGACAGTATTGAAATCCAGAAAAAACTAAAGATGTCAAATGTGACGATGGCTTTGTTGCAGGTGGTCATATGCAATTGTGATCTTGCTGTTAGCTGCTTTGTCTATTTGCCTGTTCTTTGTTCTCCTCCTCCTACTAGCGCATTGGTAAGATTTCTAATCTCTGGTTTGTAAACTCTTGTTACTTAGCAGTACTTGGTAGTTTAGGTTTTCATTGGAATCTGTTAATAGTTAAAAGTTCTTAAATGTCACGTGTGTTGGTTCCTGAATATGTTACTTGGGTTATGTGGGCTTCTGGAAACCCTCTATTTCTGTGGGTCGAATTCGTGGACAAGGGATGTAATAGTTGTCACAATTTAAGGGATATCTCATGTAAAGATGAGAGAAATAGATTTGATATCACATTGGTTTGATCTTGTGAGATAGGTCACCATACATTCAAACTAAGCTAGGACAAACTTTGGGGGCTAATTTTGACATGTTGGCTGGATTCACGAATGAGAGGCTGCTCTATCCATTCTAGTTTGGTTTGCGGTGGACTAAGTTGCTGGTCCAACAAGATGAGAAAAAATATCAGAAGTTCTTCGTTAGTCTTCTCAATTAACTTTAGTCGATCTTGCACTGTAGGAACATAAAATTTCAACTGCCAGATTGAAAATTGAAAAGGAGCGTCCCTTGCTCTTTTCAGTATCATTAACTGGACTTGTGAAGTTTGCTCTCCAATGCATTTCTAAAATGCCCCTTCAGGAATAGTAACTGAACTTCTACATGTTTCTTGGACAGCTATCTTATTTTGACAAATCAGACCACCTATGAGTGTGTTCGACGACGGCGCATCCTCTACTTGAGGTTGGTTATTTGTCATTTCTAGTATCAGGTTATATTTTTGTAATGTATAGCATGTATGCATCTCATGATTGCTTTGAGATGGTGTTTTAATAATATGATAGCATATAGTGGCTAACATGAACTGCAGATGTAGACGATCTCTGAGGTTTTGAGTTACTCCAAATGAAGACTTGTATGGCCATCAGGATTTTCTTGTATTAAAGCATGAACCGACTCTTGGGCTGATTTGCAGGAATATTCCGGAAAGAGTTTTTCCATTTAGTAAAGGAGTATGCAGAAATTCGTACGAGTTCTGCTGTGCCCGGAGCAGCATGTACAGGATGGAACCACTGCCAACAGCACAAGAACTTGAAGAGAAGTCGAGACCCTACACATGATCCGATGTTTTATCTTGTCGGTGTTGCTGTTGATCAGTTGTGCTGTATCTGTGAGAAATTGTGATTCACATCAAATTCTTTGTTTTATATTCTTTTTTCTATATTTTTCACTTTTTCCATCAATGTCGGATGTAGTTAAAGATTCACTGTTTTTTAATTTTGGGGTATGATGGAATAAAACAAAATGATTTTTTAAACTGTCTGCGCTTCTTTCAATTGTAAAGTAACAGTTAGTCAATACAACTTTCGACGCTTGTCATGGGTTATCCGAAAACAGTCGCGCTATGTTTTTAAACATATGGGTCAGGCTGTGTACATACGACCCCTCTTATTCCTCAATGGGCGGGAGCCTTTGAGGCATTGGGGTAATGTTGATGTATATTTTTCACTTTTTGAATTTTAAGAAAATAATATTAATTATTATACTAGCTTAATTTGCTTGAAAATAATATTAATTGTTATGCTATTTTAACTTGCTTCATTCAAATTATATTATGCTAATAGTTTAGTTAGTTGAGTCTAAAAAATTTTTGTTACTTAAAAATTTCTCTTATTTTGTGATTAACATCTCGCTCTATTCACAAGTTTCATTTTTCAGGTAAAATAATATCTCAAGTAAGGTAATACTTCTTTGCACAAAATCGTCTTTTCATTACATTTCTTAATTTATTATTTAATTTTTTGTAATTTTGTTTCCAGATTCACTTTTGGATTAGAATTACTTTATATTTAGAATTCACTTTTGATGTGGGACTATCCTATATAAATAATTAATAAAAATTTTGACTATCAAATACTTTGTTAATAAAAGTATATAATATAACAAATTTAAAAATAAAACTATGTTGAAAACATTAAACTACTCATTTTATATTTTGAAATATTTTGTTACATTAAATTTTAGTCAATTAATTGTTTAATTTCTAACTATACAACTCTAAATTAATACTTTATGTATCAAAAAATTATTAGCATATCTATATTATATGCAATTAGATTGATTCTTTTCATTTTTGCTCTATCACAATAGACTAAACTATTGTATCAAACTAATTATATTTATTTAATTTTGTTTACATGAATATTATCTATATTTAATGGCAACTATCATTTATATATAATTTTAAAATTGACGTGGTTCATACGTGCAAAACACGTATACTAAACTAATATTATATTAAAAGTGTGAAGGTCCTTAGAAATGTTGTTTGAACTTTTTGCACTTCATTAAAAGTTCGTTCTTTAGACAAAATCATCTTTTCACTATTTTTCTCCAAATATTATATAGTTATAGATTAAATATTGATTATAATAAACATAGTATAAATTAAATGGAAAAGATATTTTTATTATAGTTAAATTCATATATGGAGAACTTTTTCCACCTAAAATAGATTTAATAAAAAAATTACTGTATTAAAAAAAAAACTTCCAAATAATAGTAAAAAAAAGTTTAGTAAAAGGTCAAAAAAAAAAAAAGAAAACAAAAACATTCCAGAAAAATAGGGATTTTTTTTTCTTCAAAAAATCGTCCCTAAAAAAGTAGCTAAAAAAATAGGGAAAAAAACATAAGGAGAAAAAGGAGAAAGTATTCAAAAAACACGTCCTAAATAAATAGCCCAAAAAATAGGCAAAAATAAAATGTAAGGAACAAAAGACTTTACTCTCAATTATTATTATTTTTTAATAAAATAAGTTTGTATAAAAAGACTTCTATTCATAATCAAGAAAATCAATAATATTCTACTTAAAATTAAAATAGAAAACCGCGTAAATAAAAAGAAAACCTATCTATACATAGGCCAAAGAATGAATTGATTTTTTTATTTTCATTTTTTGTTTGCATATAAAAATAAAAGAATAATCACAATTATTATTCATCATCTTTCTGTGATTTAACATTAATAATATATACTTTTTCCCTTTTTATTTGCAGTATACGTTAAAGTAATTCTCCACAATCTTTTCTGACTCGAAAAACTGATAATAAAGGAGCAAAAGGTAGGTTTTCTTTTTATTATTTAGTTTTTTATTTGTTTAGTTTCATATTCACTTTTGGATTATAATTTTTTTATATTTGGAATTCACTTTTGATTTAGCACTATTTTATTATGCAAATAATTACCTAAGTTTTGGCAGGTATTTTGTTACATTAAATTTAATCGGATAATTATTTAGCTTCTAATTTTTCAACTCTAAATTATTATTTTATGTATTCAAAAACTATGAGTGGATCTATATTATAAGAAATTGAATTGATTTCTCATCTTTGTCATTTCACAATAGACTAAACTATTGCATCAAATTAATAGTATTTATTTAATTTTTCTTATATGAATATATATATATTTAATAACAAGTACTATTTATATATAATTTTAAAATCAACTAGGCACATACGTGCAAAGCACGTATGCTCTGAACTAGTAATATATTAAAAGTGTGAAGACCTTTAGAAATATTGTTTGAACTTTTTGTCCTTCATTAAAATACTATGCTTTAGACAAAACCATCTTTTTACTATTTTCTCAATTTATTATTTTATATTTTATTTATCTAATTTCAAGATTCACTTTTGAATTAAAATTTCTTTATACTATTCTATATAAATAATTGTTTAGGCTATGAAGGAAAAAGAAACAAGAACGGAATGATTAAAACTATTTATCTTTTTAAATTTCGAATAAATTTAGAAAGTTCATCCGCTGATTCTTCAACATCAGTTGGTTTGGACCTCCATTTAGTTTCACCCAAGCTTCATCCTGGTCAGAAGTTTGATTTTCCCAGAATGTATCCTAATTTTTGGCAGCCCTGACCAAGTCGTCAATAAAAATATTTCAACAGTGATAATAAAAAAGACTGGACAACACCCTTCGATTAGGAACCTGGGGTTCCGTGCCGTCATTCGACGGTTAGTGTGAGACTCCTTTGGGACTTTGATGCTATCTCGTTGATATTCCGAATCCTCATTACTAATGGAATCCAAATGATCCCTCCGTTCGTGATACCCTTTGGGGCATCACTCACTCCAAAAAGTATTATTATTATTTTTAATATTTTAGACTTTGGAATAAACTAAAGTTTTAATTGTCAAATATTTTGTTAATAAAAGTATGTAATATAGCAAATTTAAAAAGAAAAAGAGTAATTAAAATTAAATTAAAACATTAAACTACTCCTTTTATATTTAGGAGTCTTTTTTAAAATTAAATTTTAATCAATTAATTATTTAACTCCTATTGAGCTCTAAATATTTCTATATTTAAGTAATTTCATTGATATTCTTATCTTTGCCCGTTCATAATAGATTAAACTATTACATCAATTCATAGAATTTATTTAATTTTATCTATATAAATATTGTGGTTATTTTAATGAGAAATATTATTTATATATAATTTTTGGATTGACATGACACATACGTGCAAAACATGTATACTAAACTAGTTAATATATAAACATGTTACATCAATTCATTGATTATATACAACTATAATGTCAGACGTGACTGGCACTCGGAGACTATTGCTAGCACCCAAACGGACCACCTAGTCTCTTTGCCATCGTTCAGTCAATTCATCAGCGAAATAGAAATAATAATAACAGAGGTACAATTCTATCAGTGGGCTCAATTATCAATCTCAGTCTATCATAAGAAAACATAATAGGTAACAAAAATCTCAATATAAAGAAAGGAAGAGGGAAAAAGAACCCCAACATCATCATCAACATCTATGTCTATGAAGCCTCTATACTAGTGTCTAAGATGGTATCATGACGGGCCATGACTACCAAAATCAAATAAAGACTAGAAATCAAAGAAAATAAACGTCCTCCGAATGCAGGGGAGGACTCACCACTGTCTGGAATAGAGAGCTCTGAACCTCAACGATCGGGCTGCTGAAGTCCTCGGTCGCGAATCTGCATCATAAAATGATGCAGCGCTAGAGGGGCGTTAGTACGTGGAATGTATTGTATGCAAAACAGGCTAAAGTAAAAAGGAAACAATATACAATCCCTCATCAATCACTCATCCTCACCTCGGAGTAAAGGACCAGACTTTCATCAATCACTCATCCTCACCTCGAAGTAAAGGACCAGACTCTATCACTTTCCTATCCATCAAACATCAAACTATGATATCACATCGGAGTTCTATCATCATGAAATCTATCTGGGAGTTTCTATAGCCGACAACCACTACCTATGAGCCGTTAGTGATACAACGAAGAGATATTGTTGGCACAACTATCCAACACCTTTCCGGGGTAAAGGAGACGAGTCTGTCAATGGATCCAAAAGTCTGTCAAGTCCTCTTTTAGGACAAAGAAAAAATCCACTTTCACGGTCCAATCCTATCCTACATTGGCCACGTAGTTAATGGGTTCGAGTGTGACTTACTCTTACCCATTTTGGTGCTAATACTACTCCCAAGACTCCATATGCTCATAAGTCTATCAATCTATCAACAACTCTCATCACCCAACCGCTACGGGCAAGACTTTCTTTTCAATTCAATGAAAAATATTCATTCAGCTCTATCAGTACTAATTCCAGTTATCACAGTCATCAACACACTCTCCTCAAGACTCAGACTCAGTCAGACATGACATTCAGATACTCAAAGCTCTAGACATCCCCCTAGGTTCATTATTTAGTCTTTACAGAGAGCATTTACATGAGTTTAGTCACAATCACATAATGACGTAAAAGTATAGTAACTTTAAACATGATGATCATCAAGTTAGGGTATAAAATATATAGTTTAAAGCATGAAAACAAGAATACAAGATACTATCCAAGAGTTTAATGCTAATATTCAAGAACTTTCAAGA
>JAOTQR010000045.1:7996975-8012426 GCA_025774065.1 Solanum ossicruentum | reverse complement strand
GGTTGATTTCTTAGCTCTCTCTGGTTTTGGTTTTCTGGGGGAAAAAGAACGAAGGGATTGGGGTTTTGAGGATTTGGGGGAAATTAGGGGCGCGTGTACACACGCGCCCGGTTTTAATTTTTTTTTTTAATTTTAAATAATAAGGGTTCAAAATTGTTTAAAACAAAAAATAAAATTCGATGATTAAATTGACACCAGTTTATGAAAAAGGCCGGACAAAATTGGGTGTCAACATGGTGCATCAACAAATTTTATATCTCGCACAATGGCCGAAGAATTAAGGTTAAAGAAAACAGAGACTAAGCCATTCGTGGTGGAAGTAGGGAATGGACAGCAAGTAAAAAGTAAGGGAAGATGCAAAGAAGTGGATGTGGATTGATAAATTGCGGATAAGACAAGATTATCTCCTTTTTAATTTGGGTAGTGCCGATGTGGTGTTAGGTTTAGAGTGGCTGGAAACTTTGGGGATATTCAAGCGAATTTTAGAACCCAAACCTTGAAATTCGAAGTAAGAAGGCAAACACAAGTTGTTCGAGGAGACCCTTCACTGTCCAAATCAGTGGCTTCACTCAAAACTTTGTTTAAGGCCTTGTAAGGAGATGGGGAAGGGTATTATGTTGATCTGACTGAATTAACTGCTGGCGAAGAACAAAGGAATATGGATGTGCAACATCTACTGGAAGAATTTGGAGCTTTATTTGAGGAACTCAAGGGCTGCTACCTAGTAGGAGTCATGACCATACTATACAACTGAAAATATGATTTGATCCACCCAATATTCGTCCATATCTTTATCCTCATTACCAGAAAAATAAGATTCAGCGAATTGTAGGAGAAATGCTAGCAGTTGGTATAATCCAACCAAGTACTAGTCCTTTCTCTAGTCCAGTGCTACTAGTCCGCAAAAAAGATAGTAGTTGGCGATTTTGTTTGGATTATCGGGCCCTTAATAAAATCAAAGTTCCTGATAAATTTTCAATTCCAACAATCGATGAGTTACTGGATGAACTTGGGGTGCCACTATATTTCAAAATTGGATCTAAGATCAGGTTACCACCAAATTCGTGTTTACAAGGAGGATATAGCAAAAATATCTTTTCGTACACATGAAGGCCACTATGAATTTTTGGTCATGCCGTTTGGATTGTCTAATGCTCTATCTACCGTTCAAGCTTTGATGAATGAGATATTTCGGTCTTACTTTCGTAAGCTTGTCCTGGTCTTTTTTGATGACATATTAGTTTATAGTACAGATTTTCCTACTCACTTGGATCATTTGCGAGAGGTACTACAAGTTTTAAAACTTCATAACTTGGTTTGTAATCGAAATAAATGTCATTTTGGACAACAACAACAGCAGGAGTATTATTTCTGTAAGTGGAGTCGCAACTGATCCTGCCAAAATAAAATGCATGGTTAATTGGCCAAGTCCAAAAGATGTTAAAGGCTTTAGGGGATTTTTGGGAGCAACTGGTTACTACTGGAAGTTTGTTCGTGACTATGAAAAAATAGCGAGACCACTCACACAGTTGCTCAAGAAAGATGTTTTTTGCTGGAATGGAGAAGCTCAATTAGCTTTTGATTCTCTTAAGGAGGTTATGGTCACTTTTCCGGTTTTGGCACTACCAGATTTTAACAAGGTGTTCGTTGTTGAGACAGATGCTTCAAGGTTAGGAATAGTAGATGTCCTAATGCAAGAAGGACATCCTATCACTTTTCTTAGCCAACGACTTTCAATTAGAGTTCAATCTAAATCAGTTTATGAGAGGGAGTTAATGTCCATAGTTTTTGCTGTCCAAAAGTGGCATCATTACTTGATGGGTCAATATTTCATTGTCCGAACACATCAAAAAAATCTTCAATTTCTCATGGACCAACATATTATGGCAGAGGAGCAACAAAAATTGATCTCCAAGTTGATGGGATTTGATTTTGAGATTCAATATCGCCCAGGTTGTGAAAATAAAGCAATTGATGCCTTGTCCCATCAATTTAATATCATGGCCTTTTTAATTTTATGCAGCAACACCTTAGATGACCTTTCCACAGAAATTCAACAAGATGACCAGCTCTGTCAGTTGACACAAGATTTGCTTCAAGATCAAACTTCACGACCGAATTATGCTTTAAAAAAAATGATTGCCTATTTTTCAAGAGTCGTTTGGTGATTCCTTGGTCGTCATTACACATTCATATGCTCCTTAGGGAATTTCACTCCTCACCTACAGGTGGGCACTTGGGATTTTTTAGGACATACAAACGCATTTCACAAGTGTTGTAATTGGAATGGGATCAAAAGGGATGTACAAAATTTTGTGACAAGTTGTGAAGTTTGCAAGAAGAATAAGTATGAAGCCCTAAGTCCTGCTGGCTTGCTGCAACTATTACCTATTCCTACTCAAGTTAGGATGGTATTGCTATGGATTTCATCAGCGGGTTGCCAAAAGCAATGGGACTCAATCCTATATTTGTTGTGGTAGACCGTTTCACTAAATATAGTCATTTTTTTCTCTTGTCTCACCCTTATATAGCAAAGAGTGTAGTTGAATTATTTGTTCATGAGATTGTACGACTGTATGAGTTTCCAAAATCTATTGTTTCTGATTGAGATCAGATTTTTGTCAGCCAATTTTGGAAAGAATTATTACAATTGTCCGATACTAGCCTCAAACTGAGCTCAGGATATCACCCTCAAACAGATGGTCAAATGGAGGTTGGCAACCGATCCTTGGAGACTTATTTGCATTGTTTTGCAGGAAAACATCCAAAACAGTGGCCAAGATAAATTTCCTAGGCTGAATTTTGGTTCAATACCACTTACCATGGTTCCACCAAGATGACTCCTTTTAAAGCTCTATATGGACGAGATCCTCCCTCCTTGTTGTGGTTTATGGAAGACATTTCTACTGTTGAATAGGTCAATCAGCAACTTGTTGCGCGTAACACTATTTTAGATGAACTCAAAGCTAATTTGACCCATGCTCAAGCTCAAATGAAAGTTTATGCTGATGCTAAGCGTCGTGAAGTTGTGTTCCAGCCTGGTGGTTTGGTTTATCTTCGCTTGAAACTTTTCAAGCTTCATTCACTGGCTAAAAAGGTTAATGAGAAGTTAAGCCCTTATTATTATGGTCCATATACTGTCTTAAGCAAAATTGGGGAAGTCTCTTACCACCTTGATTTACCCTATCATTCACGGGTGCACCCCGTATTCCATGTTTCTTGGCTTAAGCGTGTTGTGAAGGATTCAATTCCAGTTCAACAACTCCCTCCTTTCTTTTTCGAAGATCTTGAAATGCTAGTCCAACTTGAAAGTGTGATAGATTGTCGGACACTTTTGAATGACTTCCAAGAGGTTCTGAGGACTTGCCTGACTTTGAGAATACTTGAGAAACCTATGAAGTTATTGATACTCAATTTCCTCAATTTCACCTTGAGGACAAGGTGAAACTCGTTGGGGCGTGTATTGTTAGACCTGTTGTTACTAATGTTTATAAATACAGGAAGATATAAACATAGGGCTTAAAAAATACTATTTTTATTTAGTTATTATTATGTATATGTATTATTAGCAGTTACATAGAAGTTAAGATAGTATTTAAGGTTGTATAGGCAGTTTATTCTATAGATTTTTGGTTTCTAAAAAAAATAAACTGGAGGATAAGGTTCCTCAAAATATCTTGGTTGTTGGGGAAATTTCGTTTCATATCTTGTTTGTATATTTGTAAACTTGTTCCATTTAGTTGTATACAATGTAGTGTGTTGTTATCTTTGAATTGTGTTTGCAAATTTAGAGTATTTGGTTGGAGATTTTCTGGGTTCCTAACAATATCAAACATGAGGAAAAAATCGTTGTTCTCCTAGTTAATAAGAAATCACAATAAAATGACCTATTTTGACTAAGTTACATGAAATAGAAAATTCTATAATAATTCAAGGATATAATTGTAAAGAAAGTTTTGTAGAATTTTAAATCAAACACAAGATTAGATGGAAGCAATGAACCAAACACTTGATAAAAAATAATTTTTGCATTGCGAATCGCTATATTATTAATCCCCCGTTATTCATTTTTGTACCACACAACCCCTAAATATTTACGAGTATTTTAATTGATTTGATTTCCATTTGATTTATTTTTCCTTCATTTATTAAAATCAAACCAAATCAATGATGGTCAAGATTCTCTTTTCTCCAATAATTTAAGTATAGTATAAATTCATATAATATAATACCCAGCTGGTCGTTTTCGAGGGTAAGCGGAGGTGGTAGACATGACCTGCTCTCACTATGCCCAACGCAAAAGTAACATCTATTTTCAAGTAGCTAGCTTGCAAAATTATTGCAGGGGGAAAGCTATTCTTCAGCTAATTGCAAGTGATCTCTGTCCCAAACATTTAAAGTATGATCATCCCAAGATAAAATATATTTATTTGAAAGTATTAGTTAATCCTTAAATTATTTTATCCACCTTTATTTCTCAACGATGGATAAATTATTTATGCTTATCCCTCACACCAAACGACCGGATTAACTCAAAAAATTGTAAGACAGGGCAACTTCATAAGAAAGGATATCATGCGCAATACCTAATTATAGATATTGTTCAATTCCAGTTTGACAATGCATTGATGATGGACTTGACTAAGTGGCGAGCTCCAAATCTGTTTTTTCAGCCTGTAGTTCCGTAATTATGAAAGGGCTAATGCATCTGTTGTTAGAAACAAAAAGTTGTCCACAGCTCTAGCAATTGTTAAAAATTTGGAAAGCTAAACTACCTCTAACTCTCTAAGTGAGCAAAAGACTTCCGTACTTGCTTTTAAGGTCAACCAAATATTTCTCAAGTGAGCAAAATTTGGGATCTGAAGATGTTTGGTTGAAGGAAGGAACTGACAAAGGAGTTATCTAGTTCTTCCAACTACAGAAGATAAATGGGGGTTCATCGATGACCATTACGAAGGAAATTCAAGTTGAATATTCCTTCTCCATCAGAGGGGTAAGATAAATTACAAAGCCCTCCCTGTTGGATTTTGTGCCCACATGCATAGAGGACACCAAACTGGCACATGTTCAATCAGAGCTTGTTTTATCCCTAACCTTATCTACAACAGTACCAAGGAAAAAAATCTCTTAGGCCCAATTCCAAAATAACATTTTACACCAACTACATGATAGCCACTGCCAACATTTAACTGTTCTCAGCAACAGCCTCATCAATTTCATCGGCATGATCTCTCAGTACATTCCATTGATCCAGACTCAATGAGATGCCTGAAAAATGCAAAACACAACAGTTAGTTTTGGTTTCCAACTCCTGCAAATATATGGATGAAAAATAAGTCACAAAAAGATAAGATGAATACAACCACATACCCATTATATTCCTATAAATGGGGTCGGAGAAGAGCGAGACCTTACCCTAACTTTGTGGGGTAGAGAGGTGAGTTTACAATAGACCCTTGGCTCAACAAAGGTCTTTTTCAGGAAAAATGGTTTGAAATAAGAGCTATGATAAAGATTTGAAGAAAAAATGGAAGATGAATGAAAATATATGTATACTTCTGCTGAGAATAGAAGATGTAACACTAAAGCAGTTAACAATTGGTCTTGCATATCAATCTTTAAGAACACTATTAATGCATCTCAAAGTATGAAAAAGCTTATGCTCAGTACTGCAGAACATTAGTAAGTGTGACTAAACAGCACTAAAAAGGTAATAACTCCTCCCTTTTCAAATTAAAGATAAAACTACCGACCTCGTGGAACAAGTCCACATCCTCCAATTTCACCGAGTATCATTTATTTTAGATTGTACAAGGGGTAGACCTTATAGGGAAAAGGAAATAGCACCAGATAAGAAAGCTAACGTTTTGAATGGCAGAGTCACCAAGGCATAGATAAAAACGTCAATCGGCAAAAGGGAGCTCCCTATTGTTTACCCAAATACTAGCATTGGCACAGCCTCCTCTTCTCACCATAAAAGCCGCATTCAATGCATATGTTGATTTCTACAAAATGGAGTAGACTTCAAAATATCTCGAGCAATATGATGTTGCTGTAGATTCTTCGTTCGCCTAGAATTGTCAGAAGCAACCCAGTAAGATATGATTTGAGTTGATCTGTCCGATTACGATTATAACCATGCCAGTTCATACAACACCATGTGAACAAGCACCAGTCTTGGGCAACAAGAAACACCAAGATCGTTCAATGAGCAATTTCCTTTGCACACATTACCAACAGTTCATGTGCTATTACCTAAGCTAATGATGACACCTCCTGAGAGACTATAATAATTGGCTCGTGAGTCGTGTACATAGATAAATGTTCCTTCCATAAACCAATTTCATATAGGAACAATGAGAATTGTCAGGTTTTTTCTAATGCACATGGTATCTGAGGTAGTTTGTACGCATCTCGAGTATTTCAGTGAATACCTATTACTACTTCCCACCACCAAAGCAACTGAGTACCCCTCCCACTTCATTGACAACCAGGCCACCTAAAGACATTTCTTAGAACCAATTGAACTTGCAAACACCCCCCCCCCCCCCCCCCCCCCCCCCAAAAAAAAAAAAAAAAAACCCCCCAACCAAAAAAAAAACAAAAAACCAACCCCCCCCCACCACAAACAAAAAAAAAAAAGCAAACCCCCCCCCCCCCCCCCCCCCCAAAAAAAAAAAAAAATAAGATCCTCCCCAAGTAAACATCATACCTAATCCTAAACCCATTCCATATACAAGATGACCAAAACCTATCATCACATCTCCGGTGCAAAGCATTAAGGACGGTCACTCCCCAAGGCTTTTATAACTCTTTCAAACACATGCGCTCGTGGCTAGAAGTTTGGACTTGCACGAATACATGAAGAATGACTATTTGAGATAATGAGAGAATTGGTGAAGCAAGAGTAAATGAAAAAAGAGATTCTTCTGTCTTCTCTATATGTGGCTCACAAATGATGTTCCTTAAATAGGCACATCATTTACATACCCATTCATTAAAAAAAAACATATGAAGCTAAATAAAATCAATGTAATGAAACATTCCTCTTACTTTGAGGACAAGTTGTCATACTACAAAGTAACTTCAAGAAGTAAGCAACTTCAAGTCTTCTAAAAAGTTCATACCCTCTCATCACAAAGTTACAAATTAAGAAACCGTCGCTCGAATAAATGTGAACCATTTATGAAGAAGAAACTCTCATTCCGAGTATACTTACGACTTAGGAATGTTTTCATAGATTAACTACAAAGAGTTAAAAAATGTTATTTATCCTATACATTAAATAAAAAGAACTAATGCCCATATCCAACACTAATGCAAAGATAAGGGCAACTACAAGTAACATGTATTTAAGTATCAATATCTTTCGATTTAAATTAACATGTAGTGATACGAAGCAACAACAAATATCTATTAAGTGAAGTAATCTTGAACTAAATGAATATAAGTTGAGACCCCACCACACATGTTATATCTTTGATTTTATGCAAACTATATGATACTAACAAAGTGTTTTTATGGTCATACCCACACCTTGGGTCTCATGAGCACTCTATAAAGACAACCCAAGTCTTTCATAAAAGACAACCTGACTTTTACATTCACCTAATTGATTCCATCAAGTCTATCTCAAATAGACCAACTTAAGGCTATGGAATCATTGAAGGAAAAATAAGTTCCAACCTTATAAAATACCACCTCACGCCATAGGAATAGGGAATATAGTGTATATCGAGGGACTTGTTTGACCCACCAAATAGGCATCCATCATACTACCCCAATCCATGGACTTCAGACCCATACCCCTCAACATTTCAAAAATTATATTTCTTGCCTAACCCTTGGTTAGAGGATCCACAAAATTTCTTTTGGACCTTGCACATTCTATGAAAATAAAACTATATTTCAATAATTGTTTAACTACATCATGTCTAAGGCAAATGTCTCTTTTTTCCATTGCACACACAAGTTTTGGTAATCCCGATTGTTGCTTATGAGTCACAATGTAAAGAGATGAGTGAAGCCTGTCTTTCTCTCTGCTAAAAGGTTTCTCATCCACTTGACTTCTTGCCCAAATAACTCAAGAGCAATGAATACAAACTCCATGGTAAAACATGCTATATAAATTTGTTTCAAAGACTTCCATGAAAAGCACATGCACCCAAAGTAAACACAGCCACCAATGGAGCTAACTTCATCATTGTCAATTACTCAATTTCCATCACAATAACTTTCTAAAACAACAAGAAATTCATTAAATTAACACCATTCATACTACCTCTTAAATAGCTTAGCAGGCAATGAAGAACATTCCCATGTTCACTATTGGTATTATGCGCATATCTACTCAATTTGTAACTCAAGTGGTGGCAAAGTTACACAATCACTATTCGTGGACTCCTCTAAGGAAAAACTCTTTGTTAGCACAAAAATGCCTTGAAGGGCCTGTGTCCAGCACCAGGTCAGTCTAAGTCTTATTCATTGATGACTGCAATAGCAATCACTTTATTAACCTCAACAAGATGAGCTTGGATATCACCTTGTCTCTCTTGCTTCAAGTTTTGCCTTTGTCTAAGATAGCACTAGGCAGCTTTATGACCAAGTTTGCACAAACAAAACAAGGTCTTTTTGATTTTTGAATTTGGTTCTCCAACTTACTCAAAGGACTTTTTCCTTTACACATCCCTCTTTCAGAACTTTCTTCTGTTTGCCTTTGAACTTCTGCACCTGTCTTTCACAATAATATCAAGAGATTCCAGAAGATTAGATTTAGAAGAATTAAGAGAGAGCTTTCATCGTATCTTTGAGATGATTTGCCTCCTCAATCCTCATGTGACTTATAAGTTGGAGAGTCAAATATTTTTTCTTATGCTTCAATTAATTGTTGTAATCACTCCAAGATGGTAGAATTTTTCAAGCAAAACATTATCCTACAAATCTCAACATATTTCATGCCCTTGTTGAGAACATTGGCGGTCAAGTTCTCATACTCGTGAACTTGTTCTATGATTGGCTTATTGTCAACCATTTGGAACTTAATCCATTGTCCAACAAAATATTTTTTCTTTGGTGCCTTGTCAGCGCACCATATTTCTTTCCAAACTATCCCATATTTTCTAAGCAGATTTTTACATAACAAATAAATTAAATAAAGAATTAGTCATATGTTTCAATCCACCAACACTTTTGTAATCTTTTTTGAACTTCGTTCTAGTAGCACCATCAACAACCACAACACTCCTAAAACCCACCAGTAGTGTTACATCTATCGACATGAGTTTGTTGAATAAAACATAATTAACTTCTACTTGTTTAAAGAAAATCATAAGTTTTTAAAATTAATTCTGTCCAAAGGCTCAAGCATTGACAGGTCCATAAGAGTTATGTTCAAGGGACTGGCCATTTATTCAAAATTGTTGTAAAAAAAAAAAACTTCAAATTGTTAAGAAAAATACTATAATATTGATAACAGACAGGAATTGAAAACAGTAAGCAAATTATCATAAACACTGTTGGTGGCTAGTCACTACCTTGAAAGCGATTTCGGCCCAACTCTAATGCAAATCATTAAGGCCGATCACTCCCCTAGGTTCCAGAACTCCCACAAATATGTGCACTCATGGCTAGAAGTTTGGAGTTGCACACATACAATTACCCAGAAACTCACAACAGGAAGAATTGAGTATTTGAGATAATATGAGAATTAATTAACAAGAGAGAAAATGAAACAGAGGTTTATTTGTTTCTCTTTTGTATATTCAGTTCACAAATGATGCTCCTTAATAGGTACACCATTTATGCTTTCATTAATCAAAGAACGTAAGAAGCAAAAATAAAATTAATGTAATGAAATATTACTCTTGCTTTTTAATGACAAAATCGTCATAGTGCAAAGTAAATTCAAATCTTCTGAAAAGCTCATGTATTGCAAAATTACTAATTAATTGCCCTTTGAATGTGAACCATTTATGAAGAAGTAATTCTCCCATCCCCCGTACACTTACTACTTAGCAATGTTCATGTAGATGTTATTTATCCTTTGCATTAAATGAAAAGAAATAATACCCCCAAGATGAACACACAGAAACACAATTCCTAAAATGAAACATGAGGAAACCAGAGAGAAGATAACAAAAGATGCTGAGAAACCTAAGAAACTTGTATTACTCCCATGTCTCAGCTAACAACTAAAAAGTCACTTCTTACTCTTCACGACCAACCAGGAAAAAACAAAGAAAAGAAATAATAGAACTTATAATTTACCCCCACGTCTCGTCATCATAACCCCTAAAATAATAGAAAACCCTAAAGGCAACATAGATAGAATCATTGCCCAAACCACAAACAGCAACGGAATGAGACAACGAGAACTACTAAAAACACAGAAACCAAAAACAACAACAACAACATACCCAGTAAATCCCACAAGTGGGGTCTGTGAAGGGTAGAATGTATACAGACCTTACCACTACCTCATAGAGGTAGAGAGGCTATTTCCTGGTAACCTTCATCTCAAAACCCATAAGTGATATGACAAAAAGGAAAGGTAAGGGAACAGAAAGAGCGATTAATAATGAATAATACATGATAGTATGTGAATATGATAGAACTAAAACATAGTAAAACAGATAATGAGAACACATCATAAAAAAAACATGTATCCACCTAACCCTACTACACCTCAAGGCATGCATCTACCTAACCTACCAATTACCAAACTATTCTAAATCGCATCCACCTAACCCTACCAATTAGCAAAGTATTCTAACTCGCGAACTCCATTTCTTATCTAAGTTATGTCCTCAGTGAAATCAAGTTTCGCCATATGGTGTCTAATCACATCCGCGATACTTCGGTCTACCATAAGAAAAATTAAACTTGGCAACAAAACAAAATGAAAATAACTAGCAGCACTTACCCTTTCTGCCGGGCATTTGCTTGCCATCCTTAACATAAAACTCTCGAATATCCACCATTATCTTGCCTCCAAAGCTCCTAACGGATACTCTTCTATTCTTAGAAATCTGAAAGAAAGATTACACCACAAAAATCAGAAAACAGTAGGAAAGTGATTTTTAAAGAAAAAACGCTTGTAGGAAGCGAAAAAAAGATACCTCACAGACGACGATGCCATCTTCATCGTCAGAATCGTCGGTTCTACAAGATTTCTTAAGAGGATTGTCGCCTTCAGAAGCGTACTCATTTTCTTCCTTTCTCTTTCCGAACCTTCTAGACATTTTTTCTGCACGGGTTTTCTTTTTTTTGCGGGATTGGGGAGGAAAGGGGAACGGAGTAAAGGGGTAAATAGCTTTAGGGCGTTTGAGATGGGCCCTTGGCAATTGCTATTGGGCCTGCGATGGTTCAGAGCCCAGATCAATATAAAAGGTGTCCGAGTTTATCCATCCATATTATTGGAAAAAACATAACTAGACACTTTGATAAAATTTATTTTATTTTATATATAAATGAACGTATTCAGTGAATATCAATTATGACATATATTATATTGAATTTTATGATCTTCTGTATTCACTAAATATATTGTGCGTGAAAGATAGTAAAAATTATGGCATCACAAACATTTTTGTTCTTTTTTTAGTTTAAAATACTTACTTTCATCAAAAACGTATTCATAATCTCTACATTACATTTCTTTCTCTATAATTTTAATGCAGTGATTGTGAACTGAAGTATATTTTCTCTCTCATATTTGTCACGTGTAATTTTCTAATATAGAAAAAGAAATTTCAATTTCGATTCAACACGGTAGTAAATGAGATAAATTCAATAATTTCATTAGCAAATTCAATAATTTTATTGTGGATGGAGTGAGCATTAAAATTGAGTTTTCATTTGGATGAGATTCTTGATGAAATAATGAAGATATTTGAAATGTATGTTTCTATAAATACAATTGAAATTAAATATTTTATAACAATAATAATATACTCAGTGAAATTTCACAAGTGGGGTCTGTGAAGGTAGAGTGTACGCTGACCTTACCACTATCTCATAGGAATAGAGAGACTGTTTCTAGAAAACTCTCAGCTCAAATATATCAGCCCCACAAGGAGAAAAATAATAGATATAGAATAGCGACCAGAATGACAAGCAATGACAATTCTACAAGTAAAAGTAAATATAAAAAAATAAATGACGGGTAGTAGTAGCACAATATATAAAGACATGAATAATCCTACTAACCTACTACAATACAAGGCAAGACAACATCCTACTTCGACTAGCATATTAACCTTTTAACCTAGTGCGCGACCTCCATTCCTTTCTATCTAATGTCATGTTCTCAGTTGAAAGTGCACAGGGGAAGGGGGGTGAATTGAATTTTCTTCCTTCTTCTTAAACCTACACTCAATTAGTCAGCTAGAGTATCGAACAGTCTACTAATTTATCAGATAAGAATGTAGAGTAAAATAAAGAGCATAAAAGATAATTTGACACCGGATGTTTTTATATTGATTCAGATTCAATGTGAATCCTAGGTCCAGTCCCCTTGGGTTGCAAAGGATATCTCTTCAAGCCTTTTTGTAAAGTGGATGTTACAAGAATTGAAACTTAATCTACTTTCAATAATTTTCTTAACTCTTTTTCTTTTTGATACAGTCCTCTCTATCAAATTTTTCTTGTTCTCTCTTCTTTTTTCCTCATAGTAAAACTAAAAGATTACAATGATTTTAAAGATAAAGAGCTTTGAAGAATATCTTGATTGCAGTAGGCTTGTATGAATCTATGAGAATTCCGGATGCCTTCTTTTATATGAAGAAATGACATCCTAAGGAAATTAATCATTGGAATCAGGCAATGTGGATTCCATCTTCAAAGGATCAGGCAAGGCTTCTTAAGGAACGATAAGTCAGATTTGTCATCTGATTGATCATCTCCAAGGCATCTAATTGATCTTATAGATTTGTCCGTTGCGCGATTGATCTTTTTAACTTGAGTTGCTTTATTTATGTGCTTGATTGATTAATCCTTAATTGATTTCCCAGATTCGCTCAATCTTTTACTTTTATTCCATATTGGATGCTTTCCTTTCCTACTTTTCATCGGATCTTCAATCAGCATCTCCTCTGGATCTTGATATATTTGTTTTCCTTTTATGCTTGCCATCAGATTCTCTTTTAGCATCGTGCCAGATTTTGCTTTGCAGATTTCCATTTTTTTCTTTTTGATGTGTTCCTATAGTTTGTCATTAACCAAAACATTTTAGCACTAACAATCTCCCCCTTTTTGATGATGATAATATTGCATATGTAGTTAACTTCCCTGATAGTGCATTCGACTGCCAGAGCTCCCCATGTCTAATAGCTTCAAGAAGATGATGCTCCCCCTGACTTCATGCATTCATTAGTCGACTTTATATTTTGTTGCTTTTCCCCCTTTGACATCAGCAAAAAGGAAACAATAACAAAAAAAGTAGAAGGAGCAACAGTACAATAAAAGGTATTTTGCATATCAAAATAAGTAGTTCATATGCATAATAAAGCATGCAGTCTACAAAAAAAAATACCTAGTAGTTTAAGGCACACACAAAAAAGATTTCATCACACAGACAAGAGACATTTAGCCGCGAGGGCAGAGAAAGTAAGAGATGACATTGACGGTGGCAGTCTTCAGATTCTCAAACATATTAGTCAGATTGGTTGCCATAGCATCGAGCTGTTTTGAATCTTTTGAGCATCCTTGATGGCTTCCTTAATGGTTTGAATGAGATGCAGACAATTCTTCCCCACATCAGTTCTAGTTTCTTTGGTGATATCTTTGACCTTGTTCAAAGTTTCTATAATGACCTCAAGCTTGAAGTGACAGGATATGATTAGGTCTTGCAGATTCTCAAACTTTGCATCCATGCCTGTGATTTTGGCATGCAGATCTCCAATTACCTTTAGATCGAGAGGAGTAGGAGGAACAGGTTCATGACGAAAGTTGTCACCAATCGGTTCATCACCATGACCAGAAGAGGGTTCAGACTTCAGGGACCACAATTCATTAGAGAGTGAATAGCCCATGCTACTAAAGGCCTTAGAATTATAGCGTTACTTAACAACAAGGGAGAGATATCAGAGAGGCACACATTGTTTGCCTTGAGAATCTTAGGGATAAGCATCCCATAAGGAAGACTTTGAGAATCCAAAGTTGAGTCAGCCATATGAAGGAGTATGTAGAAGGAGAGTTTGATTCTTTTCTTAGATAGAAAATACTAGGTGAAAAAGGTGTTCAAGCAGAGAGGGTAGAGAGAGATCCAGCACGGGGAATAAGGGTTGTTGCCACAATGTGAGCGAGAACACTGGTGTCACGCCCCAAAGCCCCGTTAGGGCGGACTGGCACCAGTTGCCGATAAAGCTCGGGAGAACCAACCTATATCTATGTGTTTTCTATACATACTGTAAGGAGTTTCTATGTTTGACATGCCTTTAATAAGAGAAACAGTAATAACAAGCCAAAAAGAAATGCATATGACTAGGCCATTGAAACCCCAGTGTCTATAGTACGAGACATGACTTCACTGTGCTTTACATAGCCTACAAAGCCTCTAAATAAAGAAAAACATCTGATAAGGGTCGGGACAGGCCCCGCCTCAACAAACTGTACAATAAAAACATGTAAGCTCTAGACAAATACAAGTCTCGAAGCAACCTGGAGCTTGGTGACAACAGCTGAATATCCTGTACTCCTACTAGGGAGATTTACTAGCACCTGTACCTGCACTATGAAATGCAGGTCCCCCGTAAAGGGACATCAATACGAGATAATGTACTGAGTATGTAAGGTAGGATATATTGCATATCAAATAACGACTCAAATGAAACAGTACACTGGTGTAACTTAAGAGACCACCTTTAATTGCACTGTGGGATCATGTACTTTATGTTCTTTATATTACTTTATCTTTATTGTAAAATCTGTACTGTAAAATCTGTGCACAGCTGTAACACAAATGACCAACTGATTAGTGGTGAAACTGTATCGAGTTTTTCCCTGGCTAGGTTATACTCAACCCCTCGGGCTACCCCCCGTTGATAGGATCGTCCCTGGCTAGGTTTTACTCAACCACTCGGGCTATCACCTATCAAAAACTGTATACTGTATCCTTCAATTACCTTTGAGATGATTCTTTTAGTAGTCAAAATATTGCAGCTGTAGGACTGGTATGTAGCATGTAACATGTGGATAATCACATAAGACAATATGACAATGAAAAGAGTACATTACACAAATGATGAAGTGCGTATGAAATGGAACAACTCATGAACTTTATAGTGAAACAGGAACTTATGTAACTTGATACCCTAACATGTATGCAGATTTGAAGGTGACTATATATGGTATCATATGAACATGTAAAAGAGTGAAGACATGGTTAATAGTTGCGTCGGAGGTGGCAAATACCTTTATGTACCAAGGAGACATCTATGCTTCATGCCAAGTG
>JAOTQR010000045.1:7980263-7996875 GCA_025774065.1 Solanum ossicruentum | reverse complement strand
AGGACGTGAGGCAATATCCCTCTATCCAACAGTTCACAAGTTCCAATCAACATGACGCTTAAGATACACGATAAAACACGCTTGTTAAATGAAACCAAAATAAGGGCAGCCACCTTAGGGTGATGTTTATAACTCAAACCATGTTAATAACACCAAGTTCTCTTCATAATACAACTCAAAACCATAGAGAAATCATCAAAACAAAAGGAAAAGGTGCAGCAACTTTCAGCATAGAATCTGTCCAGGTTTTCCAGCATCAGCATACTATCATATACCTCTTGTTTTTCATAAGAAAACCATAATAAACACATGTATAAACTTACTCACCACTATCTTCAAGGTATAGGGATTGTATACGAACCCTAAAAGTTCCCTTTTTGCTTCTTTGCAAGTCAATACACGTTGAGAGAAAAGTTGGAGACAAAGCTGATTTTTTTTGTGTTCAAGATGACAATGACTTGTGGAGCTGATTTAGGTATTTTTTAAATTGATCCTTGGACGAATTACTAAGTCTACGTAAGCCTTACATCACCAAGTAGGTGATGTAGCTCCTTCCTCATTTCACTTGGGCCTTTTGGAGCTCCAAATTTATGGGCCTTTGCTGCCCATTTTTCAGATTTCTTCTTCTTAATTAGTTGGGCCTAACTTGCTAAGAATATTGTAATGGTATTGGGCTCTATTTATATAATTCTTGGGCTGATCCTTTAGTCCATTTATGATGCTAAAATATGTGCTAAATTTGCACTCTTAGCACGGACTTTATTCGTAATTGAACTTGGACAAATTCGACGTTGCGCCTCGTCTCCGTTTAACTAACAAATTTAAGCTAAGTAAGTAGGTGATTCACCTGCTAGCTTCTAAGTCCTACAAGAACCTCAATTCTCTTACTTCATTTTAAGGTTGTAATCTCCTCAATTCGACACAAAACATGTATACACTCTACCCTCTTAAGCGTTAGACGTCCATATAGCCCATTAACGCGAGATTCAAGCTCTTTTAAAATTTAGCATCGATTTGACCAAACCATGTCATGTTTCATTTGCACTGTGCCAGTATTGTAAAGTTTGGGGTGTTATAGTTTGCCCCGGACTCGAAGGAAATTTGACTCCATTTGGGTTATCATTGATTGAATGACTAAGTCGACTCATTTCCTACCGGTCAAACAACTTTTGGTGCCAAAGATTATGCAAGGTTGTACATCTAAGATTTTGTGAGGTTGAGTGGTATGCCTAGGTCTATCATATCGAATCGTGGTACCCAATTTACCCTCTCACTTTTGTAGGTCGTTTAAGAGGGCTCAGTACTAAGGTAAAGTTGAACACCGCCTTTCATCCTCAAACTGATGGACATGTCAAGAAGACAATCCAAAGCTTGGAGGACATGTTGAGGGCTTATGAGTCGGAGTTCAAAGGGAATTGGGATATCCATCTTCTGCTCATCGAGTTTGACTATAATAATAGCTTCCATGCTAGCATTGGTATGGCTTCGTTTGAGGCTTTGTATGGTAGGAGTTGGAGGTCTCCGATGGATGGTTTGAGTTGGGAAAAATGGCTTTAATCGGCCCATCTTTCGTCGTGGAGGATATGGAGAAAGAGAAGTTGATTAGGGAGAGGTTGAAGATGGCCCAAAGTCGCCAAAAGTCCTATTCGAATGTTAGGAAGAGAGGCCTTAAGTTTTATGTTGGTGATTGGGTGTACGTGAAGGTCTTACCTACAAAGGGTGTGATGCATTTTGGTAAGAAGGGCAAGCTAAGTCCCTGGTATGTAGGCCCTTATGAGATTGTGGATCAGATTAGGACTGTATCTTATAGGTTGGAGTTGCCTCCGGATTTAAGATCTATTCACCCGGTCTTCCATGTATCTATGTTGAGAAATTTGGTTGTTGATCCTAATACTATTGTGCCTTTGGAAGGGATGGGGTTGAGGAACTCATCTTATGAGAAAATTTCGATAGAGATTTTGGATAGGCAAGTAAAACGGCTTTGTAACAAGGATGTCGCTTTGGTTAAGGTGCTTCGGATAAATTAACTTGTGGAGAGTGCTACATGAGAGGTGGAGTTGAATAAAGAAGTGATATCCCCTTATTTTTCAATCTGCTCAAGCCTAAGTATTAGGTTCTTCCTTTTCCCAGTGGTCCTATTTCTTTCACTCTTGAGTTTCATGACATTACATGCATACATATGCAACAAAATGATTTTCATGATTGTTTTGAATGATTATAATACTTTTTAATATGAGTTTTAATGACCTTATGATTTTCAAGTGATGAAAATGTATTTTACCTTGTGTTTGGATGTTTCATGTTCTAAGTCAAGCCTATCAAGCCTTGTTCTTGCACATTCAAGGACGAATGTTCCCAAGGGGGATATGATGTAAGGTCTTGGATGTTGTACAATCTCGTTGGAGCTTGGAAATTTTAATTTCGGGAAGTTTTAGACCAAGGTGACGCTTCATGGGAGCTCTCACGGTCTGTATGAGGTCACACGGCCCATGTTAGCTTTCATGAAGTGGACCTTGGCCTTTTGAGGGTGTTTGGCTCTTAAACATGGAGTTCAAACAAAGGCACACCACATATGGACCCCTCACATCCCGTGTGACACCTCACGGACTGTGTGGTGGCCTTTCACAGTTTTGGGATCAAGTAAAGTCACATGGCCAAGTACATGGCCCGTGTGAGGTGACACGGCCCGTGAGGCCTCCTGTATGGCTTTCAGAGTAAAATTTTTCTAAGTTTTAAATCATCATCTCGAAACTTTATCGTGACAATCTTTCTAAGGAAGGGGACACAGATGGGTACACGACCTATATGGTTTCACACGGCTCGTGTGACTCCCCGTATTGATGATTTCATCAAATTTTTCTAAGTATGGGGTTATCATTTTGGACCTTGGTCAAGCATAATTTTTGTGATTGTTAGTTCGTGGATGAGTATACGGTCCATTGGGTGTGTCACGGACAATATATCCTCCCTTGAAGTAGCCTCCCTTGAAGTGACAATGTTCAATTTTTTTAACTCGTTTTATTAATGGTATTTTCATAATTATGATTTATTTTAAGGGTCTCTTGTAACTTCCTATGCTACCTAAAGACTTCCTAATGACCTAAATTCTATTACTAACAATCAAATTCATTCCTCACATTTGAAATTTCTCTCAAGTCTCTTTTAAAGAACTCTTGTGAGTTTTAAGCTTGGGGATCATGAAAAGACTCTTTCTTCACCAAATTTCTTCTTGAATCTTTTTCAATAGCTAAGGTATCTGGGTTTGATTCTAGGTCCCTTTCAACCAAGAAGACCCAAAACCCTTTTACTTGAACTTTCATGAATTTTAGCTTACTTTGTATATGGGTTTTCAATTATGGTTTATTAAATTCAATTAAAGTATGAGCTATGCTTTATTTGTGATTTTACATTGATTTAATCCCTAATATGATGGTCTGCATTGAGATTATGCAATTATGAATGTGCATGTCTCCTTTAAAGCTTGATTTGTGCATCGGTAAATTATATTATGTTTTAACTGTGAATTTTACTTATGTCTTTACATAAATTATTTGAGTTGAATCTCAATTACCCATGTTATTCTCTTATCATACATAGCATATGCATTCATGAGCATTGGATTACTGAAATTATCAGTGGGTTAAGCTCACATATATTTTTTTTATATGAAATGAAGTTTGGCAATTTAATCTCACATATTGGTTATGACTAGAATGTGATTACATAAATATCTATTGTTATTGGCTCTTTGAGCATATTAGGTGCATGCACCATATTGTCATATGCATGAGTATCATGATTATGAATTATGATTTAGCTTTTGAGCCCAAGTACGAAGAATTATGAAATATGTTTGGCTTTTAAGCCTAAATGTTAATTGAAATGAAATTGAAATGACTTGCCACTTTTGAAATCATTTATATATGAGTATTCTTGTAGGATGTTTGACTTGCACCGATGTATTAGGGGCGGCAGGGCTATCCCTAAGGGTCCTCTCCCTTTCTTTAAACTATGTGCCAACATAGGAATGGTAGCCATCACCAAAATGACGACGTCGTAATAGACGGTTATTAATTTATTGATATGATATGAAATGATAATGGAAATCTTTCCGAAATGACTGGGTCGTAACAAAGGTGGCCATAATATACGAAATGATTGGATCATACGGTGTGGTGTAGATTACCTTTGGCAAGTAATCTTCTCTAACTCGATGGGAGGTCAAGATCGGGCAAATTCAGGCAATAGCTCCATGAGTTTGAGATGTTGGTTAAGGTTCTATCCGCACTATATCAGAGCTTTATTGTATTTCATGTATCATAAATTTCATGGCATATTGTTATATACTCTTCTTTGGTGTGTGTGTGTGTGTGTGTGTGTATATATATATATATATTCTATATTATGTGTCCTTGTCATCTAACATTGAATGTAGGTTTGATAAGTCATATGCATTGCATGCCCGCATACTTAGTACATTCTAACGTACTAACGCATACTTTTCCCTACATGATCTAGTCATGTAGGGACCGAGAACTATGATCATCCACCATACGACGTCTAGCTTATATCTCAAGTTTTGCTTGTTGTGGTGAGTCCTATCTTCCAAGCACAAACCACCATCCTTCTACCTGTGGTGCTTTTACTTATTTTATTCACTTTGAGGGTGAGCTCGGGGCATGTCTTTACCCCCGTCCTATCTTATAACTAGAGGCAATGTTGGACATCTTGTAAACTCCTTTACGATTACATAATAAGTGTTGTGATTGGAGGTTTGATTATGGTTTTGGCTATCTAATGGTTATCGTTATATGATTTGGTTACGAGCTTATGAAATATTTCTATGTTATGTTGTGAAAGATCCTGAGTCACAAATTGCCCCCATAACGTGAGTCATACTTGCCCTGCCCCTTAATATTTATCTGCTACATGCTTTGTGAATACATGTTTCTTTTATTTCCTATAATATACCCATCGCGCGAGTCATTTTCTCCTGTCCCTTAGGCTTATATGTTTACTTTTCGATTGCGCTTTCGAATCGATGATGTGAATATGGATACAGTGAGGCTTGTTTAAGGATCTTGGGGTTCTCATTCGCTATGTCACCCCTAGGCCTTAGGTACGGGTTGTGACAAACCCATTTGCTTCAGGTAGAGCTGTCAATACGGGTTGGCCCACCCTATCCAGGCTAGCCTATATAGGTTTTGGAATTTGACAGGCCAAGCCGGGCTGACCCATTTTTTTAATGGGCTAGAAAATAGCTAGCCCAGCCCATTAGTATGTGAGTTGCGAGCCTTTTTGAGTCGGCCCACATTTTAGAAGTATATTTTTCAAATAATTTTTTAAATTAAATTATAATTTAAAAATATTAAAATAAATAGCAATAGGACAATATTACATCATATTAGCGTTACTACTACATATTAAAAAAACATAATTTGTATCTTAATTTAATATTTAAAATGTTTAAATGAACTTTGAGTTGGGAATCTTATTATTTTTAATACTCTATTTTATTTTTATTTTAAATTAAATTTTAATTCAGCCCACAGGCTGGCCCAACCCATATTACAAAAGTCTCACAAATCAGCAGACTTATTCAAGCAGAGCTAAAAATCCCATTTGTTAAATAAGCTCCAAAATCTTAGCCCAACCCTACTAAATCATGGGTTACGCCAGCCTAGCCCAGTCCAACGGGCCTAGCCCATATTAACAGCTCTAGCTTGAGGTCATATCACTCATCTATCCTCAACTTTCTTTATAGTTAATGTTTAATACTTATTAGCGACTAACTACTATAATATTGCTTCAATAGTTTTTAAAAAGGCCATAAAGATTCATTCCTACATTAGTGTTATGACTCGGACCTAAGGTCTGGGAGTGACATAGCGAATGGGTACCTGAGATTCCCCAAACAAGCCTTAAAATATTCATATTCACATTATTGGTTTGGAAGCGTATACAAATAGTGAACACATAGTTCAAAGGGATGGGAAAGTAGGACTCACGCTATGGGAATGCCATAGGGATATGGAGTAACATGGATTCACATAACAAATTAACACATAAGAACTAAGGGGCGGGTAAGTATGACTCACTCTATTGGGGCAATTTGGGACTTTGGATCTTTCACATTTCCAAATCATAATCCATATCATAACACTCATGAGCAATTCATAATAATCATATCTAATAGATAACCATAATCATAAGCTCCAAATACAACACATAGGACATATCCGTATAAGAGCCTACAAGATGTCCAACAACGCCTCTAGTCATAAGATAGGATGGGGGCCAAGACATGTCCCGGGCTCATCTCAAGGTAAATAGAAAAGTGGAAGAAACATGAGGTAGATTGATGGTGGCTTGTCCTTAGAAGATAGGACTCACCACAATACTTTCTTAAATCTGATCTAGCCATCAAACAGTGGATAAGGTAGTCTCCGGTCCCTAAATAGTTAGATTATGTAGACAAAAGTATGCGTTAGTATGTTTGAATGTACTACATATGGGGCATGCAATCCATATGACTTATCAAACTTGCATTCAATGTTAGATGACAAAAACACATAATATCGAAAGAAGCATATATCCAACGAAGAGTAGTATAACAATATGCCATGAAATTCATGATAGATGAAATACAATAATGCTCATATATAGTGGAGATGTTACCTCAACTGACAAGAGTAAGACCAAGGAAGCTATTGCTTGGAATCCCGATGAAATCCCCTCACTAGTAAAGAGGTGGTCTACTTGCCAAAGGTAAACCATATTTCACCTTACGGAAACCTACATTTCGAATGAAGCAACCTTCGTTATAAGAACCCCTATTTCGGATAGAATTTTCACATTATATAATATTGATTATTATTCTCCTTACGGGCACCCATTTCGGAGAATTAACCTTTATAGGTACCTCCATTTCGGATAGGATTTTCATATGCATATACTTATGATTAGCTCATAGTTCAAGGAAAGAGAGAAGGCCCCCCAATCCATCAATGCTAAGTCAAACATTCCACATAAATACTTATAAATGTACATGCTTTCAAAGTGGCCATAGTCCTTTCAAATCATTTCAATGCACATTTAAATTCAAAAGCCAAACATATTTCTCATACATTCATAATTAAGCTCAAAAACCAAATTATAATTCATAATCATGATACTCATGCATAGCAATAGCTCATTTACATATACGAGATGGTGCAAGCACCCAAAGTGCTCAAAGAGCCATAACAATAGACATTTATGTGATCATATTCTTATCATAACCATAATCTTATCAAAATCATATACATTAACATAATTGGTCTTAACCCACTTCATAATTTTCATAAAATCTATAGTCATGTATACATATGTCATGAATGAGGTCAGATTAGCATAGGTAATATAGACTCAAACTTAAATCAACAATACAATATGAAATCCAATTAAAAACATAAGTAAGATTCACATTTAAATAATAACATAGATTACCAATGCACAAAAGAATGCTAATCCTCTCAACCAAATGGATTCAAGTAGATTTGCAAATAAAACTTTGGGAAAAAATATTGCTAGTTTTCTTATTTCAGCCCACTTTTGGAATGATGTTGTTCGGGCACTTAAAATTTATGGTCCTTTAACAAAAATGCTTTATTTGGTAGATAGGGAGGAAAAAACCCTCGATAGGCTATATTTATGAAGCAAGCAATGGACAGAGCTAAGAAAGTTACTGAGTGGACCTTTAGTGGAGTTAAGAAGCAATATGAGAAAGTATTTGAAATCATTAATTCAAGGTGGATTGACCAACTTCATCGGCCTTTGCATGCTGCAAGCTATATTTTGAATCCAAAATTATTTTTAAAGCTCATAATGATGGCACCATACATCAAAATGTGTGGATGAACTATCCGTCATGTGAAGATGAACCCCAATATAACAACATAAGATTTACTAGACACCGAGCTTCCTAGATATAAAAATGCCAAGGGACTATTTGGTTATGGTCAAGCTCAAAGAGCCAAAGACACAAGGTCACTGGTAAGTGAGTAGATTTAGTTCTTGTATTTATAATATAGCTTTACTTAATTTATGTGACTTATTTATACTTACTATTATTATTATTTTATAGTTGAATGGTGGTTACTATTTCATAGTCAAACTCCAAACTTGCAAAAGCTTGCCATGAAAGTGTTAAGTCTAACTTGTAGCTCATCTGGATATGAGCAAAACTGGAGTGTGTTTGAACATGTAAAAAGAATATTTCATATCTTAATATCCATATTATATTATTATTAATACTTGTTAGTTAATATCTACTACTTATGTGAAAATACATTCCGAAAAGAGAGAGAGGCTTGCACTATCGCGTCTTAATAATCTAATGTACATTAAGCACAACCTTTCATCCACAGACAGATGGTCAGGCAGAGCGTACAATTCAGACATTAGAGGATATGTTGAGAACCTGTGTTGTTGATTTTAAAGGAAATTGAGATAATCACCTACCATTGATTGAATTTGCATATAACAATAGTTATCATGCAAGCATTCATATGCCTCCCTATGAAGCCTTATATGGGAGGAGATGTAGATCACCAATTGAGTGGTTCTAGGTGAGAGAAGCAGAGTTGGTTAAGCCTGATCTTGTCCATCAATCAATGGAAAGTTTCGGGTCATTAAAGAAAAACTGAGAACAACACAAAGTCGCCAGAAATCATACACCGATGCGAGGAGGAGAGATTTGGAGTTTAAGGTAAATAATTGGGCATATTTGAAAGTGTCACCTATGAAGGGTGTCATGAGATCTGGAAACAAGGGTAAATTGAGCCCATGCTATATTGGACCTTGTCATATTATGAAGAGGATTGTGCAGGTTGCTTATGAATTAGAGTTGCCTTCCGAGTTAGATAGAATCTATCCAGTGTTTCACGTGTCAATGTTGAACAAATGTTTGGGAGCTCCTTACTTGGTGATCCCTGTAGAGAGCATTGGAGTGAAGAATAGCTTGACCTGCGAAGAAATTTCGGCCCAAATCCTTGATCATCAGATTCACAAGTTGAGAACTAAAAAAGATAACCTTAGTTAAGGTCCTATAGAGAAATCAACTTGTTGAGAAAGTCACATGGGAAGCTGAGGAAGAGATGAAAGTAAAATATATGCACCTATCTGTGCCAAATAATAAGACTATTGAAAGTAATTTCCTTACCCTTAACCAAATTGATTGTCTTTTCGTGAGTTATTGTCTATTCTTAAGTTTGAATAGAGATTGTTGATAGTGATGAGGAGTCGAAAGTTTGATTGATTGATGTGAATGTTGAGATAAGTTCTGAGTCTATTCATGCCTTGATATCTACTTTTACAAATTATTTGAGGACGAATGATCCCAAGGGGGAGATGATGTATACCTGATAAAATTATCAAAATACCCCTAGATAGAGATGTGCACGTAATGAGTCTTTTCATGCTCTGTTTGCAAATCTGAGACTGGATATGCAATCAACATGAAAAATTGAGTGAGAAAATGGTCTCTTTCAGATTTTAGAGTTATCGGATCAAAAAATAATTTTTCGATCCGAGACGAAAAACAGTGTTGGTGCGCACCCAAGGTGTAACATTCATGGGACGCGGACCAACACTTACTTTTTAAAATTTTTTTTATGAGATTTGAAAACTTTTTTGGAAAATTTTGAGGAAAATTTTGTATATGTCCGCGCCCACTCCGCATTCGTTTCAATTTGAGGGGTATTTTGATCAATTTCCAACTCCTCCTAAACTCTAAACACGATCAAATTAGGTCATTTTGATGCATAAATAAGGTCTAAAACCCCGTTCTAAGTCCTTTTCTAAACACTTGAAAGACTAGCTCTTGAGAGAGGAGAAGAGAGAAGCGTAAAATTGAAGAGTTCAAGGAGATTCTTGAAGGTGATTGTTGATAGCTTTAACTCAAGTATGTAAGACTAAACTAAAAGCATAAGATTGTTCTGTCATGTACCCCATAAATGGTCATAGATGAGTGTTGATGGTTCATAAGTCTATATACATGATTTTGATGGGTTTTCTTGAAATTTCATGCTAATTACATGTATTTTCTTATGTTGATGATCATCACAAACTTACTATCTTGAATTGAATATTTTTCATAAAATATTGTACACTCATATATGTTAATTTTTAATAACATGCATGAAAGAAGCTAGAGATTTAGTCTAAAGCTTGATTGAGAACGTTGATAGAGATTATGATTATGAATGTGAGAATGATGATAGATTAATAGTATTTGATGGTCAATGAGCCTTCCCAAATGAGCTCTAATGAATGGTCTATTAGATTGTCCTCTAATGATTGTTCTAAGACTTGAGCTAATGATTGAGATGTTGATGGATGAGATGATTAGAGTCTCTACGAGACTGATTGAATGATAGTGCCTCTATGAGGCTGATTTGTGATGAGATGATTGAGATACTTTGATTAAGTTGATTGGATGGATTGTTTTATGAGCATTGAATCATGGGAGGAATATCGAGCATCGAAAGAGTAAGAGCTAATCCAACTCGTACTCGTCAAACTATGTAGCTAAGCGTAGGTGAGGATTAGGACCATCACATCAGTTTATGTTGAGATTCCTTTTGATTAGAAGTCCTTGAAATCAATAGAGGATTTATAGATTGTTGTCTCCATTTGGACTTGCCCATTATGGTCTCGATTCGTTCCCTACTTGGCAAGTATGGAATAGTTGTGGCAATATCAGTGTAATTGTTGTACAATCACTAGCTCATAAGTGATTATTGTTGGATAAGAAAAACTCCTAGAAAGTTCCCAACTGAGTACTCTGAGTTGTTATAAGATGAGATGAGTTCCTTTGAGATGAGTCTGATTTGATTGATGAAGTTTGATGGGTTGATGGGTCACTTGTATACTATTTATTCTTGCTTCAGATAGACATTTGACATGTTGATAATTGATTTCTATATTAAGTTGATTGTTTTTTCATATTATTCTACTTGTTTCTGTTTTATTCAGCTATTTTACATACTGTATATTCCATGTGCTGATGTCATTTGGCATTGAATCATTTTATTATGTAGATATACGGGATAGAGATCATCAGCAGGTGCATCCTTGAGTATCTAGGATGTTCAACTGATTGGGGACCCTCCCCTACTTCAAAGTATTCATTATTTCATTATGTTATTTTCATCTTTCTTTAGAGTTAGATACTATTTCACTTTATTTTGATTGAGGTTGTCATGGATCTGTCATTGGCACCACCAGATAGTGATAGATGCTTCATAGGCTAGAGTTGGATGTTGATTGTTGAGACTGTGAGCTAGTTCTTTCTACTAGTCTTTCATTTATATTATTATTTGAGACTAGATGATAAGATGTGCACATTTATTTTTCTTTTATCTTCCGCTGATTTGTAGAGTTTATTGATTGAATTTGTGATGAGGCCAAATGGTTCGCTTGGGTACTAGCAATAGTCTGTGGGTGCTGACCACGTCTTAGATACCCTCCCGGGGCGTGACGACTTGTGACACCATAGATGCAGTTGCCTTGGATTATATTGACAAGTCAAATGAATGATTGGTTGGAGGCCCCGAAGATCAAGAAGATGAACTAGCATATGAGGAAGGTGATCTTACTTGGGGTACAATTGCTACGACAATTGTAGCTAACAAGAGCATCTATTGTCTTAGGAGAATTCCTTGAAGATCAAGGGCACTTGACAAAGGCAAAGAAGTACAAACTACATCTTGAAGTTCAAGTAGGACATGGACACTAGTTGATGAAGAGTCCGAGGAAGAAGATGAGGAACAATATAATCAAAATAAAATGGTTGTTGATCTTCAAGATTTTGATAATCTTAAATAAGACTAGACTTTTAGAGTTCTAGCATTGTTTGTCAATTGTCTTATGAATTATTGAGTCATTCAAGTTCGAGACTTTTAGTATCTACTATTAATTTTTGTCTTTTTGAATTGAAATATTTGCTACGATATGTTATTACTGTTGAGATTTTGGATATTTAAAATATTTTATGATTTTGATATAAAATTGACAACTCAATTCAAAAAGGCGAGTGCCCCTCGCCACGCTTATTGCGGTCCAAAACACTGCTCTAAGTATTATTCTTATACACCGTACTAAATGATCTCTAAGAAAATTATATTTATTACATCGGGGTTACGAGAAGAAATTACAAGGTGAAGAATCAAACAAGTTAAAAATTCAGATAGTCAATCAAGTCAACGACTAAGAACTCCCATCCAAACTTGCACTTTTTAACGGCCTTAAATTGAAATTCATTACTCCCTTTTGTTAAATTTGTGTGGTATTTTTTATTTTTCATAAGTCAATTTAACTCGTATTTCAAGTTACAAAAATAAATAGATTAGATCAACTTTTTTGATATTTTAAAATTAAAATATATAAAAAATTATACAAAAATAATTATAAATTTTACACTCTTCTAATAATATATTTGTCCAATTTTAAATAGACTAGTAGTTTAAGAAAATAAAAGATTTTGAATTTTGTGATTTAGACAAAAAATTGTTGAATGTATCAAATATTATTTTGTTTTTGTGGTTTTAGACATTCTATATGAAAAGTTAGATTTAAAGAGTTATTAAAAAATAGTAGTATTTTAAAAAATAAACTACCAAGAAAAATAGGATAAATAAATTAAAACAAAAATAATATTTTTCTCATATTAATACAATAAAAATTATTTATTTAAACTATCAATTAAAATTTATATATTCAAGATACTTGGGCATGAATTGACAGAGATTTTGGTATTGCTAAAAAAGTATGGTTTCTTTTTCCATGAATCGAGAAAGTTGCACAATTGTCTTTGTTAGGACAATAATTGACCTGACATGGCTCCTAGCATATCAAACAAATTGGAAAGTTAACAACTTTTTCCAACTCATTTCTTTCTAGTTGACCTCAAGTCAACATCCATATTCTATCATAATTTCACCAACTATTAAACAAATTAAAACACATTTGTTTTCTTTCATTTTTTTTCTTTATCTATTGAGTTGTTTATTCTTAAGCAAGTATACATCACGTTTTTCGTTATTCAGTTTGAGTATTTTGCCTGAATTATAGATGATAGTTGAACAATTCAAATGACCCAAACAAAGGAGTCAATAATAGTATATTTAAAGAAATATCCTATAAATCAATAGACGATTTCTTTTTTTCTTTCTTTCTTTCTTTTTATAACTCAAGATAATTTGCAATAAGCTTTCACGTTTATTATCATTTTTAATTGTATGAGGATCTATCAAAAATTAGACCTCTATTTAAAAAAATAAATTTATGTATATTTTATTCTTTTTTAAAGCTCAATTTATAAAATTAAATTGTATATATTATTCTCAAAATTAAAACCCAACATTGGTTTTCATATCTCTGTCACTAGCTAGGACCATCTATTCCTATGAAAGTAATTATGGCTCATTCCTCCCTAGTGCCACTCACTTTCACCGTCATTCTCGGAGGTGTGTGCAGAATTTTATGCAAACAATGTCATACTCTATCATTTTCAATATGTGCATAAGATTTTAATTAAATTTTAATCAATATATTTTAATTTTTTTTAATATGTATTTTTATCTCATTGATGTTTTATATACATACACACATACATGTATTTGGGAAGACGATTAGCCATGCCAAGACTAAGACACAAAGACAAATTCGTTATTTGAAGGGTATGACTTTCAATTTGAGATTCTACGAGAAATTTATTTGATTTGCTTGGTTTGAAACCAAATATTTATATCTGTTTAATTGTTTTGAAAATTATTGTATTTGAACGTACACATACTCCTATAAGGCAATAACTCTATATCTGCCCCTCGTCAGATAAGTTGAGGATTTTTATGAGAGGGAACGGTGAAGAATTTTTTAGCAAAGGGTGAAGCCTCAAGAGCAATGCCGCGTGAAGACATGAAAATGCCCATAGACTGTGAACTTATTTTTTTTTTTCGAAAAAAAGAAATATTGACTATATGTATAGAATAAGTTTATTGCTTCACTCTCTTTGTCAGACCAGCAAATTATGCCTCTTACAAGTAGAGGGTGTCATTCTCAATTGCGTGATGGGTGCAAAACAAGACAAATCTTCTTACCTATATAATAGGCTTGTTAGTCATAAATCCCACTAAGAAAATGTCATTGGTAGAGCTTCAACTTCCTGGCTTCCGCTTTCATCCCACTGAAGAAGAACTTATCAACTTGTACCTCAAAAGGATTATCAATGAAGATAAACTTGATTATAATATCATTGGTTTGCTAAACATATATCTCTATGATCCTTGGGAGTTACCTGGTTAGTCATCTCCTTATTAGCATCCATAGTAGAATTTTAATTATGTATATTCATAACTTGATGCTGCTATAATTTTTATTTTATATGTCGTAATGTAGTTCCAATTTATGATAGGATTACATAACTTCCCAACACCAAATTTACTACAAAATACATCATTTTTGGTCTTAACAAGGAAGAGGCAATGATATTTCTAGTCTCATAAAAAATTGTCATAGGCAATGTCTTTGACAAGTCATTTTTCACTTGAAATAATATTTACTCAAACAAGTTTTCAACCTCAAATTAACTTGAAAACATAATTGACGGTTAACATTACAAAACTTTCGCTCATCCAATTTTACTATGAATAGAGTTCCAAAATTCACTATTTTTAACCTCGACAAGAAAGAAGCAATGACATTCCTAGTCATTATTTCACTTGAAATAATACTTACTCAAACTAGTTTCCAATGAAAATTTTACTTACCTTTTTTTTTGGTGTGTGTGTGTGTTTTTACAAATAGGGTTGGCAAGAATAGGGGAAAGAGAGTGGTATTTTTTTGTACCAATCAACAGGAAACATGGTCCTAAAGGGAAGCCAAACAGAACAACCAGAAATGGTTTCTGGAAGGCAACTGGTTCTGATCGCCAAATTCGTTCTACGTTGGAACCAAAAAAGGTTATTGGGCTTAAGAAGACCTTGGTTTTCTATGGTGGAAGGGCACCTAAAGGCACCAGAACAGATTGGGTTATGAATGAGTATAGACTTCCTCATCCACATAAGGTATATTAATTTATTATGCAAACACACAATTCTAAATGAAAATTTGCAAATCCTTGGTCAATTATCTGTTCACTTTCCATTTGGACTAAATACACTTGTTAAATCAGTTAGATGTCTTTGTTTGCAACAAATTTTAATGTGATAGAAAATTTATTGTAATCACAAATAAAATGTGAAAAAACATAATTTTATTGATAAGTATGTGAGTACAAATCCGCTAATTTCTCGATTCTTCTCTCATTAGATTTCTCTATAATTCGAGGGCGTTAGTGACATATTTATCGAACGTAGAATGATTTGGACTTCCTTAAGTCATCATATTCTGATCTCATTATGGAATATTTGAGATATAATACCTTTATATAAACATGAATTAGGGTTTAGGTAGAATAGCCTCCAAGAAATCTGACTGAAATAAGACTAATTCTATAGAGTACTACAAAATTTCAATGTCTACAGTCTTATGTTATCTGGTCATCTTTTAAGTAATTCTTGGATGCAGGATCAGGACATAGTACTTTGCAAAGTTTACAGAAAGGCAATCTCCTTTAAGGTGTTGGAGGAAAGAGCAATGGTTGAAGAAGATGGAGCAAACACATATTTGCCATCCCCTCATGGTCAGTCGGTCGACATGCTTGCTTCTTTGGAATCATCAAAAAAGGACATGTATTTCACTAGTTGTGAAGAAGAGAATCATGACACAACAGTTAAGCTACCTCAATTGTCTGGTTCGGACGCATTTATGGAACCATCCAAGTTTAGCATTGACTCATTATCAAGTCCCCTGTGGAGTACAGGGCAAGACTTGTGGAGTCTATTTTCTCTGTCCTGAACTCATCAATTAATTACTACATGTTGGGCTACTTGACTTCTTTCTGTTATGATGGCGTCTTTACGAAATCAATGTCACATGCAATGTTTCGATATGTGATTTATCATGATTTCAAATCTCAAATAGAATTTGAGATTTTAGTTAAATCATCATTCTGATTCTTTAAAATTAAAATATAACGTTGGACATAAATTTATATTAATTAAAAAAAGACCCATCATTTAAAATTTTGCAATAAATGACTCACACTCGTAAAGATATTGTTTGATCATATTAAGGAATAATTGATTACTATGATCGTTGAAAAGTTGATAAAATTATGCATATTTGAAAGTTTGTAATCACAAATATTTATTTCTAAAAGGTAAAAAGGGTCAAAAATACTCTTTAACTATTAAAATGAAGAAAAAATATCCCTCAGCTATATTTTGGTTCAGAAATACCCTTTTGTTATATTTTTAGCTCAAAAATACCCCTTTTATTATACTTGTCACGACCCAACCCCGGGGCTATGACTGGTGTCGATTGGACACCTAGACCAACGTTCAACCACAAGTCTCATTCGTAAGTATACGAACTCCACCGAAATTTCGGCGGAGTTTCCCCTGTTTTACTGACTATCCACACCTGCAGCAGCACCCAAAATACAAAGACAACACACATATATACATAT
>JAOTQR010000045.1:7955930-7966705 GCA_025774065.1 Solanum ossicruentum | reverse complement strand
AAAACCCTTAACTCCTATACTTATGCACCACAATTAACTTAAGATAAATTACACAATATTGCACAATTTTTCCAAAGTGACAATTTACCTCAATTAAAATATTTACGGGGTCTAACATAGAATTAACTGAATCAAGTTGAACTTGATTTTAGGAGCAAAAATAGGGTTTGTTGCGAAGGAGACGAAATTGTGAATGAAGTGTATCAAGTGTAAATAGGAAAAGAGAGATTTTTAAAATTTGTACAAATAGTAGGGAATATTTGAAAATAGTGAAACATAATATGTGTACTTCCGTAAATTTTCCTTAATTTATAGTGTAAAGCACAGGAAATTCGCAAGTATAAGGAACGTTACTATTGCTCATTTTAATTTCTAAAATGCAAAAAGTTGTCAAGTACATTAATATTAAACATAATTTTCTCATTAACTTTTTCATGATTGTGTTTGATTAGTTTTTGCACTTTACATTAAATGAACAATAATGAATTTATGTTAACAAAAGTGAAGCACACACTACATTTAGATCCTGGATTCGCCACTACTCCTTCCTAAAAGAATTTGATATTATTTTTATTTTTTAAAATAAATAAAATTCTATCTCATCCCCATCTAACCTTCCTAATTTATTTTTATTATTTTATAGATATGTACATATACAACAACAACAACAACATACCCCAGTGCCTCAAAAGGCTCCCGCTCATTGCAGGGTGAGGGGGGGTCGGATGTACGCAGCCTAACCCCTATGTTTAAAAACATAAAGCGCCTGTTTCCAGATGACCCATGAGGAGCCATTTTGCTTTATAGATATGTACATATATTTTTAGAAAAAAATATTTTTTGTACTTGTGTAATGAATTTAACAAAAATAAAAATTTATTTTTAGAAAAGTGTTGAGGCAAGCAAAAAATAATTTTCTAAAAATGAGGTAAAAAAATGAAAGCAAAAAATTAAATGGGTAGAGTAGATTTTTTTTAAAAAAAATTAAAATAATATCTCAATTATTATTTTAAAGGAGAAGGGAGAGATGAAGTAAGAATTTCATTAAAAAAATTTATACATATATTCTTTTAGAAAAATAATATATTAGTTGGTTCGGAGTAGGGTTGGATATGAAAGAAAAAATAATGGAGTGGAGTAAGAAAAATATTTGAGGTATATATGTATATTTAAAAATAATAGTACTTTAATACTTAAGTTTAACTAACAGTATAATCTATTTATTTTTTATTAGATAAAATGTTTTGTCATGTGGTATTTTTTAACTAATGGTGTATTTTTTGTCCTCCAACAATGAAAATGACAGATGAAGTGTAGAGACTCCACCTACCCATTTTTCATTTCCTCCACAGCTTCACCAAACCATTATCATATACTATTTGCTGCTATATAGGCACGTTTTCCCATACACATTGTATTATAATCAACAATGATTGTGTTAACTTCAAGGATTCCTTAGATTCTGTTGATGTTTTTCTTTTCCCTGCAGTCAGGTACTATCCTCCTTCAAATTGTAAGTTCTTATTGGTTTTTTTTCCCCAACACCTAGAATTTCGTTTGAGATCTGAAATTACACATATGAAGAAGTGACAATTGGGTGTTTGAATTTTGCAGAAACTGTTGTGCATTTGTGAGCTTTAATAAAATGGCAGTCCTTAAGCATTTCCCAGGTGCAGTAGTAACTAGTGGTAGAGAATGTGCAAGAAGAAGAAACTTAAAGAAACCTTTTTTAGTCAAGACTTGTTTTCTTGGATCAAGATTTGCGAACAGGGAAAATTTTATTAAGAATTGTGGGTTATCCAGTGATGACCAAGCTGTGGATTACAAGTTTGGCTCAACCAAAGATCGACTCTTGAATGAAGGAGCTATGTAAGATTTCCATCTTACTTCTTTTTGTTAAGGATTTAGGAGTTTTATGCTGCACATTGCTGATTTTTTTGGAAATAGCCTATGTTGTGGTCCCTATATCTTGTTTGTATATTTATTCAAAGTGCAGTGGTCACCACCATAAAAAATGATATTGCTATGAAAATTAGATTCATACGATCTAGTGGTTCCGGTGGGATGTGTGGTCAGCGGTGGAGCTAGTATTTTCATCAAGGGTGTTCGTACTTTTTAGAATATGGGCGAGTGATTTTTGTATCAAGGTGTTCAATAATTGATATACATATCAAATAATATCTATATTTAACCTATATATTCAAAAAAAATTTCGTCTAAGGGTGTTCATCTGACCATCCTTGGGTGAATGTAGCTCCGCCCCTGTGTGGTTCAATTCTTACTGTCCTCATTCCCTCTTATCTGAGGTAGTAAATTATTTTTTAAGACAAATGGGAAAGTTCTAAATTTTAGAGTGCAGTGCATTGTCAGGGACATCTATTGATCAATTGCCAACTCAGGATGTACAAACCGAGCTTATAGTGCTTTGTTTGCCTGCTATTGCCGGTCAAGCAATCGAACCGTTGGCACAACTAATGGAGACAGCTTATATTGGACAAATGGGTTAGTTATTGTCCAATATTCCATCTAGTTTATGCTTCTGCCTGCATTATACTGCTAGTACAGTCCTGTTCTTTATGTACTACTCTCTTTTGAGAACGGTGTATTTTGGTTGTATGTTAAATCCACTAATTAATTGATTTCACTAAGATCATATGTCACTAAATGCTGGTTTCCACTACTACTTCCTATCATCCTGGCTTATTCTGAGAAGTAAATGTAAGCCATAAGACACTCAGCTGGCCTTATGAGCTTACCATGTTACATATTCATTTGAAGAGCTTCAAGCATTCATAGAAAATCTGTTAACTGCCAAACCTCTTGATTTTGTTCTACTCAACATCGAGATTTTGTGCATTCTTTTGATCAATTGCTTTCTTGAGTTCTTTACAGAGGAACTCCAGTTCCCCTTGGATTTCAAGGATTTTGTTAGACAATCCAAGTTTTTTGCCAATTGTATTAGTTAGTGTGTGCTTTATATTTCTCAACTCAAATTTTTGAGTAATGTTTTTCTTCTTCCCATTATTTCTATGAAGAAATGTTCAATGGAAACAATGAACTCCAGTTCACTCCTGAAAAGGTCTTTGCTTTGATTAAAGGTGCATTGGAATTGGCATCAGCTGGCATTTCTATTTCAATTTTTAACATAATATCAAAGGTGTTCAACATTCCTCTGCTGAGTGTGGCGACGTCATTTGTGGCTGAAGACATCTCTAAGCATGCAGATGAGGATTCTGCTGCTGGTAAATTTGCATAGGTGCTAAAGGGGGATCTCCTTATAAGCATGGCACTTCTTATATTACACATATGCACAGGGTCACACATTCATGTATATATCTAGGGATATAATAAACAATTTAAAGATAAACATTATTTGACTGCCTCTGAAACAGCAATGTGTTTCCTCAAACAGCTGGAAGAAAGGCATTTCCATCTGTCTCCACTGCCTTAGTCTTATCTGCTGGGATTGGTTTGATTGAAGCTGCAGCAATGTATTTTGGTTCTGGCCCATTTCTCAGCATCATGGGTATATCAATGGTAGATAATCCTCACTGGAATACATTTGGATAGCCTGATGTGGTGTTTAAATGCTATTATATTTTAAGCTTGTATAGTTTCCAATCACAGACCTTATATATGCTTGCGGATTCAAATTGTATTATGATAACTAGAATCTTGAACCCTTTTTCAACAGGATTCAACCATGCGCATTCCAGCAGAGCATTTTCTTAAACTTAGAGCTCTTGGTGCTCCAGCTGTTGTGCTTTATCTGGCTGTGCAAGGCATCTTCCGTGGCTTTAAGGACACAAGGACCCCTGTAATATGCTTAGGCAAGTCTACTAATCTATTGGTACAATATTCATGAAAAGAGTTTTAAGACTCTGGTGTTAATCTCTTTGGTTTATGCAAACTAGACAGCTCCTTGGCCTAACTCAACCAACCTCTTGTTTTTCATGAAATGCCTTTTGTCTACTTTGCATTCTGCTAACATTCATCTTGAGAAAGGTACTGTCTGTTCCATTGCATGCCTTTCAATAGCAGTTTGGAATCATTAGATGAATGCGTGTTACTAAGTTAATGGGGTTGTAGATACGTTGTTGTATATGTTGCAATATATCTCTACATCTAAATAGAGCACCTATTTTGCTTTATTATAATCAATCATAGAAACAGATTATCACAGAATTTTTATTGAACGGTATCTGAGGGAAAAAAGAAGCTTTGGAGAAGTAGTAAGAAGCTTCCTTGGAACTTTTTTCTGCATGATTGAAGCTAAACCGACTCTTACTCTCTTAGTTGAGCATGCATTTTATTGTTTTTGAAGTTGTGAATAACTAGATATTCTTTCAATATCCTTTAATTTCATTTCTCCAACTTTAACTGATAGAGAACGGGTGGATGTTGCAGGATTGGGGAATCTGTCAGCTGTATTTTTCTTTCCCATCTTTATGTATACTTTTCAACTGGGCATCTCTGGTGCAGCCATTTCTACTGTTGCATCCCAGTATGTTCCTGGAAAGTTCTACTTTGTTCTCTTGTAACATTTGTAAAAAGGAAAATGACGACTTTAAATTGCAGATATATTGTGGCCATTTTGATGTTATGGAAGCTTAATGAAAAGACTGTATTGCTGCTGCCAAACATTAGGGACTTGCAGTTTGGTGGCTATTTAAAATCAGGTTAGTGATGTTGTTGAGATAATTAATCACTTGGACAAGTTTTTGTTTAAAATTGTCTGAGCTGTTGTGTATAACTTTTACGTTAGAGTATGATTAAAAAAAATTCTCAAGTGCTGTTGTCATGTTTGTTATGCATCTTTCTTTTCCTTCAGAGAAGCTAAATGCTTTTAGATATTTCATTACTTTGGCTTTATCAAGTCTGTTCTTAGAAAATTGTGTACTACAGATTATAGTTGCAGTCCTCTCTAGAAGAGTTATAAAAAACTACATGAGCTAGAAGCTAAGTTCCTAAATGAGAAAAGATGCTTCAATGTGCTAGCAGCAATGGTTTCATGTCGTTTTACTGTAGATGAAACTTCTGGAAATTCTTGAAAGAAACAAAAAATTACTCAAACACTTCCTAATTTGATCTAGCTCTTTCTACTCTGAAATTGGATCTCAAAGATTAGTGTTCTGATGATTAATTCATCAGAACTGATGTTCCTGTAATTGAGCTAGTCTGGATATTATTTGAGAGTCTGCATTCTCGTGTTACAGTCTCTAAGAGTGTAAGTTTTGAACTTTCGTGTGTCATTAGGTGGTTTCCTTCTTGGGAGAACTCTAGCTGCTGTTCTTACAGTAACTTTGAGCACATCAATGGCGGCTCGATTAGGGGCAATACCCATGGCCGCCCATCAGATATGCTTGCAAGTATGGTTATCTGCCTCACTACTGGCAGATGCCCAAGCTGCATCTGGTCAGGTAAATGCTTTTAAAGTTCTAAGGCCCTCTCTTATCATTTGTTCCCATTATACATAAGTTTGCAGTTATATCCCCATGCTGATGATGAAAACAGTATTAACTGAATCTATGAGCTATAAGCCTGCATGGATCATTTTTGGTAGTTCCACTATGGATGTTAAAGCCTTCCTCTGGAACATTTCTTTGTCCCAACTTAGAGACCTGGAGATCAAGTCTGTAGTCAACAGACTTCAGTTGACTGTCTGCCTTTTATTACGTTACTAAATCATTTTGTTTGATTCATCTTGTTGGAATCACATGTACATCTGTTTATCCAGCATGACTATCTTGTAATTTTTTTTTCTATTTATCCTTTTGGTTTGTTCACTGTTGTTGTGATCTTCTGTATGAGATATTCTGCAAAACATCGAAGCATGAATATGCCCTCATTGCAGAAATCTTTATCAATTTTACTGTTTGAAAAATATTGATTTTCAGTTACTATTTTTCAGGCTCTCATCGCAAGTTCTTTTGCAAGGAAGGACTACGGAAGAGTTAAGTTGATCACTCATGTAGCTTTAAAGGTTAGACTTTTTTTGCATCTTACAGCTTTCCTCTCCTAGATGGAAGGAATTGAGGCATCCTTATCTAGCTAAACAAAGTTCTTAACAAACTGCAATTGATATTTTCAGACAGGATTAGCTACTGGAATATTGTTAGCCATTATATTGGGTCTATCCTTTCCATCTTTAGCGAAGTGCTTTACAAACGACTCTCAGGTGTTAGACATTGTTAGATCTGGTTTACTGGTACGTTTTTTTTAATTCTGCATTTTTCTTTAAATATTTTTTTTTCATGGAATCTTTCTCAACATCTCCTGTCCAATTTTACAGTTTGTTAGTGCCAGTCAACCCCTTAATGCTCTAGCCTATATTTTTGATGGGCTACACTATGGTGTTTCGGATTTTCCATTTGCAGCTATCTCAATGGTAAGCGAGCTCTGTAAAAGTGTTGCAACAATTAAAAGAAAAGTTAATCTTCATATATGAACTTGGTGCTGATATTTCCTCTCCACTTTCTAGATGACCGTGGGTGCTCTCGCTTCAATTTTTCTGCTTTATGCTCCTCCTATTCTTGGTCTTCCTGGTGTTTGGTCTGGTTTGACTATTTTCATGGGGTTGCGCTTAGTGGCTGGTTTCATGAGGTAATTCAACTACCGAATAAACTATGTATAGATTAGGAATTACTATATTGAATTGGACCATCTAAAATGTCAAGGTCTGCTGAACTGGTCCCCAGAATCTCTTAATATTTGTATTTCCAAGTTCATACAGATCTCTTTTGCAAGATAATAAAGAGCAAACATTTCTCTTTGTACTTTTCAAATCTGCTATCTTCTTTGGGTGGTATAGCTTTCATGGAGGAAGATTGAATGGTTGACTATAGGTTGATAAGGGATCTTTTGCCTGAATTTAAATTAAAAAGTATTGTCATGGGTTGTCACATTGTACATTCTGAAGTACTCTCTTTTGAAGACCTTTGCTTCATACTGTATGTGTAATTCATAATTCATGCACATCTATTTCAGATTATCAGCAAAAAATGGTCCATGGTGGTTCTTACAGGATTCGCAAGAAAATGAGGTCAGTTGATTCTATATTTCAGTATAGTTCACTACTCAGGTGCCAACTTGAACTAATGTTGATGTGCTGATTTTTCTTTTGAAATTTAACTTCTAGTTAGAACGGCCTAGAGGCTGGCATGTGTAGCTCTGCATGACATATGTAACCCACACCCACCCACCATCCACACACAAACAAAAGAGAGGAAAAAGAAATGAAAAAAGTGCATGCTGTAACCAGATCCGCGCAGTTGAGGCATATGAGATACTTGGCAAAACATGAATCGGTTTATATACTTGTACAGCGTCATTGGATTGGAGAGAAAGCTGGTCGGTATTGATAAGAAACGGGACCTTGGACATAACTCAATCCTGAGCTAGTTGATGCGTTGAGAGGATTGTCAAAAATCATATTAGAGGACATATGTCACGGACCTAGAACTCACGCTAGAACTTCCATGCAGCACTAGTTAGTTTGCTCACGAATCTTGCATGATCTTGCAAACACTAGTAAGCCTGTTGCCTACGATCACTAAGGGAACGCTAGATATCCAAAAACAAGAGAGAGATTTTGAAGAAAGAAGACTTTGATTGCTTTAAGAATGCTTTACAAGGCTTGAGAGCTTACAACTTTGCTTGATGCCAAATGAATGCCAAGGAGGGGTATTTATACTACTCCACCTCCTTAACGGACGACTAGGATTAATTTGATCCTACAGCTAGGATTGATCCTCTAGAGTCTTCCTACAAAATATCTAAGATATTTACAAGTGTAAGACGTATCTACATGTCTCTGGAACCTTCCAGGTCTCTCTAGTCCTCTCTTCAATTTTCTGTACAATTCTAGAGAGTTCCGGAGCCCTCCAGAGCACGGCGGACATGTTCCTGTGCTGTTTTTGGTGCAGAATTTAGGCGGGACGTGTCATATAGTTGTCTATTTCCTCAACTAATGTGGGACACTTTCACCTCCCCTCTCTTCTCACACGGCAAGTGTTGGTTATGATAACATGAGAGCACAATATTGGATAAACCAAGAATAGACCTTGAGCCTTAAATCCCAAAAGGTAACTCTGGATTAATTTGATTGCCCAAAACATAGAAAGAGAGTGAAACATTCTAATGAGTGTCATACTTGGTTTCTTTTCGTTATCTGGATCATTATCTTTAATTGCACAGGATGGGAGGGGTTGAGGGAAAGGGATGTGGGAGGACTAACTGAATTTTTGTTTCAACCAGCAGCTCCTCTATGCAGCAATATGAATACATCTGCTAGCAAAGGATACCTACTACAACATTGCCCTCTCCTTCTTATGCGACATCGGAAATATTTGTCTTTTTGCTTTTCATGGAAACCAAATTAAATTCCATCTTTTCTCATGAAGTTCCACTTTCTTATGTACTTCCATTTTCTAGGTTGCAACATTATAGGACTGCTTTGAGATTAGAGCTACAGGCGTTTCAAATGAAGTGAGCTTAGGGCAATGGAGCTACAATTGCACAACTGAACAAAAATAGTTGATTAAATACATAAATCAGCTATTACCATGTAAATTTCATTTCCCAAAAAATAAATAAATAAAAGAAAAATCTTCATTTATTTCTATTATGTGTAAACCAAATTGAGCAAAAGACGTGGAAGTTTAGAGAAAAAGATCTGGATCAGAAAAATAGATATAGAACAGAATTCATGAGTGGATAATCCCATGTTCGACCTGAATAGCTAGCGCCTAGCCAAACCTTACTATTTTTGAATACTATATTTTAGTTTATTTTATTTTTGGGATTTGTACTTATATTTACTATTATTTTGTTCAAATTGTTATACTAGCAGTGTGATTTAACACACCATAGAAGGTTTTGTTTACTTTTTTTGAAGGTTGCTATTCCATTTTTGATGGATGATTACCTGTAATTACTTTTTAAATGATGTGATTTTAATTACTTTTGCATTATCAGTGTAATATACCAGTCGTATCGCAGTGTATCCCAATTGGTGGAACAAAGTATTTCTCTTGCTGGATCATAAACTTAAAGATACAAATAAATGTTATTACCAGCAATGTAGAATCAGTATAGAAACAAAGCGACATTAAAAGACACAGACTTGCTATTTAGAAAATGACCTTCAAAGAAGCTGTTGGACTGCATGCAGACTTAAAGAGTGGAAACTCTCCTTGCTCAAGGGAGGTAATATCACTACTTGATCTACAGGATTTCAACTCAAATTTCATTAACTTCAAGGAGCAAAGATTGTAAACTCTTACAATTTTAGGATTGATTCACAACCCCCTTTCTCCTTACAAGTAAATGCACTCTCTTCAACCAAGTTGCAGCACGACAACCAACTCCTAGCTTGCCCAAGCTAAGAACACGAGCAAGACACCCAAAAAGGATTTTCAAATCAAAACCCAAGAATCCCTTATAAATGAGGTCCTGGTTCACATTAAAAGCAGGGAAACAAGACTAAAGAAAACTAGAGATGAACATTTCAAGCTTCAACGCCATAGTTGTTTTCTTCAGCGTATTTCCAGAATGGAGAAGATGATATTTCAGCTATGAGTGTATTGGAGTGGATGGCTTTTTTTCTTGTTGATTCACAATATATATCCAAGCCATTAATTGTGGAATAACAAACTTTTGGGACCATTGGAACCACACACTAGACCGCACCATTTGGCCCAATATCATTGGCTAGCAAACCTGCCCCACTACAAATACTCGAGCATCTTCTGAAAAAGTTATTTACAGACATATGTCACTATCAACTATATACGTGCTTACTCTAAGATGGGATCGGGTCCTATCCCAAAATTTGTCAATGCATCAAAACTATTTCATTCTAATAGAAGCAAGCCAAGTGGCATATTCATTTTGTTCAGAAAAGACTGCCCAAGGCTTTTGCTTTCTCCCTTGGGATAAATTTTCTGTATCTTTAGGTCGAAGTCTTTGGGAGATCCTGAAATATGACTGTTTGAGGTGCCATGTAATGAGGCAAATTATCCTTGCAGAAGTTGATAATTTCTTGAGGACTAACATCAAATCCCTACTTCAACTTCACAAATGCACGAGGTGTCTGTCCCCGGTGGTTATCTGGTCGAGCGCCTGCTGCTGCTTCAAGAACTGCTGGATGACTATATGGAATTGTTTCCACCTCAATAGTGCTTATGTTTTCTCCACCAGATATTATGATATCTTTTGAACGATCCTTCTGTATAACCATCAGGATGTATTACAGCAAGATCATCACTGTGAAATCATCCACCTTTAAAAGCTTCCTCTGTTGCTTTTTGATCTTTCAAATATCCTCTCATTACTGTGTTCCTCTAAACATGACTTCTCCCCATTCTTACACCATCCGCGGGCACCTTCTTCATGGTGGTAGAGTCTCTTACATCAACTTCCTCAATACAAAGATGTTGCACTCCTTGTCTAGCTTTCAGTATAGATCTTTCATCTGAAGGCAAATAATCCCACTCAGGCATCTTCATTTTGTTTTCTCACATTTAAGTAACTGAACTTTACCCACTATATCATTAAACTGTTATATTGGGTAAAGTTTGTTGTTTATCTGTCTTCCCAAAAACGTTAGAGACAGGAATAATAATGGAAAAGAAAAAAAAATTTATATATATCTATATAAGAACAAAAATCGAGCCCACTGAATGCACAGTGTGTCCATAAGGAAATTATTCCCCTCAATGTACCCGAGGTGTTGGAATCTTTCCTCCCAGGATAGAACGATTTACTCACCAAAA
>JAOTQR010000045.1:7922363-7940822 GCA_025774065.1 Solanum ossicruentum | reverse complement strand
CAAACTTAAAAATAGAAGTTTTATTTTAAATTAAATAAGAAGAAAGTTTTATTGCAAATGCACACAAAAAAATATTTAAGCTATATAAGATGAAAGGTTTATTTTAAAAATGAATATTGAATAACTAAAGCTAGCAAAGAAAATGCATAAAAAAAACTAATAAAGTGCAGGGTATTTTGGTAAACAAACATATTCTTAAAATTTATGCAACAAACCAAACACCCAATAAAAAATAATCTCAATATAATTTATCTCATCATTACTATTCCCAACATAACTTATCCTTGTATTATCATGACTAGGATTAGCATTATCTCCTCAGTTAGTGGATAGTTTAGAAGAAGTTAGACTACAATGCGTATATCTTAATTTGTAAACTCCAGCAATAAGGAATCATCTTCTTCTGCTGTAATTCTTGTTCCTTTAATAATATGTACTAGTCATTGAGAGATGCCAGGAATAATGGTTAGCAAAAACAGGCCCCATATAGTACTCATTTACTCCTGGCATGAATCTGTTTCAAATATTTAAAATTTTAGAAATGCAAAAAGTCATCTAATACTTTTTTTGTTTCAAATATACCCTTCCTGTTCTAACTAGTGGAGTACTTGTTGAGATATTTAAGGACAGACAAAGGGTGATTCAGACAGATACTTATATAATTAAGGCTATTAGATATCTTTGTTAAGGAATTTGCAAAAACCTTGAAAGATATGGTATAATACCTTATCGCTAAAAAAAAACCAAAAAAAAAAAAAAAAAAGGAGGAGGGTTGCAAGGAAAAAGACCAAACAGGCTAGGGGATAATAAGAAGTGGGTATGATGAAGATTGAACAATTCATTGTTGCATTCACATCCTCAATGACTTGAAAAATACAACACAAATGAAGAACCAGAAAAGCACCTGCAGAAATTACAGCGGCTTATGTCGAAACCAAAGTTAAATTTCTTTAGCACGACTTCACAAAGTATTATCGGACCAAAATTCCAATCTGTAGACTGTAAACAATCATCCGTAGCTAAGCCCTCTGAAATGAAATGATCCAAGTTATGACATCAAAGAATCACAAATGGTAAAAATAAAAAAAAATCTACCGCCAACCCATAGCAGTGTGATTCCTTACAAAGAATACAAAGTAAATGAATATCTTGACTAGCAAAGCTAGCAACTTCAGCAAAAATGACAACTAATCTCCAGTATCCTTGACTCATAAATCAACGCCTCGACTGGTGCAGGCGAGGCCTGTTACAGAACATGCGACCATTGGCCTTCACAAGTGCAGCTATAGCCAAACTTATGCTTGCCCAAATCAGTGAAAATAATAGGTTCCAAACATCATTCCGAACTGTAGATGGAAGAAAACAAGAACCTCGTATAAGTTTTATGAGTATCAAGAGATGTAAAGGTTGTCATAAATGTTGTACTCCAAATAAATTATATCATAATTGGGAAAGATCCTTCTCTATCAGCCAGAGTTTTTCCCTTCGCCAGAATTGCACACACGCCCCAAAAGGAAAAGGAAAAAGAAGATCAAGGAATGCAACATAAAGGGAATAAATAATTCCTTCATCTTGAAATCCATAGTTTTACCCATCTCACATGCATACTGCAAATACACTCCTTAGGGAGTTCCATAGTGTTCCCTTTAAGTCTTTAATCCTGATTTTGTATCTTTGAAGTCATGATTGATAACAGTCATGACTAGAAAGCATGAAAATGTGATCAAGGTATTACTAGCAAATGGATCATCTTACTCTAGAAAGCTCAAGGGGAAATATAAAAACCTTTCAACCCCAACCCCACAAAAAAATAAATAAATAAGAAGACGACAAAAAACTAGACCAAAAGCAACTAAACTGGTTTAGTTATTGAGGTAGAAATTCAAAAATAATGATCATACAGCAGAATCATAGAAAAATTTCCAAGTATGGAAACTCACCTCTCCCCAGTGACAAGGTAGAGAAAAATAGGCCAGTCAAAATCAGTCCCAAGGCAACAGGAAATGACTGCATGTAGAAAAGATTATAAGTAGGTGAGATGATATGACTGACAACATCAAAGTCTGCTTAAAAAATTCAGCACATATTTGGACTCGATGATTGTTACAAGAAAACAAAAAGGAAGTAAAACAAAACAAAATTATATAAAGATATTGTACTATCTACCTACTCAAAAATGTCTGGACACTTTTTCCAGTCAAGTTCGGACACATTATGACAATCAAATGGCGGCCAAGTAGATCAAAAGTAAAAAGGGACAACCCCATTCATGAAGCATCCTGGATTCAGCATGGTCCAGGGAAGGGCTGCAACCCTAGTGCTCTGGCTTTATAATCACCTATATGTAGATGTAAATGAACGGTACCATAATCACCTATATGTAGATGTAAATGAACACTCTTTTCTGATCTTTGAACTCAGATTGTAAGTAGAAGAGCGGGACTGGTATCCTTTATAAACAACTATCCTAAAATACTGGTATATTTTGGCTGACAATTCTCATGTCAATTGCATGCCTATCTTTTGTCTAGACATGTTGGGATCATAAATGGCTTTCCGGAGAAACTTGAGACTAATGCTATCCTTACAGTTGAGGGAGCTCACTGAAGACATAGCTTCACCTACTTTATTTCCCAATTCCTGTAATGATAAATATGGATTATGCTTCAGGTGAAGCCTGCTAAATAGCACTGGACTATGACATAAACGTCCAACTCCAACAAAATACAACTCTTTCGTTCATTTCTTCACATGTACGTGCAGCAAGCATTCAAGTGAGATTTTAAGTTTCACCTGATTAATCTTATATGCTTTAGAAATTGCCTCTCCCACAAGTTAATTAACAATCTCCCCATAGCGGTGAGTTCACGATCTCATCAACTTTGTTAGAGGAACATCCAAATTAATAGCTCTGGAGAAGCTTTTACCAAATAACCCAAATTTAGTTATAAAGGTGCACTTAAGATGATGGCATTTACTTGCACCGGATAGTAACTTGCAGAGGTATTTGCAAGAGCATAAGCATGATGGATCAACCTTCAGAAGAAGGTTTCACCAATTAATCTTATATCCACACAATATCTCTACTTACCAGGCAACAAAATACTATTTACATTGTTTTAACTATCTACTGTTGTCCTAATGTTTGAGATATGTCATGCATTTTCTTTGCTTTGTCCGCAAGTTATACCTCACGTCCAAAGAGGGTCGCAGTTAAAAACATGAAATATCAAATTCAGACAAACTACTTTAACCTTGTAAGGTTACTAATAAATGCGACATGATGCTATTCCAAAGACAGCTACAGTGGAATCTGACAAATAAAAGAGAATAAAAAGTTGATACAGTAAGAATAAGCAATAGCACTCACAGCTATAGCCTCAATGCCTCCTTTCTGCGATGTTGCTGTCATATCACGGGAGACAGACATAATGTAATGTCCTTGCACTAAATCAATTGCATCCTGCAGAAAGTGAAAGTAGACATAATTTCAGTGTTTAAATGGACATGAGAGAAGTATAAAATTGACGTCAAGAGATCATGCAGGCAACAAAACTAGGTACTGATACATGTAACAGATTGTACATTCTTAATCCTATCATCTCGCTAACAATTAAGAAGAAAGTCATCCATCAAATATCAACAAATCAGAATGAAGACAAGTGAGACACTAATCAATGCATGACTACAATTACTACATCCACATACGCCCAGATACATGATTTCAGTATCACTCAAAGAATACTTTTCCAACTTTTCACATGAACACATGGTACAGGTAGGTACAAATGAATGCAAGCATAGTAACAAGAAGTAACTAATTGCTGGAATGAATACATGTATAATGCAGCAATACCTGTTTTGTACCATCAACAAAGTTGTTCAAGTAGTATCGCATTAAGGCATTGCAACCATCATTGACTATTCCTTGGACTGTTCTCTTACCATATCTGCATCAATAGCCATGTTAAATTGCAATCACGATGGATAATAGGTGAACATCAGCATCTTTAACTTTCCAGCTAAGAACTTCAGCATCTTTAAAAAGTTGTAGTTTTTTCATCATATTACTGATTTACAAATACAAATCTAGTTGGACGCCCAATACATAAAACAACCCCAAATTGGCATGTGACTGATAGTTCACCAGGAAATTTTTATGCATGCATATCAGCAAATATAAGAAACTGACTGCTAAGTTTAAGGTTCAATTACATATGCACAATTAAAACATGCCTATAATCTGAAAGTATACTGGCATAAAAATTCCTGCCTGTGTTTCATCCCTCTTATAAATAGCATCTACAATTTTCAGCTCAACAAGAAAGAGACATCTTTACCATGATCAAAGAGAAAAATTTACCTGACAAAATCTCCCTTTAGGGCTGGAGTACCAGAATACTGTATGCTTATATCATCCCCATGGTTGGCCCACACTGCACTTAACGTATAGAGTTAAAAAGGAGACGGAACAAAAACCTGTAAAAGCAAGGATAGAACTAGGTGCTTCCACGAAAACCATTAATAGTACAAAAATCATTTGCCATAAATACTAATGAAGCAACATATACTCTTGGGAGAAAACTTTAATAGAGTTTATCAAAAATTACTCACATATTTTGAAGCTCTCATCAAGATTGGAGTGTGTGCTAATAGTTTCTTCAGCATCAAAAATACCAAGCCGTCTGAGTTGGAATTCCAACATTCGACGACCAAGCATGCTCTGCAAATGAATATCATTTATTAGACACTTCCTTAAAGTAGGAGAGAAGAGATGCAAAAGTCAAAACACGGTAGTAGCCTATATGGTTCGCTTAATTGATATGTGCTCCTCTTGCGTCTTTTCTTGACTCAAGGGTCAGCCTAAAAAAAGGGGCCCCCCTTGCCCTCCGGCATCACCACCAAAAGTAAAAGACAAGAAATTGGAGTACAGTAAATAAATTTTCGAACAATTTAGGAGAATGTTACATTCAAAGTAAGAACTTTCACTATAACTCCGCATCCAATGAAGTGTCATAGCAGCCTATGAACTTGAACAAAAAGACAGTAACATGCTTATGCTGTTGGTAAAAAGCTGATAGGTAAACATCATAAAAAGTTGAAGTACCAAGTCACAAAGTAGGGCCACAAGAATTTACTGCAGATGTAGATAGACACTAATAGGTTACAGTAGACTTGTTTGCTCTGAAATGCAAAAACAAAATAGCACAGGAAGAAATCTGTTTTCAAACTCAGATCATCTATAAACAATTAGATAAAACTTCCTTTTACCTGTACAACCTTTACAGGATACACGCTAATTTTCAAACTAAAACCAAGACTTGTATCTAGAAATAAAATCTTAAGTTTCACTGAATTCCAACTTTTTGACAGAATTTTCTTGAAGTGCTTCTAAAGGAATGTCAGAATAGTCCCACATCGATTTTAGAGGGGGTAATTGGTCACTTCATGAGCTAGCTTTGAGTTGAGTTAGGTTCAAGTTCCATTTTTCAACATAGAATCACTACCAGAACCATCTCAACTTTTTACCGAATGTTGGTCCCCATATTGTATTGTCCACTCACCAAATGTCCAGTCCTAGTCCTGGGCATGCAAGGTGTGTGTATTTCTTTTTAATTGATTAATAAATAGGAGATACTATTGATATGTAAAACCAAACACAAGAAGGTGATTGGTATGTACAAGAATGGGCAGTCCCCAACACACTCAAGAAAAAGATCCCCTCTATATAAAAGATCCCATACCTAATCAAGCCAAGGAAATTTATCACCTTGTCTATTTCAAATATGTTCTGATAATTGCGCCAAAAGGGCAGCATACACAAGCATCTATATTTCATCTCCTGTACAATGATTGCTTCGGCCTCAAAACACCTACAGTTCCTCTCTGTTCAGAGGACCCAACATACACAAACTGGAGCAGTTTACCCGATTTCCTTCAGACTTAGTTCTTCCATTGATACCCAAACCAAGCAGCAGATCCTTAGGGGGGTGGGGTGGGACGAGGGTTGTATTATTTAGAGTAGTCCATCCGTCTCCGGTCTTTGGCAATGCTCACCTCAGGAACTAGTTTTTGGGATTAAGTTAGGTCCAAAGTCTCTCAACAAGGAGCATAAACACGTGTGTTAAGTGTAAATAGAAATACCATGTAAATATTAAGTTATATCCTTTACCAGTGGCAAAGTTAAAACATGTTATATAGAGAACAAGAACGGCAAACCGGACTGGGCATTGTCCTCCCAGGACCAATAAATCTGAGCACTTTTTACATGCATATCCATACAAAAAAAATCTAGTACTATTCCCATAGGTAGGAGATACCTGAGTGACATTTGTACGGTCTAAGCAATCAATGCAGTTGGTCCTCACAACTCCAAGTTGCACCTCAACTTTTTCACCTTTCTCATTCAATAAAAAGTACCTAGTATGGGAAACAAGAAATCAAATTTAAGAATGACATCCCAACAAGAAAGAATGTTGCTTTCAGAGTGACAGGGAATGCATCTCTACCTCTCCGTGCATAGTGAAACATCAAACTGTACAAAATAGCTTTTTTATGCAGAGAAACACACAGTCTATTTTAAAGACAGTGAAGCCATCGCTTGTTACTTGGTCCACCAAGTATTCACATACTCCACTTTTTTTTCTGTTACCTTTTCAGGACGCTCTCTCTTTCTCTCGCGTGGTTTTAGTTTCATTTTCACGTCATTCTCAAATCTTAGAAAAAGAAAATATTAATGCGCTGGCTGCTAATATTCTTGCCTTGGCTGCAATGCAGGTAGTCTTGGCATAAGCTTCTTGCATCTTAGATGCATAATATAAGGTAAACATCCTTGCTTCACCTGCCCTCTGACTTCTGAAAGTGAAATATTTCTATGTCCACTCCCTATTAATTAGAAAAACAATTAAATCAAAATTGGACTTTTCTTTTAGAAGGAAAATTAAAATAAAGCTGGATCGTTTTTCAACATCATCATTCTAGTGAAATCCTACAAGAGACGGAAGCAAGACTGAGATGATTTGGACACGTGAAGACAAGATGTGCAGACGCCTCAGTAAGGAAGTGCAAGAGGTTGGTTATAAAGGGTATGAGAAGAGGCAGAGGTAGACTGATGAAGTATTGGTGAAAGGTGATAAGACAGGATATGACGCAGCTCCAGATTACTGATGGCTTGACCTTTGATAGGAGAGTGGAGGAAATGTATTAAGATAGAAGGTTAGTAGGTAGTGTAGTGTTGTTTTGCTTAGGGTGTCTGGTATTTGCCTTGGTACTAATTGTTTATTGCAGTTCTTGGTTTTTGATTTTTGTCATTGTATATTACTGTTTTCAATAATCTATCCTAGTATGTTGTTTTTTGTATTCCAACTATCACATTATTTTATTGTTGTTTTTGGGCTGTTTTCTGATAGACTTCGCACTGCTACCTTGGTACTTGCTATATTCTCTTCATTGTTCCCTTTTTCTTTGTACCTGGATTTGTTTCACTTGAGCCAAGGGTCTTCTGGAAATAGCCTCTCTCTACCTTCACAAGTTAATGGTTCGGTCTAATTCTACCCTCCCCAAACCTCACTGGGGGAATTTCACTAGGTATGTCGTTGAAAAAGAAACTGTCATTCAGATTCAAACTGGACTTTTTTTGAGAAGGAAAACTAAAACTGGACTTATTGACTAGTTGTTGAGCATAAACCTTGTCATTCAGATTCATGTTTGGAAGAAGGGGAAGAAAAATGTTCAAACAGGTTCCTAGACGTAAACCAACTAAAGATCTCTACAATAAACCCATATATCCTACATCCTTTAGACCGTCCTGCCCCTCAACATGCAGGCCAGAATAGGTGTCTGCATCCCATATCCACCACCATCCCTATTCAGATAGATGAGATTGGGATGACCCAGACTAGGAGGAGCGTGGTTTACTCAATCCAAAGTACATGTCACAGCTGGTCGCTAATAATGGAGCTAGGAGACAAGATACCATACATGAAAGCGAAGAGGATAACATTACACAATATATACATGAACAGTAATCTCAAAGGAATATACATGAACTGTAAAGAAAATATATACATGAAGTGTAAACTCAAATGGATATAGACATGAACTGTAAACTTGAAGAGACATAGACATGAACTGTAAACTCAAAGGAGATTATACCTATTCTTTATGAAGAAATCCTCAATTTGATCATAAAGGATAGAAAGACGCTCAAAATGAACATGGCCACATATATGGTGAAAATCAAAGTGCAAGTATCTGCAAAACTCCTTCAATATGAGACTGAAGAGCAGCAACTTAGTATTATGATTAGATCACCAGAAGAAAAACCCTACTTTACATCATCACCAGCAACATGCTGCATTGCATTGGCAAATTGTTGATTCAAATGCCCTTCTCCTCCATGCTGATAAGAGTTTCAGAGAAGAAATGACAAATCAATAAAATTGCATTACACATCACCATGGACACATTTATAGCCATGTCAAATGCGACATCGAACCACTTTCTATGTATCAGAGGACATCTTCTTTTTCCTTATGTTTTGATAAGGTAAAGGTATTAGAGGACATCTTTTTCCTTGTGTTGTTTTATAAGGTATAGGTATTATAGGACATCTTCAAGCGCAGCATTTTCATTACAAGAATTGTCAGCTCGACTAGTCTGAAAATAGAATAATTATCCAAAGGTTGTACCTTGTTGACAAGATCAACTGATAGAACATTTCCATATTTCTTTCTGAGGTCCAAAAAGTGTCTCTCAGCTACTCTGGGCTGCGGATACGTCAGAAGATATGAGGAATTATAAGAGAAGTCATATAAAGAATAAATAGAGAATGAAGACACTGTAAAGCAGAAAATGCTACTCAACTGCCTCTTCAAGTCTCACTATCTCAAACTTCGGTTTATAAGTCAAATCAACAATCTGATCCCACAGTAGTGGGATTGATCCTCTGACCTACAAAAGGCAAACTAAGAAGTTACACAAAAACATCATGATATCGCAAAAATATATACAAGCATGTGCATGTAATGAAACAAACCAATATATCTTGCAGAAGGAATGCAAATAGACATTTAATATTGAAATTTCCCAACTTTATCATTTCATTGAAAGTCAAATAAGTTCTTTGTTTTCTTAACATAGATGATACAGTCTAATTCTGAACCATCACAGATTAACGATGTTAAATCTCATAAGGAATCTCTAATACTTTGTGTCCTAGTAATACGATCTCTGGAATCACTCAAATCAGATATGATGATACATCAAGATTAAGAAATTCAACTTGGTTCACATAGAACATCTAATTTAGTAGATTTCCTATCAGAAAAGCAGTTCTAAATGTTGGTTAAGCCAGAATGTGTCGAGAAAACGCAACGACATAGAAATACAACGCCGAGTTTCTATGACTTCTTTTTCAACCTTTATTGTTTATTAAATGCTACTTATCACCTGATTCATTGCAGACTTCACACAGTTCTGTTCGTATTAGAGGGTAAGCTATAAATCTGTGGCCTGCAGGAAGGAACCAACAGTAGTACTAGTGAAGCCTGGAGAAGTTATGTGATTTATTTTAATTAAGTTCTATTGCCAGTGGCAAATCCAAACAGCATTGCTCAAAAGCCCATATTGAGAGACTTGAACCTTCTGTCATCATAAAGTTCACAATTATCTATTTATGTGAAGCTGAAGCTGATACACTTCTCCAGTTGCACAGTGCAGGGTGGAACAAAAGTTACTATAATTAGTTGTTTACCTTATTTTCCTAGGTGACCTGAAGTGACTCCTGTCAAGAATATTAAGTCACCACTGCACTTAACAGAAAGTATCAATAGGTGTATTCGGCAATATCTGCATAAATTTTGGGGTTGTTTACACTAGTTTTAGTAATTCTTTTTTTTTTTTTTTGGTGGTGTGTGCAAAAAACCATTGAAAATGGCCAAATAGGCTTGATTATGAATTTTGGATGTTCAGGAGGAACTTAAATAGGAGGAAACAACTTAGGATGGCTTGGAAGGAAATTTAGTTAAAACTGGAAGGTCTGGACAACATGAAGTTGACTTGCAGCGTAATCACGAGAAATACATAGGAAAATTTTGCAACACTTTTGGACTTATAGCAAAGGGAGACTCAATCACAGCTCCATCCCATGAGGAATCTGGGGACTGGATGATCAATCTGGGTGACTATTGCCCGGACTCATGTTGCGGTTCCATCACATCAAGGAAAAATCAGGCAGAAACAGGTTAGCTTATTTTACTCCTCATGAGCTTTCTAGGCCATCTAAAAGCTTTCTACCCAATTTTCAGCAGCCATCCCGAATGGGAACCAGAGAGAACACCACTCTTGAAGCTTGGAAGAGCCCAGAGTCCGATTCAATTGAAGATTTGAACAGTTCTTTTCTGAGGTTTTTTTTTTTTGAAACCTGTAACTTTGTATATATTGATAGGAACATATCAGTACATGGATTGTACTAGGGCCATATTACAAGTAATCCACATCCTATGTCTATAATGAATCTAGCATATCAATGATAGATACAGGATCATTAGCCCAAATCTGATTAAACCAACAACAACAACAACAACATTAACCCAATGCCTCAAAGGCTCCCGCCCATTGCGGGGTAAAGGGGGGTCGGATGTATGCAGCCTGACCCCTATTTTAAACATAGCGCGACTGTTTCCGGATGACCCATGATGAGCGTCGAAAGTTGCATTGACTAACTACTACTTCACAATTGAAAGAAGCGCAGACAGTTTAAAGAGTCATTTTGCTTTATTCCATCATACCCCAAAGCCAAAAAAATAGTGAATCTTTGGCTTCATCCGAGATTGATGGAAAACCAAATCTGATTAAACCAAAAATATAAAATCAAGATACTGTTCAGTTTGATTTGGCTCTACACTATTCTCTATGTTCTCAATATACCTAGCATTTCTCTCCTTCCAAATTCTGAGCTTTCCTAATTTTCAACTGCTAAGGGTATAATTTTGACTTGGTTCACAAACATGAGTAGCTAAATTTCTATCTAGGGTTTTGATAGAAACTTTTGTTGGATGAGTTTTCAATTGTGTTAATCGAGTCTTTCTTAGTTTCTTTTGGTCAACTATGATTTGTATGATGTTTAATTGATGAGCTCTCAACTATTGTTCCCTAAAATCTTGTCTTGATAGGGAAAAGAATCGAGATTGAATTTTTATGCGCAACACCTTCATTAGTGGTTCCCGTAGAGAGTATTGGAGTTAAGGATAGCCTGTCCTATGAAGAGATTCGGTCCAAATTCTTGATCGCCAGATTAACAAGTTGAGAACCAAAGAGGTTGCCTTGGTCAAAGTCTTATGTAGAAATCAATTCATTCAGAACACAAAGTAATTAAGAAATTATTTGTGTCGGTCCACAGGTATTAGGGATAATCTGAACTTGTTATATCTTCGATGAGTTGGCTACATGAATACATAGGATATACGAGGGAGAGTAGCTCTTGAAATTTATTGCTAATAATTGGAAGATATTAGTGATAATACAAGAACTCATGATCAATTGAGAAGAATTAGGCCGGATTACGGGAAATACGCAATGAGTTTATTCCAACAATTGGGAAATAATAACCCTATTGAATACTCCTTCACCTATTTAGTTGGCTACTCTATATACTCCTTTTTAGTTGTCATGTTGCACTTTTTGAGAGTCAATTTGACTAACTTTCAAAGCTCAATTAGATTATATTTATTCAATAAAAATTAGATGTTCTAAAACCATATGAAAAAGTACCATAAATGTAATTTTTTCCCATATTAATATAATGAAAAATACATCTTAAAATGTTAGTCAAAGTTCATATAGTTAGACTCTCAAAAAAAGAAATTGTGGCAACTAAAAAAAGAATGGAGGGAGTATTTCTTTATTGATTAGCTTTATTAATTAGTTTTATTAATTAATAACATAAAAATTCTTCTTTTTATTACTAGTATATTGTTTGAGCATTTTTGCATTGAGTAATAATATAATAACTAGCAATAAATGGATGCAGACTCCCCATGGGATCGACGCTAGACTCAAACATCAGGTTATATTTGCAGCAGTTGCTTCATTTTTTCACTAATAAATAGGGTTTGACAAAACCGTAAGTATATTATTCAAGCATGAACAAATACAAAAACTTATTTAAATTGTAAACCAAAAAAGAAAAAGGGTATTACCCTCAAATCATGTAAGCAAGCAAAGCAGAGTAATTCACGAAAAACAAGATAGAATGTAGAAAGAATCACCATCACAATGTTAAACAAGTCTACCTGAACAAATGATGCAGTACATCCATTCAGCTGTATAATTTGCTCGCTTTCCACAAAATTAGCGACAAATCCATCGGTATCAGCGCCTCTTCTCCACATTCGAGTGCCTACAATAATTAATCAACATAAGCCAGAAAATAGGTTATTGCTAATTAGTTTTCTAAGAGCTCCTTTCCCCGTGATCAGAATATCTAGCAATTCTTTCAAGGATAACTGAAGAAGAGAGAAAAGTAAAGGCTACTATACTTCAATTCTTATCAACCTAATAAGCTATAATCACTTGTCAGATAGCACCTAAATACAAAGCCATCTACACAATACTGGAAATTTGTTACAAGCAATTCATCTAAGAAATAATTAATCTTTAGGCACAATAAAATCAAGTATTAATCTATAGACTTGAGGCCTAAAAGAAAAAAAAATTGCATTCATAGTCTCAAAAAACAGTATCTAGGATTTACTTTAAACAGTTGTCTGACGTGGGCGTGAGTAATGATCATAAAAAGAAACTTCTAATGTACAAAAAGGGTAACAGATGAAAGTACGTAAAGTCCAGAGCATAAAAGACATAACATGGTAAGAATCATATATCCCAATGACATAACAGGAACACTGAACAGGCAATAACAAAGAAGCAAGGTGCATTATGAGCCTTTCAAGGAATTACACAGTTAAATCCCATTGGTAGCTACACTAGTTAACTGTTAACATTTCAAAAAATATCATTCGCCAGTTAAGTTATCCAAAAAACCATATATCATTAACCAGATAATGAGAATTAATGGTTCTACAGAAAACAGCAACTACAATTCCATTCCTTCACTTCCATTGATCATTTTTGTCAAATTGCACAGTTAAGAAGGAAACGGCAAAAAGAAAGCAAGAATACCAGTTCTCCTGTTACACCTCCTTGCAATCAGCGTAACATCAACAATGTCTTTCCCAATTGCTGCTTGAAAGTTGTGAAAACCTTATGGAAAGTTAAGGTATAAACTCAAGAGATAGCAAACAAAGCTACTCTTAAACATGAATTGAATCCATACAGGTTAAAAAAATCCATGTTAACTGAATTGCAAGGATACTGCCTTGGACAACTGGAAGCAGGAAGGGGTCAAGCTGTTATGGCAAGGAAAACAGACGAATTACAAAACCAGAGTAGATCCAACCAAATAAATTCAACTCACAAAATATATTTACCTTGTGATCTATAAGCACTTCCATCATATAGTTGTTCCAAAGAAACCGAGGGTCTGCCTGTGCAAAAACAAATGAAACTTAAGTTATCAAATCAATATTCAAGAAAACTGTTAGTCGATCAACAAAAGGTTCTATATCAATAGAAAGTGTAACAAGCTAGGGGCTACCATATATGCGTAAATGACTATACTGCGGAGTTACATCTATGCAGCATCTAAAGACTTACTTGTCTCCATAGAGGAAGCAACTTGGATTCATCACCTAAATCATGCAATCGCTGAGCACTGCAGCAGGAACCATAAGTTTCATATTATTGAGGGCTGCACCCTATATATTCTTTCAATCAGATGAAACTTATAGTGATAAAATTGAGTCATAATTAGAACTTTCAATATGGACCAGCCCAGCCAATCTGAGCAATTTCATACTGACTTTTTGAAATTTTACAGGTCAGGCTGAAATAGTCAGCCCAACCACAACTACTTCGGCTATGCGTAGCACTGCGCCAGCTCACTTTTTAAAAAAGAATATATTTTTTATAATTAAAATTTTTATTTTAAAATATTAACATAACAATATCATATGGTGTTTTACTATTTCATAAGCAATTATCAAATTCATAAATATAATAATCATAATAATATTTATTAAGTTTGGATTCAAGTAAAGATTTGGTTGTAAGACTTCAATCTAAAATCGCTGTTATTTTATGTAAATATTTTAGGTACAAGTGTACAAGAAAAATATTTTGACAATTTGAGTTTTTGAACTTTATAATATTTATATCCATGATTTAAGACTTAAAGTTTGGACTCCTCTTGTTATTTTTACTATTTTATTTTTTTATCATTTTTTATTTGCCCCATCTGTCAGTCAGCCCAATCCATATTGCTCTAGCCCTACAGGCTAGCGGGCTTATCTATACCGGGCTAAAAAGTCCTATTCTTAAATGGGTCCTAAAAATTTTAGCCGAGTCCTATCAAATTAGGGATCAAGACGGACAAGCCCAAGGAGCCTTGCCCTTATTGACAGCTCTAGTCATAATTACAGTGTCCTTCAAATTAATAACAAGTAACTTCAAGTGTTAATATATTTTTAAAATCATAGAATTCTCATCCAAAAAAATGCTAACCTAAAATAAGATCTATAACAAAGGAGGATAGCTGAAACATAGCTTGTTTAATTTATTGTCTAAGATAGAGAGGCAAACACTTTAAAGGGGTTCAACATACAGCATAGAGGGGGACGCAAAATAAGAAACCTTGAAGGATATAAAATTTTGGCATGGAAGTCTGTTATACGTTAACTGATCTTCAGAAAGAACCAAAGATTTGAATTTTGAAGCCCTTTTTCTGCAAAGTTAACTTCTATAGAAAATTGCATATGTGCCTAGTTCAGTGAAGAAAAGCTCAACAAATTTGGAACAGGTGATAATAATGTTCAGCAATTGTCACTCAGACAATTGCATCGATATAGAACTGTATATATCGATAGAACTGTATAATAGAGGGGACAATGCAGGTATAATGTTTTTAATTGAATGAAAAGATGCAACATGAGGAAATCCAAAGAGGATACTTATCATTTCATTTCTTTTTTTATGCTTGAAATGAAAGTGGCGAGCAAAGAGAAATTTTATCTTCTTTTTCCATCTTACCCTAAGAAATAAGGAATGATATCCTTCCATTTCATTTCTTTCTTCTTCTGTATAAACCTAAAAGGGAGAAAAGTATCTGACCTTTCTACTATGTTTCTCCTATACTGCAACCATAAACAACCTCTAATACACTATTCCCTTCTGCGCATGTCTTATGTTGATGCAACACAATGTCAAGACAGAGATTATCACACATCATAATCATTTATATTTTATAAGTATCAAATGTTAGCCTCATAGAAGATCAATCAAAATGGACATGTCAATTCTGGGTTACCACATGGCACTTGACTAAGGATCAGTAGTGTAGTATCCCCTTTTTCTGAACTACAGCACTGATGAACACACACACTTGAATCCCCACAATCGAAGGCATGCATGAAGTAACATTCTACAATTTTTGAGTAACTGTGGACAAGGAATATTCTTGACCCCAAATGACGAACTTTAAACAGTTTGATATCTCACATAAGGATAAGAAAATAAGCCTGAGCTCCACGTTGAATACTTTGAAGAATTAAAATTTCACTGCTGCGGCTACAAACACTATAGTACTTTTCCAGGACTCAAATATTTGAAAAGGAAAAACCCATAATTCTTCAAATTTAGACAGTTAAATACCCAATTCACTCAAATGATCAAAAAACAGCCGCATACTTCACCTCAAATACAAACATTGTAATACTTCACCTCAATTGACGTAAATAAACACTGTAGCCTCAGAGGTATGCTCATCTTAGTTTCAACATATATTATTACGTCTCCATGCATTCTCAATGTTCAAAAGACAACCAATTCAAACATCAAACATCTAAAGGTCAGAATTTCATGGTCTATGCTTTAGTGTCAAGCAATAGCCACTTATAAATACTCTTTCAACCATAATGTTCCCAGTTCTTGAAAATAACAACAAATAGTTTTTTGATAGGCACAAAGAACTAGTTGAACTATTTCCAAGCACCTTCAAGAAAAGAAATAAAGGCAACAAAACTTGTCTAAGCACTGTAAATGCGAAAAGATAATTCACCTCAATGTTATATTGACATCATAAGAGAAGTACAGACCAGGAGTCTTTTCTGCTACATTCAGCAGTGCAGAAAATTCAGCTTCCATTTTTTTCTGCCAAAGGAAGAAGATACATCATTGCAACAGAAGCAGAACCAACTAGATAAGGTAAGCAGACAGGAGAACCTACCTGTTCAACAGGGGTGTTCTTGAGAGAATGATCGCAAGGGAAAACTTTCATTGAAGAGACTTTAAAGATAGGGTGTCCCATGTAAGATCCCACACTTTCACGTTCTGTTATGACCAATAAATATGACCCTGAATGCAATAAAAAGAGAAATTATGGTCATTCTTTTGCAGGACTTCAAAGTTTTCCCGCAACCTACTGTATTCTATTTATCCAGTCCCCTCAAGGTAGACGTATGATCGCTAAAGAGGAGGAGGTTTTGATGTCTTAGTGACCTTTAAAATAAGTCATTTTTTTCTCGTTTCGACCAAGAGATTGGTTTAATGCTTCTAACTGCATTTAATTCGTAGAAAGATCTGTGAAGCGAATGATCAAAGAAGGGGATACATTCATATATAAATTATTGATCATAATATTCTCCTATTAATAGCACAGAGTAAGGAATTCCTAACTGACATTACAGTTGTCCAAAGCAAAAAACTTTCAATTTTAGTGACTTGCCTGCCAAAAGCTTTAGTATTCCAATCACTCCAAAAATTGTGCTAATTTTGGGAACACGAAGTGCACTGCAATGTGGTATCTCATCTAGCAGGAAAGAAGAAAGTTAGGTTATAGAAAAAGAAAGCATGCAATCAAACGGGCAACATAATACAGTGGTACCTATGAGTTTCATGGAGCCATCGATCCGACTGATTTCCAAAGATGAAGCAGAGGATCCATCAGTGGGCTCAATAACATATTGATCTGGAAATTCCCAAAGTCGCATCCTTTTATAAAGTTTCTGTGAAGAATCTCCCTTCTCCATCATTATTCACTGAAAGGGAAAAATGACGATTTGAGCTTTTAGGGATATGAATAGTAGAAACAAGTGAAAATTTGCAGAGATTCAATGAAGTAGGAAGTAAATTAGAGAGGTGTTGTGTTGTGTTCTTTTTTGTTTTCACGCAAAAAAGAGTGAGAGCTGGATGAATGAAGACAAAAAACAGGCAAGGAATGATACAACGGTTGATTCGCTGCCACTTTAACGGAATGCCCAACTGCTATCCTTGCATCTCGCTTACGCCCTAGTCCTTCCCATTTCTTTTATTTACACACCACTTGGTTAAATATTACTCCTCCATTTCAAATTAATTAAATTTTTGAGGTTTTTTTTAATGTTTCATTTATTAAATTTTTATATTTTTTAGGAAATAAATAACATTACATATTTATGATTTTACAAGGGGCAATAGTGGAAAGTATGGTGTAAAGTTTCTCTTTGAATATTTTTCCTAATATATGTGCATTATCACACAAATTTAATTAATATGGGACAAAGAGAGTATAATTCATTGTTTCTTTTTATTAATATTTTCTTCTCATTTTAATTTTACTTATTATTTAGCAATTTTGTTCATCTCTTTCCTTATAAATTTGTGTATCTAATACCAAAAATGCATATATCATCTACTTAACCTAAAATTAAATATAAAATTGTTAATTAGTGAGACAATATGAAAAAAATTTAAACTATAAATAAACAACAATAACAACATACCCATGGAATTTCATAAGTGGGATATGGGGAGGATAAAATATACACAGACCTTATTACTATCTCATAGAGATAGAAAAGTTATTTTCGAAAGATCCTCATATGAAAAATATCAAGCCCCAAAAGCACAAGATACTAGATATGAAAAAGAAAATCAACTAAAGTGGAAAGCAAATGATAATAACCAATATAAGCCGGAAAAGAAACAACACAAGATATAAAGACACGGCTAATCATATTTACTATAACACAAACCCAGACATTAGTCTACCCATATAAGTCTATTAATCTTCCACCCTAATACTCGAAGGCCATGTCCTCAATAAGATAAAGTTTCATCATATCCTATCTAATCATCTCTCCTAATACTTTTTCGGTTTACCTCTACCCTTTCGTGTAGCCCCTAACTCCACTTTTCGCACCTCCTAATAGGAACATCAGTACTTCTTCTCTGCACATGCCCAAACCATTTTAGTCTCACTTCCCTCATCTTGTCTGCCACAGAGGTTATGTCACAGCCCGACCCCGGGGCCGCGACTAGTGCCGATTAGGCACTATTATTGATACAAACACACGTGACGACATG
>JAOTQR010000045.1:7881508-7922263 GCA_025774065.1 Solanum ossicruentum | reverse complement strand
GCTATTATAGTTAGAAATCCGATTTAGTGTTTGTCTGGGTGCCCAATCGGCACTAATCACGGTCCCTGGGTTGGGTCATGACATAAATGATCATGTTTTATTAATTCATGTCCTATACTCTTGTATTTCATGATTTTAAGCTTCTATGCATAGACCCACAATGTTTGATTAAGTTTACGTGATAAAGTCTCATATATAGATGAAATGTGTTATGAAAAGTTATGCAAGACAAGTATGTTATGGTAATTTATGGTCTCCTAAGTACGTATTGAACTCCTGAAAAGTTTTATGATCTATAAGCAAGATTTTGAGCCCTTTATACTATGTGTTTACCCTTATGTTCAAGTCAAATGCTCACTTGAAGGGGTTAAGTATATGAATGAGCTACTCTTACTATGTTGATATATTTTTACAAGTTATTGAAGTCATGATTACAATATTGCTTATGTTATGTATTCCTGTGGGACTAGACTTAGCACCGAATGAGGATTAAGGTGGGGGGCTCGACCCATGAGATCCTTATATAAAGTCTTAGTCTTATAACTATGTTACACCATAGGTTTGTATTATTTCCCTAAATGGGCTTTTATTAGTGGATCCAACTAGGTCAAGTTACCCACCAAGGTGGGGTAAGGTTTACCTTGGTAAGTAGACCTCTCCTTTTCCGGTGTAGAGGCAACATCAGGATTCCATATAATAGCTCGCATGGTCTTATATGTCAGTTAAGGCCTCCTCCCACATATGTATGCTTGTTATGAAAGTTTGACTATCTCCATGCATGTTTTGACTTAAGCAGCAAAGCAGCGGGTTTTCGGAACAACCCCCAAGGGTGTAATTCAAACTATTGGAGGCAAGGGTCCTGAAATCAAAGAGGGAACTTCAATCGTAATGGAGTGTATAGAGATAACTGGGGCTGATACTATGAGAGAGAGAGAGAGAGAGAGAGAGAGAGAGAGAGAGAAAGAAAGTGACAAAGGTCGAATGGGGATGAAGAGACGGCTATAAGAATGGTCCTTATGTACCACCTCACAACCGTGATGCTGGGTCAAGTAACTCCAGGATTGAAGAGATGCTCGAAAGGTTATTGAAGTGGGTTGACCACCAAGATGAGAATTTAAAGGGAATGAAAGCGAATATTTCCGGTATTAACCAAAAAATAGAGTCTCACTCGGTGGCGATTAAGCAACTTGAATAACAATTTGGACAAGTTTCTTCACAGTTGAACCAACGCCAAAAGGGTACCTTACCAAGCAATATAGTTTAAAATCCTAAAAATAAAGGGCATTGCATGGCGGTCATGACCCAGAGTGGAAACAGCACTGTAGATCCAACTATGCCGGTAATTGTAGATGAAGTTGATGAGAAAGGTCTTGGTGGTGAAGTCGTGGTTGAGGGAGAAGATCCGAAGGTTGTTGGGATGCAACAAGAAGAGTCAAAGGAGCACAAGAAATTGAAATCAACTCCCAAACCCCCTCTATCTTTCCCTCAAAGGTTTAAGAAAAAGGAAGAGGAGGGTAAATTCAAACACTTCCTCTGGATGTTGAAGCAACTCTCCATCAACATTCCCCTTCTAGAAGTTTTGGAGAAAATGCCCGGGTATGCCAAGTATATGAAGGATTTGGTGACCAAGAAATGCACTTTGAGTGAATAGTTCTCACAAGAACTCCAACAATGTAGTGCAATTATGACCAAATTCCTTGTTCAAAAGTGAGAGGACCCTGGTTCATTCACCATCCCTTGTACCATTGGTGATGTTGAGTTCGCCAGAGCATTGTGTGACTTGGGAGTGAGCATCAATCTTTTGCCTCTTACTGTATTCAAAAAGCTTGGCCTTGGCACTCCCACCCCGACAAGAATGAGGTTGCTTATGGTGGATCGAACCATTAAAAAGCTGGAGGGAATCCTTTTGGATGTTCTTGTTAAAGTTGATAAATTCATCTTTCCCGCAAATTTTGTGATCCTTGACTACGAAGTTGATTTTGAGGTGCCCATCATCTTGGTGAGACCATTTCTAGCCACTGGGAGAGCCCTAGTAGATATGGATTTAGGACAATTGCGGTTTAACGTCAATTTTGTAGAGGTCGTATTCGATATTCGCCAATCCATGAAGTACCCGGATGAGTTCAAGAGTGAGGTGTAGACCCTTGATGATAGTCGATGAAGGATGATGACAAAGTCGAGCCGCGACATTAAACAAGGCGCTTCTTGGGAGGCAAACCAAGAATTGTTGATAAGTGTTGGTTTGTTTTAAGTGTTTTTGGTTGTTGCGATTCTTAGGTAGAAGTTGTGGGTGTGTTTTTAGTTGAAGGACTTTGATGCAGTTGTAGTATTTTGAAAATTGTTGTAATTTGAGAATTGGTTTGTAGGTGGAAATCAAAGAGTTGAAAAAGTGAGAAAATAGCACTTGGAGCAACCTCTACGAGCAGGCCTACGAGTCATAGTCATAACTATGACTCGTAGTCATAATTATGACTCGTAGTCATAACTATGACTCGTAGTCATGCCTCATAGAGGGAATCAATGAGCATCAGATGTTGGCACATACATTACGAGCCAACCTTACGATTCGTAGAGTCTCTTACGAGTCATAAATGGGGTTCGTAGTGGCTAGGTATGAATTTCTACAAGTGTTGGGTCTGCTACGAGGCCGAGATTTACGAGTCTTAGGACACCCCACGACTCATAGTCGGGGTCTCATAGCCCCGACCTCCAACTTTTTAATATCTGACTGGGTTTCTTTTAAATAGGGGTCAAAATAAAATTTGACCCCACTTCTTTATTTCCCAATCCCAAAAATGACGAAAAACCCCTAACTATTATCCCAATCACTTTTCGATCAAAACTCAGTCCACCCAAGTCATTTTCCAGCCAAGATTCTGGCAAGGTCACCATTTCCTAGGGTTTTGGCTTATTTTTTCATCCACAGTACATTGGTTCAATTCTTCTACCGTTTGGTAAGTTTCTAAGCTAATCTTAATGCACTATGGTGGTGAGGTATTCTATAGATGATTGTGTATGTGTTTAACCAATGAATTTTCAAGCACATGTGATGATATTTTGATATAAATTTGAAAACCTAGGGTTGGTGTGCTTTGAGTGAAGTTGTTATGAATTAAACCTTGTTTGAAATTCTTGAGTAGGTGGTTATGATTGTCTAAATGCTTGATCCCTTTCTTCTAGTCCTTATTTTTTGCCTAAACATTGAGCAAATTGCTTTCGAAACAAGATTTTCGTTAATATGGGTGCGTTTTATATGCCTTGGATTGTCGAACCTGATTGAAATCATCTGAATGGCACCAACACCTCAGTGGCATGGTTTTGTCGATACATAGTGGTAGTTTGGATAGGAAAGTGCTCTTGGTTTAGTTTTCTGTGAATTGGAATTGCTTTTGATTCATAGGGATGATGGTTGTTTTACCATTCTAGTGTCATTGTGGGATTTCTTATATGCCAAATAATTTTGTATAGTTCTTATGTGCCAAGTATTTTGAATTGTGTGCTTAGCTTGTGCTTTGTTTGGGGAAATGATAGGCACTACTGGTACCTTCTGTTTCAGCTACTAGGCACCCCTATGGGTCATTGTGGTCCCTCGTAGCAAGCACTAGTCACTTGTGGTCCCTTCACATTTCTCATACGAGACCTATCTACGACTCATAATGAGGGTCTCGTAAGCTTATCTGAGTTCTTAAAAGTGTTTCTGGAAATGGGTACGATCCCAGACTATGACTCATAGGCCATCCTACGAATCATAACTGCCCCTCGTATCTTAGTTCAAACTTTATTTTTCTAGAAATTTGTTACTAAGAGGCCAGTTTAAGACTCGTAGGTCATCCTATGAGTCGAAACTGTACTCGTACCTACAGATCTGCAATTGCATCATAGATTTTGTGTCTTCTATTTTATTTTGTTTCTGTATTTTAGTGTTTGCGTTTCTTGATCTTGGTTCTGTGACTTGTTTGATCAAACATCTTGAAACTGATATGTTGCTATGTGGTAGGTTTGCAGATAAAATGCCTCCAAAGACAAACGTGCAATTCAAACTTTCCAACGGAGGTTGATTGAGGAATCCTCCGAGACTGAGCATTCAGAGGACTCTGTGGACTTACACAGAGTCAGGATAGACCCTGAAGCCAATAGACCCCAGAGTTAGGCACTTGCAACATAGACTCCTATGGAAGTTAGCAGTTCCTCCTAGTCTGAAGAGGAGGAACAACAGGGTAATAGGGACGGGCCAGATAGCAGCCTTCCACAAATGACCCCTTGACTCTACGAGTCAGAATCAGAGTCCAAGAGTACCTCCCAGACCCAACAGGGAGAAGTCAAGTCTCAGGACCCCGTGGATTGCAGATGGTGTGTCCTAAGGATGAAGGAGATATATGATTAGGGTTTAGAACCCAAGGGACAGGGCAAACCAGTACGACAATTTCATGAAGAATCGAGATTGAATGACTTAGGGTTAGATAAAGTTCCTGGGTTGGATGCAGAGTTACACAGACATGGGCTACGATGGACCACACAACAGCTAGACAAGTACGTCCCCTTCGTCCGTGAGTTCTATGCAACATATCTTTCTATACTCCATCGGGGGCTACCAAAGAACAAAAAGCCAATGGAGCAGCCAAGGTTATGGGTGGTGCCAGTCCGAGGTAGGAGAGTTCGTATTTCAGAGGAGACTATTCAACGAATACAGTTTGGACCCAATTATAAAGTGCCTCAGTCTACTGCAGAATATGATGGGTGGATTAACAAGATGTGGAGAGCGGTGAATGGGAAGGACATCGGGGCCAGGAAAGAGCTTCTACAATAGATTGCAAGCCAAATTTGTGAGGAGGGCTTTGAGCCGACATGGGTTACAAACCACACCGATCCTTTAGTAAAGGCCTACCTCTCTTTCCGGGTGAAGCTTTGGTGGTCCATTATCTATTGGCATATCCGGCCCACTTTTTTATGGATAATGTGATCACTTTGGAGTGGGCTGTATTATTAGCCAACATCTTAGCTAGTTATAAGATAGACTGGGACTGGATCATCTCGGAGCAGATCCATGAGGCAATCGTCCGGATGAACACCTCACTGCCATTTCCTATTTTGGTTCATTGGTTGTGCAATGCAGTAGGTGTTCCTATTGACCCCCACCGGGAGCAGCACATAGAGGCTACATACACAATGGATCCCAAACTTGATAAACTGACGAGAACTCAATAGCCTTACCACGAGCAACTCCTCCTATCTCAGAGCCATTCCCAATAAAGCCTCCGAGTCATAGTTCACCTCCAGCTACTACTGGCACTACTTCAGTTACTACAGAGGGCACGCCAGCTGTGGGGATCAAGTCCAAACCATCCTCCAATACTCCAAAACCAGTAACAACTTCATTACAGGTCAATTCACTTACTTCTGTTGTTGCTTTTCAGGAATTATTATACAGGGTGGCCATGGTGGAGTCCAGAGTTCACGCTCTATTTGCATGGGTTAGACCTTGGGTTGACCAGACTTTATGGGACTTCGAGGAGAGGATGAAGGCATTCGCCCGTGATTTGGTAGATGAGAGAGTTAGAGTGGTGGATGCTCGAGTATATGCCTTCGAGGCAAGAATCCATCGGAGACTTGAGGGAGCTCGGCCTACCGACACGAGTGCTATGATGGAGGAGTTGGCGCAGTTTAAGGATGATTTATTGCAGAAGTTGGCAGTTCCTGTTGCAGTGCCAGAGGTGGCACCAACAGACGATGAGGCGTTCGAGTGGCTAGCCGACAGTCCGGACGTCCATAGGAAGAGACCCCTTTGAGCATGATGATGATCCAGAGCTGATTTAAAGGAGGCCGAGACTAGAGGAGGAGCCCATACCCAAGGCGGTGGTGCAAGATTCACTATTGTTAGTGGCTATTTATCGAGATCAGGAGTAGCACACCCCACATGGAGAGGGTAGTTTCGGTACTACTGCGGACGAGATGGTGCCCCAAGACCCCACAAGTTAGCCAGTGATCGGCGCTTGATGCACCATGGTGTTTGATTTCTTTTGACCCCAATCCTTATTTTGCCATTATGGATACTTTGTTCTATTATTGGACGATCTTTTTATTATGTTGGTTTTGGGATGTGTTTAAATATTTTTATGTTGGATGTTATTTTTACTTATATTTTGGATGTTAGTTTTTCGTTTAATGAATGCATATATATATTTCTATATTATTGTGTTTTTTGTTCGTTCTTGTCTTTACTTTTGAGGACAAAGTATCCTATTTTGGTGGGGTGTGGGAAGTTATGGATTAGGTGACGTCTGAGTAGCCTCAAGTCCATAACTTCCCTTATTTTTTATCCCAGGGTTTTCTTATTGTGATTCTTTTTCCTTGTGGATGTTTACTTTTCTGGACCGACATATTTAGATAGTGTAGATAATGTGTAAATTTATACTAGTATTATCTGTTGGCATATACATAATCTTTAATTGCGTTTTAAAGTTTTGATGAAAAATAGGTACCCTCAAAATTTTTGAGATTGTGGTTGTTGATGCATTCATACATTTTGGAGTATCTGGCAATGTTTGTTTTGATATTGTGAAGGTAAGATGAAGCTAAAAGCATGACCTTTTAGTCTATACTTGATTGTGTATGCAATTCCATGTGTGTTGTGAGCTTACTTTGCCGCATCATGCATCTTGTATGGACTCAAAACTTGCCTTAGTACTCTAAGATTGGTTTGGTGATGTGTTGGATATGGAAAGGATCTTAGACCTCTGTTCTTTGAGTGAGCCCACTTTTAGCCTAAACTAACTCACCAAATGAGTGAAAGAATCCCTTGTTCCAAATTTTTGAGCTTATAATTTACCCATTCTTTCTTGACAGCTTGCTTGCTTAACCTTGTTTGATGACATACCTTGATATTGGTCATGATCTGTCCTTGGACATGTGAACCTTAATTGAGGCTAAAAGCCTAAGTTGAGGGTGGCTACATGTTGTGGCCCTAGTTTGAGGAATAAATATTGTGTACCTCTTCTTAGGTAAAAGCCTAAGTTGAGGGTGACCCTTATTGTGGTAAGATAATGACAATGAGGTGGTTAGTTGGGAAATAAAGAAAAAAATGAAAAAGCATGAGCCAAGTGAAGAAAAAGAAAAGAAAAGTGCCTTGAATTGAGAAAAAGTAGCAAGAATTGAGTTCAGAAATAAGGCGCAACTGAAAATAGAAAGAAAGCACTCGAGAAAAAGTTTGAAACAGGAGAATAAGGGTGGATTTATTGAAAAAGGTTGGGTTATGGAAGCAAAAAATGTTGGTAAACATGGTTCAAAGATAGTTTTTAGTCAGTATTTTCCTAAAATGCCATACCAAAGCCCCCTGGACCTATGTTACAAGCCCATAAGTCCTAAAGTGATCCAAATCCACTTATTCACCAAGCTAGAAGATGAGTGTAGAGGCAAGCTTATGGTGTCTGTCAGTAGGCATAAATTTTAATTATGCGTGTGAGAATGCTTCCTCAGTCCTGAAATTATGAATGCTTTTTGAGTGAGTATGAGAGACTTATTTCCAGTGAGGGCATTTGCACTACTTGAGTACCATATGACTATACCAGTGATTGTGGATGGTTGGTGCTCTTTAGCTTGTCATAGTTGGATTGCCAGGAATCTCATTATGTTCTGGTTTTGCTTAATAACCTTGCAATCCTATTTTGCAAATGGTAGTTGGGTACCTGAATCAAAGGAGTTGTAGTATATGCAGTGTAGCTACTGTATATTTCTCATTGTCTGCTTAGATTGAGTTGTCTCTTGAGGAGAAACAATAATTCTAAGTTGAGGATATTGATTTGCTGTCACAATACAACACATTTGATGCCCAAAATAAGGGATTTTGTGAGTTCTTAATGCTACTTTTTATGGTTTTTATGTTTTTTTTGTGTTGTTCTTGTAGAAAAGTTAGGTTGGCATGAGTTTGAAGAAAATTTGTAGATTTTGTTGAATCATAGGACATACGAGCTCACCTATGAGTTGAAGCCCAAGCTACGAGTAGTAGGGAGTGTCATACAAGAAATAGAGACCAAAAGCTCAGAAATCTGCTAAGTAGAGGTCAACCCTACGCGGCCATCCTACGATTCATAAATTGCACTACGACTTGTATAGGTGGACTCGTAGCAAGAATCAGAGAGCCAAAATGTTGGACCAAAAACTAAAGGCCAAGACTACGAGGGGAACATACGAGTCGTAATTCAAGCAATGACTCATACCTGCGGGTCGTACTAGTTCAGTCCAAGATGCCAAGAACCTGATACGAGACCCCAGCTACGACTCTTAGGTCACCCTACGAGTCGTACCTGAAGGGCGTACCAGCTGCCAGCTATGTTTTCCTATTATTTTTAGGGTTTATTTGTAAATACTATAAATACATTTTAGTTCGGTTTTTATAGGGATTCCAGATTTTTAGAAGATAGAACTTGCCTTTGAATATTCTCTCAAGAATATTCTAGGGTTTTAGATTACTTTATTATTCTCTCTTGGAAAAACCATTTTGGTGATTGCAAAACTTGCTTTGTACTCATTGTTGATCAATCAAGCTTTTGGGTTTGCAATTTGTGGTGCCTACACTCTTTAAGGTTTTTGGTAAAGTTTTTATTTATGTCTTGTATTTGCACTTTTACTTGTTTTGCCTTAGCCATGAGTAGCTAAGCACCCACAATTTGGGGTTGTGGGAATCATAGGAAGTTGATTTAAAATAACCTACGTTTATTGCATTTTTGGGTTTGCATGTATTGTCGATTTCCCTTCATTATGATTGTTTGGTGGTGGCCAACATCAAACCCCGCCTACTGTCACTAGCCCGACCAAGGTAGTTACGAATAGGAAATGGAAAGTAGATGACAAGATTTGATTGATGTGTTCTCCTCTAATCAACCAAACTTGACCAAAGGGAGGTTGACTGGGACTGTTGGTAATAGTTAGTTGGCACGCCTTGGTGGCCGACTAAGTGCCATGATGAAATTCGACCTTCACCTTCCAAAGAGGGCTGGAAGAACCTAATTACCATCCTACATGTGAATTTCCAATTGTAGTTATGTTACCTAGGGTAATCGAGTCAATGAACCATGGTGAACATAATTCCCAAGTTGTCCCTAAAATTGAGTGTTTCCTTGCGTCATAGTTAAGCATTTTTTTTACTTTGTTTTTGAATCACAAACCCCCTCCCCTCACCATTTAGAGATTTTAGTTATTTATGCTTGAAATGATTAGTAGTGGATTCTTGTAGTCAAGCCTCATATTCCTTGTTGATTCGATTCTAACCTTCGATTAGGTTAATTGCTGATAGCGACCGCTTTCTTATTCGAGCGTGAACATCATCAATAACCACTAATATGGTTACCATCAAATTCTTCCAATTTGACAATTACTCTACGTAGGCTTCTTTGATCATAAAGACCTATATCAACTGAACAAAGTTGGTTTGCCACTTCTACTATGAGATGTGTTATTGTACTTTGGACAAAAGGAATTTAATTCTTTACGGGATTAGGCTTTGCAAACGAAAATAACCTGTATCTTCTTTACAAATAAATAAATAAGTGATTTTTCAGATATTGAATTTACTTTGGACCAGGATACTATTATTCTTTTTACCACTCTATAAATAGAGCCAGTTCCTTTGTAGGCATTCACAATATCATCAAAGAGAAAGAAACTTCAAGAATCAGCTTTCATTATTCAGGTAAGTTTCTTGAATGTCCTTTTTTTTTTTAAAAAAAATCACGTGATGCCTTCTTGTCAAAAAGATGATTAATATGCACAACTTAAAAACATGAACTCCATGTTATTTTTTTTTTGAAAAAGAAAATCATGGATCACTTTGTTGACTTAAGGAAAAAAATTTCTTTCCCTCCTCCTTTTTCTTAATCACATGGATACTTTGTATTTCATATGAAAGTGATTCAAAAAACATATACATATATTTAATTCATCAAAAAATAATTTCTTTGGTTGATGAATCATCCCTTTTTTTTTTTAATTACATGAGTATTTTGTGTTTCATAGAAAAGTGACTAAAAAAAAGAATATACATATATTTAATTCATCAGGAAATAACTTCTTTGGTTGATGAATCATCCCCTCTTTCTTTTAATCATATGAGTATTTTGTATTTCATATGAAAGTAACTTTAAAAAAAAGAAATACATATATTGAATTCACCAAGAAATAATTTCTTTGGTTGATGAATCATCCTTTTTTTTAATTACATGTTCCCAAATAATTTTATTTTGTCATTTTTGTGAAAAGAATAAAATAAAATACTTACAAAAAAAATAATAATAATTTTTCTTTGCAGTAAAGAGTCCATGGTTATTGTATTTCCTTGTCTACTTGGTCCCCAATTTTCTCTTGTTGTAGGGCCATAACTCAAGATTCTTGCTATTACAAGAATTTGGTCTTGAGGTATGAAGGGATGGATCCGCATCCCCCACCTTAAGCAAGGTAACTTCATGGTAATTCTTATCGCGCAAAAAAGGATACTCATTCGCGCCTTAATAATAAAGTAACTTCATGGTAATTCTTATCACGCCAAGGAATGAATACTCATCCCCTCGTTAAGGATAAGGTAATTTTATGGTAATTCTTATCGCGCAAAGGAATTGATACTCATTCCCGCCTTAAGGATTAGGTAATTTTATCGTAATTCTTATCGCGCAAAGGAATGGATACTCATTCGCGCCTTAAGAATAAGGTAACTTTATGGTAATTCTTATCACGCAAAGGAATGGAGATGCATTTTTGCCTTATGAATAAGGTAACTTCATGGTTATTCTTATCGTGCAAAGGAATGGATACACATTCCCGCCTTAAGAACAACAAAGAGCTTTTCTTGACAATATTATATTTGTATATTTTTCTTGTCATTTTATGCCTAAGTTCGTCACTAATGACTTCTTCTCTTCCTTCGAGTTTGAAAAGACGATGATTGTTAGGCAATATACATCTCTCCTTCCACCAAACTTAAGCATCTTGTAGTCAAAATTGAAGATGGGGTGGAGAAAACTAGGTTCTTGACTCAAAATCCATTAGTTGGTCGATATGCGAGTTCGTGGCATTCTTTGAAAAACCCACTTCATATGGTGAATTGGACTTTGGTGAAAACTTACAATTCTAATAAGCTTTTCAAGTTGTGGTCACTTCAAGCATCGGATCATTAGCATGCTAATATTTCAACTTCCCTTCCAAGCTTAGGTCATCGAATAATTCAAGGTGCGATTCCCTGGGGAGGCACCATGATAGTGGAGATAGAGAGTCACCACATTTTAGGTTATTGGGAGTGGACAAAAGATGTACATGGTAGGTGTCAAGAAGCCTTGAGTATGACACAAATTTATGATGACATTTATGCATCACTTTTCACTTATGATAGTAATTCAGATATTTTACGAGCAATCTGTGAAGCTTGGTGCCCCAAAACAAACACTCTTCTTACATTTGTTGGGGAATTTTCCATTTTTTTATGGGATTTACATGTCCTTAGAGGCTTACCAATTTTGGATTCCCTTTATGAAGAAGTGGTGCCTGAGGTCAAGGAATTTACTGGGTTTGATGAAAAGAAGACAAAGTATCTTCCTCGAACCTGTGAATATTTATTTGTGGCCTTTCATCACCTTCGAGGTGCTAACCAAATGGTATGTTTTAGGCAATGGATAGAGTTCTGGTGCAAGAGACCCTTAAGATATGGACCTGCTCCACCTAGGTAGGAAGAGAAATTTTCTCGTCTTGAATTAACACTCCTAGTGGAACTTTTCCTAACACAAATAGATGGTCACATGTTGAGTAAAGTAATCTCCAAGATTGGGGTGAACTCTAACAAAAGAGGCGAGACATATCTGACAGCCTTTTTATCTTGTTGGTTGTGCGCTTTTGTCCTTCCAAAGAAGGAAGGCCATTACATTTATCCTGGGACTTTCAATATGGCAAGCTTGATGGCGAGTGGGAAAAGGCTCAGTCTCGCAATTCGGCTATTGGTAAGTGTCTACAATAGTTTGAATAATATCTCAACTGCATTCCAACTTAATCAAATTATAGCCTGCTTCCCCATCTATTATGTTTATGGCTGACTTGCTCATTATTTCAAGACTCATTTTGCATTTGCCAATGGGCCCTTTGTTCCTACTATGGTAGTATATTCTGGAGAAGGTGCTGCAAGGTATTTTGATAAAAATGATGTGAGGAAGTGTATACATGTTGTAGAGAATGCTGCTTGGTTGTCTACTATATTGGATAAGAAGTAGCCTTACTTTTATATAGATAATGATCGTGCACTAGAGTTGGAAGCAAGCTACTTCATAAGTATCCGTTTAAATTATCTCCTCCTCAGATGCAAAAATTCATTTATCATTGAGCCATACAAGCCACACCGCTTCAGTCGTCAATTTGGATTCTACCAAAATATTCCTGGTATTATGAAAAATGACATTCGCAGTGTTTCTTTGGACAAGGGACTTATATGTTGGTGGATCTGCACTATAAGTCGATCTTTATCATGAGCAACTTTTCCCTTAATCATGCCTAATGTGAGAGATTCTTTTTGGATCTAACTATTAGATTTGGTGGAACAAGACTCATGGGAATTTCCTTAGTGATCATTCGCAGGGTTTGGTGAATGCTGCTGGACCAACACCTGTTATACACTTAGAGGGTTCAGACGCAGTACATATATCCAAAGTCTTCAACACTGATATGGACAACACTCTTCCTTTGGTGTCCCAGGTGTACCAATAGCATAATGAAGGAAAATCTCAACTTCCTCTAGTGGCACCAAAAGAAAAGACATCTAATCAAGCTACTCGAATTCCTAAAAGGTCGTTTCAATATGAGAGTGAGAGTAGTAGTAGAGATTGTTGTTGGAAGAGAACAAGGGTATGTCAAGATGAAAATGCCTACACCCATGGTTGAATTGTATGGTGAGAAAGTATCCCCTCGAGGACCATAACTACCCTTATTAAAGAGGTATGATTTAGACTTCACTTATCGAGTATCTCTTAGTTCCCTTTTTTGATTATCCCCCCTGTTTTTTATAAATGCAGCCGAATACAAGGCCAACTTCTATATCTTGTGATGCGACTTTGTAGTCTAGTGTATGTGACCACCCAATGGCTACTATATTCGTTTTATGGGAAGAGAGTCATCCTAGATGCTCTAAAAAATTTCATCTCTCTCTTTGGACCATTTTTTGAGAGAAACTCTCCAAATGTCAAGTAGATTCTGCTTCTTCTCTTAAAGACGAAATCCAACTAGTTATCAAGGAGATCAAATGCAAAGATATGGATATCTTTCCTTTGATAAAATTATTACTCTTTCTTTCAGTTTTCTATCTCGTATGTCCAAGCAAGATCAACCCTCCATGATATGGATGTGGAGGCTGCAAGAAAAGAGTTGCTCCTAGCAGCGGGAAAACATCTTTCAAATGCCATGCTTGAGGAGTATGAGAAGGTTAGAGTGATGTCCTCTCTTCATCAGTCACTGGGTAACATCAAGAAGAAGATAAATGAGCTATGCAAAAAGGCACAAGCTTTGGATGCCCTTTTAGCAACTGCCAAGAATGAAGTCGAACAGGCCAAGCTAGCTACCACACTTGAAGCTAAGGGATTTGATCATGCTCTGACATAGATTTGTCCGATGGTTTGGAATAAAAGAAGGAGCACCTGGCTTTGGTCAAGAGCTGCTCAACTATAATTTATGCTTAGACTAGATTTATTTTTCTTTTTCTTTAGATGATATGTTATACAATTTATGATATTAATTTTTTTTACTTGTCTTACATTATACATCTTTATGACCCTTTTTTTATTGCATTCTCCCACTTGAATTTTCTTTGGTTGCAAGCTTTAACAATCCAAACTTGACTTATAACTTCTAGGCCAACAGGAATAACATAAGCTCTAATTGCAAGCATTGCAAATATTAATGCTCCAGCTTATAAGATAAGTCTTAAGGACTTCCCAGGCTTGAACATTTCAACTTTTAGACTTGATGACCTTTTTTTTTTTTTTTTTGGTTTGAAGGCATTAGGAATCTAGAACTTCCACTTGAAGACTCCCAACTTACAACCTTGAAAAAATTTAAAGACTCCAATTTTGTCTACATGCTTGATTCGAGATCACAACCTGTATGGTTTGGAGGATTCCATATTTAGAGGATTTGAAGGCTTCAACTTGCAAACTTAGGAGATCTAAAGGCTTCAAGTCACGTATTTGGAGGATTTGAAGACTTTCAAGTATACTATAAGTGAAGATCATATTTGATAGAGGTTTGCCCCCATCAATTCACCACCATTTGGTATGAGTCCAAAGTTTAATGGAAGGTACTCACAGCTTTAACACTCATGTAAGCGATCAAGTGGGGACATATGGTTTTTTGACCCTCATGCAACTAAACTTTGAGTATAATTCCAAGCGCCTACGTACCTCAATGAAGAGGATCAAGTCACAACGTAGTTTTTAGAGAGTGAGTGTTTTTTTTTTGTTTTTTAAGGTATGCCATACACAATTTATACTCTTGCGTGCCAGGACTAACATGCAGTTTATTCTCTTATGTCGCGAAGCATTATCTCACTTCAAGGGTAGTACCTCTTGAGGAACTTTCCATTTATGGGACCAATCCTTATGCCATATGCATCGACAAGTTTGTAAGCGCCATTTGTGTATGCTTCTTGTACTACACATGGTCCATCCCACTTCGAGGTGAATTTTCCCCCAGACTTATGTGAAGTGATAATGGGTCTCCTTACTGCGAGTACTTGGTCTCCAACTTGAAAGCACCTCAGGCGAACCTTTTTGTTAAAAGCACGAGATAAACGAGCTTGATAGCATTCAGGATTTTGTTGAGCTTTGAGCCACTTTTCATCTAGCACTTCTAATTCAGAGAGATGTAGTCGAGCATTCTCTTCTTCGGTAAGTCCCTCTTGAATAGCTAGTCTCAAGGAAGGTATTTGTTTCTCAAGTGGCAGGATTGCTTCAACATCAAAAGCAAGCAAATATGGGGTTGCTTGAGTCAGTATGCAATATGTTTTCCTATATGCCCACAAGGCCTCTTCCATTCTTTCATGCCTGTCTCGTTTGGACTTGGAGACTACTTTCTTCAGGAGATTGCATAGAGTCTTGTTGAACACTTCAGCAATACCATTGGCAACAGCATGATACATTGAGGATTTGCGTTGCTTGAAGCAGAAAAGATCACAAATCTTATTCATCAATTTGTTATCAAATGTCTTGCCATTGTTCAGTTATGATGTATCGAGGAATGCCAAATCGGTATATGATATTCACTCGAATAAAATTTGAAACATTTTCCTTCTTCACTTCCTTTAGAGAGACAACTTCAGCCCATTTTGAGAAGTAATCTGTTGCAACCAAGATATACAGGTGCCTACCAGAAGATTTTAGGAGTGGTCCAACAACATCCAATCGCCAAACATCAAACGACCAAGAGGCGATAGTTGGGTGTAAAACTTCAGGAGGCTAATGTATGAAGTTTGCGTGGAATTGATAGGCCTTGCACTTTCGAGCATATTCTAAGTAATCTTTTACCATGATTGGCCAATAATGCCCCATTCTCTTTATGTGAAAGTGGAGCTTTGGTCTGGATTGATGTGATCTACATAGTCCTGAATGTGCTTCTTGCAGAGCTTGACTTGATTTTTCCTCTCCTAGATATCGAAGGAGCACCCCCTTAATTGATCTTCTATATTGTGTGTCCTTATAGTAAAGAAAATGAGGTATATGATGACGAATGCCAGTCCTTCTTCTGGCATCTTTTGGGAGTATCTTGCAACATAAATTGTCGATGATAGCTTGTCACCAGTCCTCTCTGTTGAGTTCGAAAACTACAACGACATGCTCAAGCTTATTCTCTATATGTTTATCTTCATCTAATAGTGGTACTACTCATTTTTCCCAGATAGTAACTTGCGTTTGATCAGGAAGAGTTTGAGTTGAAGCTGGAGCAGCTAAGACATGAACTGTTTTATTTTTCTTTCTCGGCACTTGTTGGAGGGTTACATCTCCGAGCCATCCTATTAACTTTTGAGCATAACAGTGATATGGGGGTATTTCTGGCTTCCTGACCTCATAGGTTCCCAAAAGCCGTTTAATCATTAACTAAGAGTCACCAAAGACTTACAATTATAATTATTTCATGTCGACAACCATTTCGAGATCAAGTATCAATGCTTGATATTCTGTGACATTATTGGAGCAATATTGTTTCAATGTGAAGGAGAATGGTAGGATCTCTCCTTCTAAAGTGACAAACACCACTCCAGCACCATCTCCACCATGATGTGCAGCCCCATCAAAGTACATCTTTCATGGAGGTTGTATTTCAATGGTCACCATACCTTCATCAGGGAGGTCATTGGTTAGCTCCTAATTATATGGTATCAGATGGTAGAAGTCTGCTAATGCTTGTCCCTTTACATCCGTTTGAGGGACGCACACAATCTCAAATTGTTGAAATTGGAAATACCATCTTTCCAATCGGTTAATGAGGACTGGTTTTGACATGAAAAATTTGATGGGATTTGCTTTAGATAAGAGACGAACAACATGAGCTTGAAAATAGTATTTCATCTTTTGAATTGAAAAGACTAGAGCCAAACAAAACTTTTCGTTTGGTGAATAATTCAGCTTATTTGGCGTCATCATTTTGCTAAAGTAGTAGAGGGAGTTTTCTTTGCTTTCACTATTTTCTTGAGCTAATAGGGCTCCAACAAACCTTTCTTGTGCTACAATGTAGAGTATCAATGGCTTTCCTTGGATAGTGGCTGCTAGAACTGGAGGGTTTGCCAAATATGATTTGATACTTTCAATAGCTTCACTATATGTTTGGTCCCACTTAAAAAGGAGCACCTTTCTTCATAAGATGACTAGATGATTGACATCTTCCAGCTAGATTTGAGATAAACCTCCTTAGATAAGCTAACTTTCCTTGAAGGCTTTTTAACTCATGAATGTCTCTGGGCTGGGGCATCTTCAGGATGGCATCAACTTTAACTTGATCAATCTCAATCCCTCGGTGTCGCACAAAAAAGCCAAGAAACTTGCTAGAAGTAACCCCAACGACACATTTCAATGGGTTAATCCTTAGCTAATATCTTGGAGCAATTCAAACACCATTCTTAAGTCTTTCAAATGGTTGCTCCTCTTTCTTGACTTCACCACTAAGTCATCAACATAACACTCAACATTTTTGTGGAGCAAGTCATCAATATATTCTGCATATCCCTTTGATATATGGCACCCAACTTTTTTTAGACCAAAAGGCATCACTTTGTAGCAATAGATACCTTTAAGGGTACGAAATACAGTGAGTTCTTCATCCTTTATTGACATGTAAATTTGTTATAGCCAGAAAAACTATCCATGAAGGACATTATCTTATAACCAGTCGTAGCATCAATCATTAACTCTGGAATGGACAGTGGGAATTCATCTTTAGGGCATGCATTGTTGAGATCTCTGAAGTCAACACAATTCAAATTTGGCCATTCTTGTTCCTCACGGGAACAATGATTGAAATTCTCATGGGGTATTTAACTTCACGAATGAAGGCTAGCTTAATGAGTTTATTGATTTTATTCTCGATTAATGGGGCCAACTCTGGCCTAAAATGTCTTTGGGCCTGCTTCATGAGACGGGCACAATTCTTGACTTCCAATAGGTGGACCGCAATTTTAGGATTTAAGCCAGGTATTTCCTTGTAACTCCAAGTGAAGACATCTTTATACTCTTTTAGTAAATTCATATAACCACTTTCTTCATCAGCTTCTAGAAAGGCGCTCAAGTAAGTTGGCCTTGGGTCGTCATCAATGCAAAGGTTAACTTCCTTTAAAGGATCCATTGTGGCTTTCGGTCCTTCTTCCTGTTCTGGCAGAGCATCTCCAGCATCTTCTTCCTCTTATGGATCATTCTCACTAACAAATATATGGTACCAATAGGCAATGTATTTTAATCCTCCATCCACCTTTATTCGAGATGAGGCATCATGCTCCCTCAAAGCTGCAATATGATATGATGAACCTACACTTTCTTCATCTTCCTCACGTTCCTTGGTGTAAACCACCATGTGAGTCTTTGCCTTTAGCACCTCTCCACATAAAACTATGAGTTCTCACCCTTAGGCAACTTCTCTGATGCTTCTTATTTTCTTTCTTCAATTATCCCAGCCTCTTGAACATAGAAGTTTTCTTAGTGGGTTTTGGGTTTTCCAAGTAGATCGAAGACAAAGCCTTTCGTTAGAAGAAGAAGACTCATCTTCAATGGTGATGTAATTGGAACTTGCTCTTCTTATAGAAATACGGATCGGAGGTGGTTGGCTATAGCCCAAACTTTTGCATGCTTTCCTAGTGACATCATCTGCTGGGAGTTTCCCTAATTTAGATAGCTCATTAGGTTATATCCAGACTTTGCAAGTAACTTGTAAGGATTTGGATCAAAGCACTTTGGAAGCTTCATGGGAGTAGTGTATCTTGAGGTTAATTTTGAGCCACAAACTCTCCTTGCAGCTTTGAAGACAAGTTAATTGCATCAATGCATTTGATAGGAAGGGTTAGCCCTCCAAAAACAATTCCTTAAACATCAGACAATTGACCTGCCTCCTTCTTTACCTTCGAAACATTGCGGGGTACAAAGGTTGGCTTCTTTTTCGAGGATATGGTCTTTTGTTTATCTGGACAAGAATCTAGCTCCCCAATATTGTCCTTGACCTTTCCAATAGCCACTTCAATTCTTTTGCTAGTAGGCGATTTGGACTTGGTTGATTTGACATCATCAAGCTTTAGTTCTTTCACGATATAATTTTTCAGATAGAATTTTGCATCAGCAAAGTGTGACTCAGCTTCAGTGAAAAGATTATCATCAGCAACTATTTTCCTTTCAATTCCAACTTGAAGATACTTCAAATATTGATAGTAAGAGGATAAGACAATTTTGTTCTCATGTACCCAAGACCTACCAAGCAATATATTATATTAAGTCTTTGCATCGGTCACATGCATCCTTGCACTAGATCACAACTCACCAATATGGATTTCTAAATTGATGGAGCCAATAGACCTCTGTCTCCCTTGATTGAATCCTCATATTAATAGATGACTTTCACTAAGTTCCTTAGTTGTGATGCCCAGTTCTTTCAATGTATGGATGGGCAGAATGTTAACCCCAGATCCTTCATCAATCAAGATTCTATTTATCCTCTTCTCTAGCACATGACCCACCATGTACAAAGGATGATTATGTAGTTTTTCACCAAATAGGAGATTATCCTCTGTAAATGTGATTTTTGAATCACATGTTTGTACTTTCTAAGAAGAGGGTTCTACAATCTTTTCAGAAGATACGAGAGACGCTTCACCCGTCGAGCAGAGAATAAAGTTGGCCACTTGCCTCACCTTTTTTTTGCACCTATCCTTCTTGTTTGCTCACCTATAGCTTTGATGAGGTTTCACCCACTGCTTTTTCTTTATCCATGGGAGACATCTTTGATGAAGTTTCACCTACTGTCTCTCCTTTGTCAGTGTTAAAACATCATGCCTCATTGTTATCTTGGGTAGTTCTAGTGTGAAACCAACGTGGCAAGAGCTCTCCAAAAGTCTGAGGGGTTTGTGGCTCCTGGTAGTGATGCACTTCTACCTTTGCTTTCTTTAGACGCGTGACTGGGTTTTTCTTCTTTTTTCTCCTCACCATCCTTCCCCTGGTTGGTTGCTTAGGTGATTCTCTTTATGAACTTGTCTTCTTACGTCTAGTCCCAAGAATCCAACCTTCATCAATATCTCTATCAGTTTGGATTTGGTTTGGCTGTAATGACTTCTTCTTTTCAGGAGTATATATCTGCATTGGGTCAAGCAATCCAAAAGTGATAGAGATTTGGTTAGAACTTCCTTTCTCATCATCAAGGAAAATCTTCTCTTCCCTAGCTAATTGCATGACTTTGTCCTTGAAGATGAAACACTTTTCAAGAGGATGACGCAAAAGTCTATGATATTTGCAATAGTTTGGATCGTTAGTTTTTCCAGCTTCATTAGGTAGTTTCATCTCTGATAACTCAATGAGCTTCAGTTCAACCAATTTGTCAAATATTTGAGAAACATCAGAATCCAGAAAGGGGTATTCTATTTCTTACATCTCCTTTAAAGTTAACTTCGATTTGGACGCCCTTGAAAAGTTGTCTTCACACTTTTCTCTCTGCTTTCCTTTGTAGTGAACTTCATGAGCGATGTGTTGACATTCATGGATTCCTTGTTATCATTCTTGAGCACAAATTTGCTCCATTTCTTCGATACCTACTTATCCTTTCCTTTGCGAGGAACATGGACATGCATCATATCTTTTCCTACAGAAGACATGCTCAACTCCACGTCGTGAGTGCGAGTAGCTAAATATTCAAAGGACTTTAGCTTGATTCCTTATAAGAAGTAGAGAAGCCCCTAGTGCATCTCTTGGATACACATTTCAATTGCAGAAGCTACACTAAGTCTATTTTTGTAACTGAGACTCGCATTCCTCCATTGATTTATGAAGTCAATGACTAGTTAATCTTTCCTTTGATGAGTATTTGTGATTTCTACCATGCTCACAGTGCACCTTATGCTATAGAGACGATTGAGAAACTCATGCTCCAGTTGCTTCCAACTGTCAAGGGAATGAGGCTCAAGATCTGTGTACCAGTCAAAGGTATTTACTTTAAAGGAGCGGACAAACTTCTTAACTAGATAGTCTCAATAAGTCCCAGTGTTGTTAAATGTCTCTAAAAAGTGTGCAACATGTTGCTTCAGAATTTCTTTGCCCTCAAAGTGTTGAAATTTGGGAGGTTGATAACCAACAGGCATTTTAAGGCTATCGATCTTTGCAATGTAAGGCTTGGCATGCATATGAGAAGACTTGGTAGAGACTTCATACTTGTTTTTGATGGTCCCTTCAATGAACTCTTTTAATTGATCAAGTGGGATCGTTCCTTCGGCAGAAACTGGCAACTCCTTGATAGTAGATGCTTGCTTCAAGATTTTCAGTCTTTTGAATCTTAATACACTTGTCAGGTGCATGGATAGAATCCCTATCTAGTAAGTTGTCCACCCTGTCAATCAACTTATCAATGCGAGTCTCTTGGTGTTGCACATGCCTAATCAATCCTTCAATCATCTTCACTAAATTTGCAAGTTGTTCCTCCGTGGATGAATCATTAGTTGTCATTGCTTGCATAAATGTTGGAGGCATTGAAGAGTAGCATGGATTATCATGGAAATTGATCTTCAGAGGTCTCACATTACGATGCATATGGAGAAGATTCATTGGATGAGTCCTAGTCTTTCTTTGTGGTAGAGTTCTTGGAACTAGAGACCTCAAATAGAGCTAAATTCTGCTTGGTCTTCTCAGCAACATGGATTCCTTCTTCTGAAGCATTTGTAGAGGACCTTGCTCCCCTTGGTATTGAAGATCCAAAACTAAGAGTTGGTGCAGACAACACTCGTAGTTCTTGTTGTCCTAGTATAGTGGCTATGCTCCTTATAATAGCTCCAACACTTCCAAAAGTAACACCTAGTATTCCTTCCACTTTAGCAGAGAACTTAGAATCAATAGCCTTAGAGGAAGTTGATTGAGAAATCTTCTTGGAAGCCATTTCAGTATTCTTTGATGCTTGAAAAGTTGAGATGAGAGGTAGAGATTGCCCCACGGTATGTGCTAGAATTTGTATGACAGTAAAATTCTTGTCAACAAAATAATAATCAAGGAACAAAAAATATTGCAACAATCGTAACATTTTATTTCAAGGAGTGAGTTCTACAATCTCTGTGAAATCCTCTGATTCGCCTTTCCAAATATAAATTCAAGCGCTCTGTAGCTTGATCTTTAAAAACTTGATAGATTTGATCTTGACTTGTACTTGAATTCAAGGGATTTTGGGCTTGATCTTGGATTCGGTGGTCTTGATCTTAATATATGGATTTGATGATCTTGAACTTTAATTTGATTTAGATTTGTTCTAGAACTTGATCTTGGGTTGTAGTTGAATCTAAGGGCTTTTGGGATTGTTCTTGAATCAAGTTATCTTGATCTTGATGCTTTCTTGAACTTGAATGCTTGATTTCTTGATTTCTTGAATTTTTCTTGTTGCTTATAGAGAAATCTACGTATTTGATCCACGAACTCTCTCTGGCTTTATGCCAGAATTCTTGGTGTCAATTCTGAATTATGAGGATCCCTTTATATAGTTGTAGGATAGAGCAATCATAATAGAATCAGACTTTCTTTCGGCCAATTAGATTTAAGGTGACATGGCATATGAAATGTGATAATAATAGGTTTCCTTAATTTATGATGGAATCAGATTTCTTCTAGCCAATCAGATTTGAGGTGACATGACGCAGGAAAGGTGATAAGAAGTTGTTTCCTTTTAAGTGACATGACAATATTTGATTGGTTGAATCACATCACTTACACATGTGACACATATTTATTGGCCTTTGATTTAGATAAGAATGTCATGTCATTTTGACACATGGCATGATCCTATTGACTTCTTTGTTTGACTTGACATGCCATGCCATCCGCCACGTGGCATCAAGTGGGCCTCTAGGTGGGGGATATTGGGCCTAGTAAAGTGGGTTATCTTTTGTAGCGCAAATGAATGAATTTGGAATTTTAATTAAATCTATATTTTATTGAACTTAATTTATTAATCCAATTATATTAATCCGCAACATTTATTTTATTGGACTAATATATTTTGAATTTAATATAATTTGAATCATACTATAAAAACTACATTTTAATAAATTTTATATGATTACAATAGAGCCTCGTTTTGAGCTCGATTTATGGATATGGACTCAGGTGACGTAATAGTCATTTTATAGGATTTGGTTTGGCATTTTAGGTGTGAACCCCACTTTCTCCATTTTTGTTGCAATTGAACTATTCTCCCTGGTTTCTTGAGATATTACAACTAAAATAGCTATGTTTATATTGCGATTCATATTTTGACAGCTGAGCAGTATTTGGAGGTGGTCAGATAGGGTAAAACTCACGCGGACTGATCTGGAGCATGTGGATTCACCTTCCAGGTAGTCTAGGCCTTTCTTACCTCTAGACTGAGCTGAAATGCATGTATATTGGGAGTCAGTTTATCGTTGGAAGTCCTGATTAAGATATATATATATATGTCACAAGGCTAATTGTTAGTTGTATTTTCTGCTATGCATTTAAACATTGATGTCTTGACTTATTAATAACTGCTTTCCTAGATAGTCATCATATAAAGCATATGGGGTATCAACTATTATTTTGGGGATACTTGTGGTTGTGATGGCTTGTTAAACTATGAAAAGGCCTAGTAAAGGCTGGATATGGGCTAATGCCTTGAGATAGGTATATATTATGGCTTAACTCTTATCTCTATTAATGTGTAGACAAATGCTACTGAGACATGTTGGTTGTGAAGTTGTTTGTTGATTATATACTGTACTATGGATTAACTTTGGTATATATGTGATTCTGATGGGCTAATTTGTTCGAGATACCTATAATACAACGTATAAATATGATTTTGATGGGCTAATTTCTTTGGGATACCTATGATATAGATGTACATTAGATTCATTCTGGTATGGATATGAATCTACTGGACTTGGTAGTTCTGGATACTTGTGATATACTTGTTGGTTACATTTTGGGTCTGAGACTCCAGTGATTACATATTTGGTGCTAGGTGCCACTGGTTGATTTTTCTTTGGTTCAAACCCATGGTTACTTTGAGTACTTGTGATTGAATGGAACATGGTGTAATTGGATTTGGGTGGGCATGACCCTACATTAGTCTGTAAGATATATAGTTTCGTATACAGTTATTAGTCATGATGCATTCATTATCCTTACCTGAGGCTGTGATTAGCTAGTATTATTTGAGAGATGGTGACATATAGTTGTGTGGGTTGGACTGTGTAGGATATATATGTTATGAGTGTCATTGCCTATGTTCACTCTTGGAAAGATATGACTTAGGAGCTTCAGATTCGAATAGCCTGGTTGAGTGAGTGACTATTTTTACACCACGAGTCCTATCGACGCTCCCCATCTCTGTTCGATCTCCAGTTGTTACGTCCGAGTGTTTGAGACCCATGAGTTGCATCCTGTGGTCTGAGTTCGGTGACCACAACTGGGATGCTGGGTGGTGGATGCTGATTTTGGAGGTTCGAGCACTAGTTGATTTTCCTTGGGTTTGAGGGCGAATTGATTTTCCTTGGGTTTGAGGCCTAATTAATGTTCCTTGGGTTCAAGGCCCAATTAATTTTCTTTTCGTTTGAGGCCCTATTGATTGTGTTAGGGGAATTCTTTTTCCTGTGTGGTATACGTCCCATTGTTATATATATTATCAGACTATCTAGCCTTGGCTGACTACCCCGATCAAAGGCTAGGTCGGGAAGGGGGTTCAAGGCCTGGTTTGATATTATAAGGTTTCAAGGCCCCGTGTGATACTAGTTACTGGATGGGTCGAGGACCCAGTTGATTACTTGTGGTTCTACATACCTATATACACCCTAATTGTGCGTAGGTGTACCCTCCGGGCTTATGGGAGCTATGATATTGGGAGTTGGGTTTGATGGTGTTTGATGAGTTTTATGGTGATTCTATTAGTTAGATTGTGCATAGGTGTATCTTTTGCGCTTATGGTGGCCTAGTCAGCGTATAGGCATATGTATTACAACCTTACACCCACATACAACACTATGTCTTAGTCCGGTGACAGTTGTGGTTAGAGTCTACTCGTGTTTCTTCAGTTAGTATCATTACACACCACTTGGGTTGGTTCAGTTGGGTTAGATGATTCTCCAGACATGTTTCTCCTTGATCAGAATTTTGATTTGCTAGATTTACTGTAGGTCTCTATATTTGATCCTTCTATATTTATAATAGTTCACTTGGTTGGTCGATGATGCCTACTGGGTGCCTGTTACCGATACTCACCCCTACATTTCTGCATCTTTCCATGGTGCAGGTTCAAGTAATAGTCGCATTCATTGAGTTAAGGTTTCACAGAAGATTTAGGAGACATTGGTGAGCATCTGTAGTCTGTGGATATTGTACGGTCTCCTTCTATTTTGACAGTCGTCTTTTGTATTCAGACACTAGCCTTGTATATGTAATTTGGATTTGTATGAGTAGATTGCTATTTTGGTTGTGTTTGTAGATATGTCTATTTTATTTTGTGTCTATAGTAGCTCTGTACAGGTGACTTCTAGGTCTTGGGATTGGTGGTTGTTGGCTTACTTTGTATGTCTATAGCTACTGTCATGCTTAACTACTAGGAAAGGTGTCGTAAATATTGGGTTAGCTTGCATGTAGGAGGGATCTAAGAGGCGCCGCCATGACATCAAAGGTCGGGTCATGAAAAGATGGGACAAAATGATCAAAATTAGGGCTAAAATTCAAAGTTCCTGTATCTAATAATTGACTTTAAAATTAGGTTCTACAAAGAAAATGAAGTTCGTGGGTGAAATTCTGATAAAAATCGAGTTCAAATTAAAGGAGAAACCACACTTTTAAGTTTCAAAATAAAACACCAAAAATCCCCAATTTAGGAAAATTCAAAATCATGAAATGTAAGTCGAAAACCAAGATAAAACTCATGGAAATTGTTTAATATCATGTTAGAAACACTTAATGAAAGCCTTCAAAAATCTTCTTTCAAAATCACCCCAAATGCTTGACAAGTTCAATAGTGGAGTAAAAATGGTGATTCTTGGGTTTTAAAACTATTAGGTAAAATGTATTCATCCAACACAGTGGGTGAGGGCTAAACAATGCTCCGCGAATGTGGAGCCTTTATCCAGTAATGTGTATAAGGAACAAGTGCTCTAGGGAGAGAACGTTGAGCCTAGGGCATGAACACAGGTGTTAATATGGGCTGCACTAGAAAACTACACCAACTGAATCAACCAACAACAAAAACTTGGAATAGGCACTCGAAATTCATTCAAAATTAGAATTATAGAAACTTTATATGTATCCATATAAAAAACAATGACCCAGACTCAACGGAATAACAAAATTCAATTATGAGGTCTCCACAACATTTATTTATGCAAGTCAAATAAACTTGTTTAAAATTCAAAATAACAAAATTGCCCTTGGCAATAACAAAAATTATGACGAGACTATTTCTAGCGTTAGCCTCATCATTCAAAACTACTAGAATTGTTGGAATTTTGATCCGAGCTTCTGAACTCTGAATGTTGATGAAAGTCAAATTTTGGCTCTAGAAAATACTAAAGATGCAACTTTGGGCGTAAATCTTCATTTTAACTCAAAATTCAGTTCTTTGACTTCTCATAGATCAGTTTTGATATTTTAGAGCTAATGGAATCAAGTTGATTAGCCCATTCTAAATCATACTGAACAAAACCCATAAAATTATGGATAGGTTGGGCGGGTTGCTCAATTTGGGCTTATTTTGCCACCTATAGAATCAACAGATCTCCAATCTGACACCCAGAACTTAGAATGGTACAAAACTCACTTTTTCAATAACTTAAGTTTCTAAAAATGCCAACGCTCATATTTCAATTTTATCACTCAGGCTGTCCATTCCAACAATATAAATAGTTCAAGTTAAGCCCAAAGCAACTTATAAAAGGGTAAAATTATAATTTCCACAGATAAGACCAAAAAAGACGAACTAGTTCATTTTATGTGCTTAGATATGAAGGTAGATTGTTTATACTGAATGTAAATGAGTTGAGGAGTTTTATCTTGAAAAAGGCTTAGAATTCTAAATATTTCATTCACTCAAGATCCACCAAGATGGATACAAGGGAAGTGTATTGGTAGGACAATATGAACAAGGATATAGTAAAGTTCATGATGAAGTGTCCTAATTGCCAACAAGTGAAAGTTGAGCATCAACAGCCATGTGGCTTAGCCCAAGACAATGAAATCCCCACTTAGAAGTGGGAAGATATGAACATGGACTTTGTAGTAAGGTTACACTATACTAAGAAGCAACATGACTCTATTTTGGTGATCGTTGACAGTATGATAATGCCATGCCAAGGGAGGGTACCGTTGTCGTGCTGATACTCAGAGACTATTGCTAGTCCCCGAGCGAACTACTTTGCCTCATCCTTACCTCATACTCAACATCGGAAGAAAAATAACCATGGAAAAGACTGTAATACAATTAAATAACTAAATTTTTATATAAAAAGTTAATTTCTAATAAACAAGAGTTGGAAAAGAAGAAATACTCAACATCCTCTACTCGATGTCTATGAAGCCTCTATCTCTAACACCTAGATGGTACCACAGCAAGCCATGGCTATCTAACTCAAGAAAAATAAAGTACTAACTCAAGCTAGATGATAGAAATATAGAAATCCTTCGAAAACAAGGAGGTCTTGATGTGCTGTCAAAATACAGTACATTTTGTGCCTGAAACAAAGGATTTTGTGAGTTCTTAAAGCGACTTTTTAGTGTTTTGATTTTTTTAAGTTAATCTTGCAGAAAAGTTAGGTTGTCATGATTTTGAAGAAAATTTATAGAATTTTGCTGAAGCATATGTAGCTCACACTACGAGTTGTAGGTTGTGTCCTAGGAGGAATCAGAGATAAAAAATCAGAAATCTGCCAAGTGAAGGTCACTCCTACAAGCCCAGCTCACGAGTCGTAAGACACTCTATGACTCATACAGGTGGACTCGTAGCAAGAATCAGAGAGCCAAAATGTTTGCCCGAAAATTGAAGACCAAGACTATGAGATCAACAAATGAATCATAGCCCAAGCAACGACTCATACCTATGGATCGTACAAGTTTAGTCCAAGATGCCAAGATCCTAATACAAGACCCCAACTATGACTCATAGCTCATCCTACGATTCATAACTGTGAAATTTATTAGATGCTAGCTGTCTTTTCTGCATAAATTTTAGGGTTGTTTTGTACATAATATAAATAGTGTAAGTTAGGTTATTTTAAGGGAGTTCGAATAGTAGACATATCTCAATATAATTTTGAAGCTTTTCTTAGGCTTTAGAGTAAATTAGTGTTCTCTTTGGGAAAACTCATTTTGGGATTTGCAAATCTTGCCTTGTACTCATTGTTGACCAATTAAGCTTGTGGGTTTGCAACTTGTGGTGCCTATCTCCTCCATTGTTATTGGTGAAACTCTTAACTATGTCAATTATTTGCATTTTTGTGTGTTTTACTTTAGCCATGAGTAGCTAAGCACCCATAACTTGGGGTTGTGGGAACGATGGGTAGTTGACTTGAAATGACCTATGTTTTATGCATATTTATGATTAGGTTTTGCATGTATTGTTTATTTCTCTTCATGATTAATGTTGTTTGGTGGTGGCCAATACCAAACCCTACCTACTATCAGGATCCCGACTAAGTTAGTGACGAATTGGAAAAAGGAAGTAGATGAGAGAATTCGATTGGTGTTTTCCCATCTAATCAACCAGACCTGACCAAGGGGAGGTTGATTGGGACAATAGGTAATGGTTAGTTCGCATGCCATGGTAGCCGACCAAGTGCCATGGTGAAATTCGACCTTCACCTTCACAAGAGGGCTGGAAGAATCTAAGTTATCATCCTGCATGCAATTCACTAATTGTAGTTATGTTTTCTAGGGTAATTGAGTCAACGAACCATGGGGAAAACAATTCCCAGGTTGTTCCCAAAGTTGAGTACTTTCCCGAATCTTAATTAGTATTCATTTAAAGTTGTTCTTTAAATCACAACAACTCCCCATCTAGAGATTGTAGTTATAAATGCTAGGAATGATTAGTAGTGAAATCCAATAGTCAAGCCCTGTATTCCCCATGGATTCGACCCTAACCTCCGTTATGTTAATTACTGATAGCGACTGCTTTCTTTTTGGAGCATGACCATCATCATAAAAATTATGGAGCCGTTGTCGGGGAATACGACTAGGTTTATTTGATTTCACTATTCGTTAATTCTTATGTTATTTTCTAGAGTCTCTTGTATTTTCTTTTTCTGTTTGTTTTTATTAATAGTTCTAGGAACAAGTTTGCTGGCACTATGGCTGAGCAGAAGTTTTACATTGCAATTGATTTGTTGGAAGCTCTATAGAGGCCTGCCTTATTTCATGGGAAAAAGTCCAAGGATCCCCAAATTCACCTACAGAATTTTAATCAAACGTTGAGAGAGGTCCTTGGGACAAGACATCCTATTTGGGAGGCTATGATTTCCAAGTTTTCCCTATGACTCTCCGGAATGAAGCTACAGAATGGTGGTCAATCCTTCCACCTAATGTTTGCTCAAACTGGGGAGAGATACAAAGAATCTTCCTCAGAAACTTCTATAAGGAGACCAACATGCAAAGGCTACAAAACAACATATGTAACTTCAAAAGAGTGCCAGGAGAACCTTTAGTAGGGGCTTGGGAGAGATACAAACAGTGCTTGGCTGCAAATCAGAACCATGGTCTAATTGATGATGAATTGGTAGCTAGCTTCTATCGAGCACTAACTTCTGAACTACAAAGATAGGCTGACCCGATGTTCAAAGGAGATTGTTAGGAGCTCATAAAGTCTATTTAATGAGATAATTAAGATTATGGACAAGTTATTCGTAGTTGCCCAAGTCTACCAACCCATTCAAGGGCAAGTCGGACCAACTACTAGTGCATCTATGGGAGGCTCTAGTAAATCCAAAAATGAAAATGCGGCTTATCGGACAAGGTTGCCTAATCAGTATTGTATCACGGATAAACTGACCTGGATTGAGCATATGCTTGAACAAGTTTTGACCTAGGTGAATGAGCAAGATGACATTGTCAGGGAGATAAAGTTTGACATCCTCAAATGTAATTACAAAGTGGAACAACAAACTATTTCGATGCAATGTTTGGGTGATAGGATTGAGCAACTTGCTGAGCAATTAGAGGTACCACAAGATGAATAAAGGAGACATAGAAAAAGCAGTGATGGAGTTAATCAGGAAGTCTAAGTACTCATGAATGACTGAGTCGAGCCACTACATTAAGCAAGGCTCTTCTTGGGAGGCAACCAAGCATATTTTGTGTGTTGTTTTTAGGCATATTATCATATTTTAATTGATGATTTGTAAGTTAATAGTGTATTGAAATTGTTGAGATTGTGAACCAGTTGTATTAATTAGTATTCTGGTGTAATTTCAGTGATAGGTTGCAGGAATAAAACCAAGAGCTGAAGAAGTGATAAATCATGCTTTGAGGCAACTTTTATGAGTAGGCCTATGAGTCATAGTGAAGGTTATGGCTCGTAGTCATACCTCGTAGAGAGAAACAATGAGTATTAGAAGGTGGCACCCACACTAGGAGCCAACCTTACGATTCATAGGATCCCTTACGAGTCAGAAGTGGGTTTCGTAGTGCTCAAGTATGAAATCAAAATTTTTCCAAGTGTTGGGTCTACTATGAGACTAGGACCTACAAGTCGTAAGACAGCATACGACTCATAGTCATGGTCTTATAAGACCAATATGTAGAATTTTAAAAGATGGACCGTTTGGAATTTTAAGAGATTTGCATCTCTTGGCTCTTCATACCCCTTCATGAATCATTTCCTTTCAGTTTATAACTCCCCCCATCACTCCGTTTTAGCATTTTGTCCACCTTTACATTTTCACCCGCTAAAATTCTCCAGAGATTAAAGGGTGCACCAAGAACTCTGCTGATTTTTCTTCTTGTTTTCATTCATTCATTCATCTGGTAAGTTTTCGTGGTTAAAATTTGTTCGTCTTTGAATAAGATCTTGTTTGATGGATGCATGGATGAATGTATTAGGAGCACAATCATGTGAAAGTTATTGTGACAGTGAGAAGATGTGATGTGAAAAATGCTTGTTTCCTTATAAAAATTCGAGTCATGGGGTCTGCTCTTGCTTAGTGATTAAGGAAATTGAGATGATCATCTTGTGTTTGTTATGTACTTTTATTAGTCATTATCATATGAAGATCATGAGGGACTAAAATTTTGGGTTGAAAGGTGTTATCATATTACTTTAAAAATATGAGAGGAGGCTAATACGTCTGAAAGAATTTAGAACTGTTAAGGGTTGATTTCTACTTTGTTTTGTTCTGGCTGGTGATGAAGAATGTGTAGATTTGTTATGGTGTCATCCATGCCTTTCTGTTGTAAACTTCTGTGCTTGCTTGAGTGATTGTTGGTCTTAATGGAAAAGTTAGAGTCATCTAAAATGCTTTTCGCTTTCTGCTACAAGGACTTACCATGAGTTGTAGTCTTCACCACGAGTCATAGTGACACCTCGTAGAAGGCAATGGTCATCTAGGGTGACTAATCAGTTTCCATGCGAGAAACACCTATGACTCATAGTATCAGTTATGAGTCATAATGGTGACCTTGTGACCATGATCTGACTACTCTAACCGAATCTGAAATGAGCTGCAAGCCAAGGCTACGACTCATAGGCCCACCCTACGAGTCGTATCAATACTTCATAGCTTATTCTAGAATGCTTTTTATTTTAGGTGTTGTTTCTACGAGGCTAAGGTACGACTCTTAGCTCATCCTACGAGTCATATCTGTAACTCGTATTTGCATCCTTGCATCTGGTTCTATCTTAGTACTTATAATGTTCTTCTGTAACTATTCCTTTTGCTACTTGTTAGTTGGAATAAAACATATTGGCACTCACGCTTTAACATACTTGCAGATAAATTGTCTTCAAGAGGACGATGGGGTGCTGCTTCTGTTTCAGGTCATTTCCTAAGAGATGAGTCCTCCAAGGAGGAACAGTCAACTGAGGAGATGCATGTGCACCCTAACCTAATGGAGAATGTGCCTTTGGCATGAGTACAATCAACCGGGGTACCGATGGAAGTGAGCAACCCCTCCCATTCTGATGAGGAGGGTGAAGAAACTGAGTCAGATGATGGTGATTCCACTTCGAATGTAGATTCTTTTGAGGTGTCTCAAGCTCATTCTGATGAGACTGTTCCTCCACAGCCTGATGATTCAGCATACATGGTCACCTCCACTAACCCTCAAAACACAAGATGGTGTGTTCTAGGCATGAAAAAAATATATGACAAAAGGCTAGAGCTAAAGGGTCAAGGGAAGCCGGTCCAGAGATTTCATGAGGAGTCAAGGTTGAAGGATTCTGGGATGAAGGGTGTACCAAGTTTAGAAGCTGATATTGATCCCCATGGGTTATGATAGTTATCACAAGTGCTGGGAAAGTACGTACCTTACTTGGTTCGAGAATTCTACGCTTCGTGTTGTGCTACCGTACATAGCAACCTTTCAAGGTTCACGAAGCCCATCGATGCACAACACTTGAGTGAAGTCATGGTCAGGGGTGAGACAGTTGATATCTTAGCTGAGACCATTCAAAAGGTGCAATTTGGGCCGAATTACAGAGCCCACATTCTATAGCAGAATATGACCATAGGATGACAGACATGAGGAAAGCAGTTAATCAGAATGATGTTGGGCTGAAAACAGAGTTATTGAGGTGGATAGCAGGCCAAATTTGCGAGGAAGGTGTTGAGCTGATATGGGTTACGGATCATGGCAAGCATATTCTGAAGGCCCATCTCTCATTTAGGGAAAAGTTCTGGTGGTCTATTATCAGATGTGCATCAGGCCCATGTTCACTAATATTGTGATCATATTAGAAAGGGCCATGTTGGTGAGCATCTTGGCAGGGTATGAATTGATTAGGCCCAAGTATTGGCAGAATAGATCCACGAGTCAACAGTTAGAACTCATCAAGCCTTGTCATTCCCCATTCTGATTCATAGATTGTGAAAGGAAGCGACTGTGATGGTGTCTCTGCACTCGGACTCTCATGTAGAGGCTTTGTGCACAATGGAGCCCAGCCTAATCAAGGCGGAAGAAAGCCTAATCACCCTACAAAGAGATATCCCACCTTCTATGCCAGAGCCATTCTCGGTATAATCCCAGATGCCAGGTTCACCTCTAGCTACTACCAGAACTGCCCTGGCCACTATAAAGCACATGTTGATAGCAGAGATTGAGTCAACACCATCCACCAGTACCCCAGCACCAACAACAGCCACATTCCAGGTTGACCCTCTTTTCTCTGCTATTGCTTTTCAGGCTTTATTCCACAGGGTGACTATAGCAGAGTGTAGGCTGCGAGAGTTATCAGCACGGTCCAACCATTGATTGATTAGACTGTTCGGAAAGCCGAGGAGAGGATGTGGGCATTTTCCTGAGATTTAGTTAATGACAGAGTCTGAGCTGTTGAGGCACGGGTCAATGCAGTTGAGGCTAGAGTCCAGAAGAGGCTCGCGGGAGCTAGGCCTGCCGACACAAGTGTGGTGACTGAGGAATTGGCCAGGTTCAAGGCCGACTTACTACATATGTTGGCAGCCTCGGAGGGAGCACCGGTAGGAGATGGAGCATTTGATTGGCTCTCCGATCGACCGGACACCAGAGGGAAGAGGCCTATAGTATCCAGACCCGACTCCGAAGAGGCCAAGACTTGAGGAGGAGGAGTCCATACCTGAGGAGGTGGTGTAGGAGTCGCTTTTATTGGCGGCTATTTAGAGAGACCGAGCACAACACGCCCCACCTGGATAGGGTAATTCCAGCACTGTAACAAAGGAGGAGAGCCAGCCCTATGACCCCACTGATTAGCCCGAGACTGGTGCATGAGCACTAAGATGTTTGACTTGTTTTAACCCTAGTTATATCTTGATATTTTGGATACTTTGTTCTATTTTTAGACAATCTCGTTTTTATATGATTTTTGGTTGTGTTTTAATTATGTTTATGTCGGATGTTATTTTTACTTTTATTTTGAATATTTATTTTTGGTATTTAATGGATGTATGTTTATATTTCTATACTATAGTTTTTTGTCTTTACTTTGAGGAGAAAGTATAATATTTTGGTGGGGTGGTGGAAGTTATAGATTAAGGTGAAGTCTAAGTATCCTCAAGTCCATAACTTCTCCTATTTTTGATCCCAAGGTTCTTTTGCCGTGTTTTTTTTCCCTTGTGGATGTTTAATTTTCTGTTGAACCGACATGTTCTAGGAAGATTAGATAATTTGTAAATGCATAGTAATGTTATTGGCATATATATATATATATCTTAGATTTTCTTTAAACTTTTGATGCAAAATTGGGTACCCTCAAAATTTTTGAGCTTGTGATTATTATGCATTCATACATTTTTGGAGTATATGGCAATGTTTTTTCTGATATTGTGAAGGTAAGCTGAGACTGAAAGCATGACCTGTGAGTCTATACTTGATTTTGGATGCAAATGCCATGTGTGTTGTGAGCTTATTTTGATGCATTCATGTATCATTGTATGGACTCAAAACTTGCCCTAGTACTCTAAGATTGGTTTGGTGAATTGGTTGATTTGGAAGTGATCTTAGACCATTGTTTTGATAGTAACGCCACTTTTGTCTAGATGACCTACCAAATAAACTAATGAATCCCTTGTTCCAAATGTTTGAGCTTCTCATGTACTCATATTTTTCTTGACACCTTGATAACCTCACCTCGTTTGATGAAATACCCCGATATTAACCTTGATCTATCCTTGAGCATATGAACTTTGATTGAGTCCAAAAGTCTAAGTTGAGGGTGGCTGCATTGGTGGCCCTAGTTTGAGGCATAGATATTGTGTACTTCACTTTAGGCTAAAAGCCTAAGTTGAGGGTGGCCCTTATTGTGGCAAAGTAACGAAAATGAGGTAGTTAGTTGAGGTCAAAATAAAGAAAATAAATAATCATGAGTGGGGTGAATAAAATGAAAGAAACGAGTGCCTTAAGTTGAATTTTTTTTAGCAAAAATGAGTTCAATATGAAGGCACGGCTGAAAAGTGAAAGAATAAGCAGGGGAAAAGTTTGAAAAGGGAGAAATAAGGGAGGAGTTGGTGAAAGGGTTGGAGTATGAAAGCAAAAAATATTGTTAAAAATGGTTCAAGGATAGCTTTTAGTCACAATTTGCCCAAAATACCATACTAAAACCCCTTGAGCCCATGTTACAAGCTAATAAGTCCTAAAGTGATCCCAATCCACTTTTGAACTAAACTGAAAATGAGTATAGGGGCAAGCTTATGGTATTAGTCATTGTGCATGAATTTCAACTGTGAGAGTGAGAATGTTTCCTCAGTCCCTGATTTCTGAATGTGCTTGAGTGAGTATGAGGGACTTCTTTCTAGTGAGGGAATTTGTACTACTTGATTAGCATATGACTATGTCAGTGATTGTGGAAGGTTGATGCTCCTTAGCTTATCATGGTTGGATTGCCAGGTATCCCATTATGTTCCAGTTTGCTAAATAATTTTACAATCCTATTTTGAAAATGGTAGTTGGGTACCTGAATTTGAGAAGTTGATATGTATGCCATTAGTCTAGTTGCTATGTATTTCTCGTTGTCTGTGTAGATTGAGTCATTACTTGAGGACAAGCAATGATTTTAAGATGAGGGTGTTGATGTGCTGTCAAAAAACAACATATTTGGTGCCTGAAACAAAGGATTTTATGAGTTCTTAAAGAGATTTTTTAGTGTTTTGATGTATTTTGGTGTTAATCTTGCAGAAAGGTTAGGTTGACATGATTTTGAAGAAAAGATACAAAATTTTGCTGAAGCATAGGCCATACGAGCCCACCTACGGGTCGTAGCTCACACTACAAGTCGTAAGTTATGTCGTAGCAGGAATCAGAGACCAAAACTCAGAAATCTGCCAAGTAAAGGTCACTCCTACGAGTCCAGCCCATGAGTCATAAGACACTCTACGACTCGTACAGGTGGACTCATAGCGAGAATTAGAAAGACAAAATGCTAGACCAAAAATGGAAGACCAAGACTATGAGATCAACATACAAGTCGTAGCCCAAGCAACAACTCGTACCTATGGGTCATACCAGTTCAATCCAAGATGCCAAGATCCTAATACGAGACCCCGACTACGACTCATAGGCCATCCTACGAGTCGTAACTGCGAAATTTATCAGATGCCAACTGTCTTTTTTGCATAAAATTTTGGGTTATTTTTTACACACTATAAATAGTTTAGGTTAGGTTATTTTAAGGGAGTTTGAACAATAGACATCTCTCAATATAATTTTGAAGCTTTTCTTAGGTTTTAGAGTAGATTAGTGTTCTCTTTGGGAAAACTCATTTTGGAATTTGCAAATCTTGCCTTGTACTCATTGTTAACCAATCAAGCTTGTGGGTTTGCAACTTGTGGTGCCTATCTCCTCCATTATTATTGGTGAAACTCTCAACTATGTCTATTATTTGCATTTTTGTGTGTTTTGCTTTAGCCATGAGTAGCTAAGCACCCACAACTTGGGGTTGTGGGAACCATGGGTAGTTGACTTGAAATGACCTAGGTTTTGTGCATATTTATGATTAGGGTTTTACATGTATTGTTTATTTCTCTTCATGATTAATGTTGTTTGGTGGTGGCCAACACCAAACCCTGCCTACTATCACGATCCCGACCAAGGTAGTGTCGAATAGGAAAAAGGAAGTAGATGATAGGATTCGGTTGATGTTTTCCCATCTAATCGACCAAACCTGATCAAGGGGAGGTTGACTGGGACAATAGGTAATGGTTAGTTGGCACGCCATTGTAGCCGACCAATCGCCATGGTGAAATTTGACCTTCACCTTCACAAGAGGGCTGGAAGAACCAAAATTATCGTCCTGCATGCAATCCACTAATCATAGTTATATTATCTAGGGTAATTGAGTCAATGAACCATGGGGAACACAACTCCCAAGTTATTCCCAAAATTGAGTACTTTCTCGAATCTTAATTAGTTTTCATGTTAAGTTGTTCTTTGAATCACAACAAACCTCTCCCTCCCATCTAGAGACTGTAGTTATAGATACTAGGAATGATTAGTAGTGAAATCCTATAGTCAAGCCCTGTATTCCCTGTGGATTCGACCCTAACCCCGATTAGGTTAATTACAGATGGCGACCGCTTTCTTATTGGAGCGTGACCATCATTAGGTCTCATCGATTAGCTAAGTGTGAGTAAATCCTCAATGAAGCACCTGTTGATGATCTCTAATACCTACCTCTGCATCATAAAATGATGCAGTCTAAAGGGGACATCAGTACGTAAAATGTACGAGTATATAAAATGGCTGGATAAAACAGATACAGGTAGAATAATATGGAAATAACATCAACTTAGAATATACTCAATCCGAACGTCAAATGTCTATCTAAAGCAAGAGTAAAGAGTAGACAAATGACCCATCAATCAATCAAAACCTCATCAATAGACTCAAACTCAACTCAATGGGACTTAACTCCACTCAACTCAATGGGACTTAACTCCACTCAACTCAATGGGACTCAACTCAATGGAACTCAACTAAACTCAACTCAAACTCGACTCATAGTACTCAAGGTAGGAACTTTCTAGGAGTTTCTCTTATTCGACAACAATCACTTTTGAGGTATTGATTGTACAAAAAAATCCCGCTGATGTTGCCACAACCATTTTGTACTTGCTAGGTAAAGAACGAAGTATTTCCATAACGGATTTGGTCAATCAAGTCCTCTATTATTTCAGGGACTTCAAATTAACAGGGAACCTGAATGTTATGTAGTGGTTCTATTCCTCACCTATACCTTGGCAATGTAGGTAATAAGTGCAATCTGGATTTACTTTTACTCATTATGGTGCTCGATATTCCTCCCAAGACTCTATCCTCATAAACTCATCCATCTCAATGAATCATCTCTATTAGCCTCATGGAGGCACTTATCATCTCAATGAGTCTAATAGAGACTCTCATCATCTCATCAACTCAGTTAAATGGGGCCTTTAGACTTAACATCAATCAACTCAATATTTGTTTAAGAACTCAAGGACTCAAATCATCATCAATAAGAGGTCATTTAGACAAAACTCTAGAACTCGATCATGAATACTCATAGAATCATCAAGCTCAATTAAATCAACCACATACTCTCATCAAGATTACAATCGACATACTCATGTCAAGGCTTTAGACTCTATCCCTAGGTTCATTCATGCATGTTTTCATAAATTAACATATAGGATTTGTATAATATCTGATGAAAAGTATTAAGTCCAAGAAAACAAGTTTACGATGATCATCAATCATATGAAAATGCATGTAATAATATAATTTTCAAGAAAATAATCAAGAAAGCATTTCAAGAAACATGTATGGAGATTCATGGACTTTTAACTCCTTTATTACCATCAATGGGGTATATGGGAGAATTATCCCATGCTTTAGTTTAGCCTTACATATCTGGAAAATTGATATTATAATCGAAATTTGATGAATCCTAGCTTTCTTGGAGAAAATCATTGATCTTGGTAGTTCTTTTAAAGTGAAAGAACTTAGAAGGACATTGGTTGATGGAATTCTCTTTGATTCTTGAATTTTTGACTTAAAATCTTTTAGATTTCTTGATGAAGAACCCTACTTCTTGATAAAGAAGAATCAAGAAATTCTTTGTTGGAACTCTTGAATTCATTTTCTTGAAACCCTAGATTATGATTTAAGATTCTATTAGAGATTCATGAATAGATGAAGAAATATGGGTTGGATAGCTTGAAATTTATGCAGAATAACTTACATTGATGATGAATCTTTAAACCAAACCCTAACTTGATGATTTTCTTGATGATTCTGGAGCGTTTATGTTTAGGAGAGAATGAGAGGGTTTAACTTATTAAGAACTCATGTTTTATGTGTTTTGAGACCTTAGATAGACGACAAAGGTTTTAGGATAAAAGTGCCCTCAAATAAAAAGAAAGGACGTCATTTAGCTTATCCAGAAAGGGTTCGCGTCAGGTCCGCGACGTGGAGCTGTCACAGACCTTCAGACTGCTCTGTAGGTCTTTAGTAAAATGGTCATAACTTTCTACTCTGAACTCTGATTAAGGCAAAATTAGATTCACTGGAAAAGTAATTCAAATATCTTCAATTTGATCTATTATGGGTTGCCTAACTCGTTATACATTAGGAGATATGGTCATTTGAAGTTGACCCTTCTATCAACTCATATGAAAACTTAGTCAGTAGAAATTCTTTGGACTTGGATTGATGTAAATGATCCCTTATGACTCTAGGTCATATCTAATATATTTTAAAATACTTCAGAATTGATCCTAGAATGTATATACAACTTAAAAGTCATTAGACCACCTAACTTTCATAAGATTTTACATTAGAACTGCGACTTTATATCATCTCCAATTCTATTTCCACACTAAGAAATTGACTTTAACATCTATCCTCAATTAAGAATTATCAATTAAAATCCTATATCATATGAAGGATCACTCAATCTTAGCTAAAACAAATTGGTGTGTTTCATTATCTCCCCCTTGGGATCACTCATCCTCGAATGATGAGTGAAGGTAGACATCAACGAACGAATGACAATCAAGACTCTTGTTAACAATCGCTCAACAAATCAAACTATCAACCCATTTGGACAACATAAATCACTTATAATAGACAAATCGATTCAGATCAAGAGTAGAGACATTATCTTAAACATTCTCACCCTCAGACACGAATGGGATGTTGAAACTCAATCAATTCGAATCATTTAAACACCTCATCAATCAGTTGTTCGAACTCAGGAAGGAAGTCACTGACTTTAATCGAGAATGGGACCATCATGATATACAAGACTCTATGGATAACTCTCAAGCTCAGCTCCTCCTCAATTATGCTCCTTTTCAAATTTATGTCTAACCACATCCTCTCATTCCATTTCACACCTAACTCCAAGTCCCAATATTTTAGTCCTAAGATGATCACACTTATACCAATCTAACGCCTCAAAATCTATGTTTCATATCTCTATAGTAACATGTACTTAGAGAATACTGCTCGTTCCCATCATTCTAATGCACTCACATAATAGCAACCACACATTTAAGCCTATCACTCCCACCACTTGATGGCCTCTTTAAGGTCAACATCACTTCAGAATCTTCAATCCTACCATAGCACCTTACAACCTCGATCATATAAACTCTTAGCACAAGAGATACTAATATTCTTTTAGCTATCTATTAGACTCGTCACAATTTCGCTAACTGCTCCTCCATCTTTACAACCTTAAAAAGAAATGGCACCACATCATCATCAGAATCATGAACTCTCACTCTCTCTTATCAACCATTACTCTTCTACAATCATCAACATTTCTATTAAGACTTAAAGTAGGGTCACTAAAAGGGATTGGCACGAAAGACCATTAGCACAATTCAATCGAGAAATCTCATCTGAGAACATTCATAATGAAGTACGATCTCCCTCATCTATGAAGACACATTCTGAGTTCACAAAACTATACGTAGTGTAAAACTCAAGTCACATCTCATTTAACATAGGACTGGAAACTCTTAGATTTGTGAGGTAAGGTCAAAATTGCTAAATGAAGTCATCTTTTCTTATCCTCAAAACACAACATGAACGAGAATCGACAAGTGGTACATGGGACTAGGCTAATGGCAGTCATACACCAGACGGGAATGATATATTACCTCAACTGAAGTATAAAGACTATATGACATGGAAAAGAATTGATATCTCATCCTGATCAGCCCATCTCTATTGAAAACTCAAGATATACTTTGGTTCATCACCACATCATCTCCCTCTTAGCTCAAGGGTCATCTCTCTAAGTTTGCGAATCAATTCCCTTTACTAGGCTATAAGTACATATCTCCACACGGTCAGGGAATCATTATCCATAAGAATATCTTAAACTCTTTGGTTA
>JAOTQR010000045.1:7849281-7881408 GCA_025774065.1 Solanum ossicruentum | reverse complement strand
ATGGCGCGAGTTTGGAGGTCGCCATCGTTCCCGTCCGACATGCATGACTTTCATGTGTTTTAAAAAGATTTTTATTCAATACTTGCTACAGGTTTGATTCATGTATGTCTACCCATTTCCTTTGGTTTATGAGTTCTATCTGTATTGTATACTTCCTGTTTTACATATGCGGTACGTCTTTCGTACTGACCCCTTCCTTCGGAGGGGGGGTTGCATTCATGCCCGCAGGTACCGACGAGCAGATGCAAGACCCTCTTGCCTAGGACCTCCAGTTTCAGCTACAGTGCCCTTTTTGTTTCAGGAGCCAGCTATTGGCAGCCTCTCGTGTTCACACGTTCTATAATTGGGTCATGTATATACACGTAATGTTCTGCATATATGTCTATAGGTCTGTGGATACTAGTGGGTAGTGGTTTATGAGAGATAGTTGAGTACATGGTTTATTGTATGCTTTTGGTACTTGATCAGGCGGCGAGACCGCATTATTTTATGTATGATATGATTATTAGGCGGCAGGACCACAGCGGAGACCTTGTCGGCTCGCATATATATATGTGTATATGTTTTTTATTTGTTGGGACTCTGTCTGCAGGTGCGGTTAGTCAGTAAAACAGAGGAAACTCTATCGAAATTTCGGTAGATTTCCTAGCGGTTATGATTAGCCTTTGGATTTAATGTTTGTCTAGGTGCCCAATCGGCACTAGTCACGGCCCCTTGGTTAGGTCGTGACTGTCTCATTATTTATTCATATGAGTAATTATTGTATTGCTCATATAGTTTAATTTTTTGACCTTCAATAGATTGCTTTATACTATTTCTTATACTTTTATTATTATATTATTTATTGTAGTTATTACTCAGTACACTTTGTTATGCTTCCACTTTTTCTCTTTTTTTTTTATTAGTTTGAACTATTTTTCTTGAGTCGGTTTTTCTTAGAAACAACATTTCTACCTCTTTAGTGTATAGATACGATTTGTGCACACTCTACCTATAACACCTCATAATTCTATTCTTAGGATCGAAAAATTTTGTTGAAATACATAAGCTTGAAATTAGTGATGTCTTGCTTGTACTATATTTTAAGGCTCATTAACATATAGAGAAAGTGTGTTGGAAGCGGATTCGGGTCATAAGGGACCTCTAGTACTCAGTTGAGTTCAAAACTTTCCTATCGATTAAGTTTTTCGCATTAGATTATGCAAGGATCAACTTTAAAAGATCACAACTCTCAGCATACAAAGAAATAGATGGACCATAACCTATCAAATTAAAGATCTTTGAATTATGTTCTAGTGACACCAAGATTGCCTCATTTGGAGTTTGGACAAGATGTTATGATTGTTTTACTACGGACTGCAAGAGTAGAATAACTCTACGACTCTGACTTACGGGTAGATTTGAACTACGACCTGCACTTTTAACTCATGGAATGACTTCTGCAAGTCCATTTTGGGTCCCAAACTCTATGGACCCAACTATGCTTCATAAAAGCTTATACGGGTCATAGTGTGGACCCGTAGAATGAGTTTTAGAACTCCAAAATCCACCCCAATTTTATGAATGGACTTCTACGGTCCATATGAACTTCTATGGACCGTGATAGTCCTGTAGATGACTTGGACGATGTTCTTAAAAAAGGGTATTTTCATCTTTTCTCACGCTTTATAAGCATAAACTTGACAGTTTTTTATTGAATTAAACTCCTAAATATCCTTCAACTTCATTACACTCAAAACATTCTCCAAACATAGAACAAGTTTTCAAGATGAGAAAATCTAGGATTTCAAGAGAAGCTAGTAAATTCTTCAAAGTTCTTCGAGGATCTAAATCTTCCGGACATGTAAGGCTTACAAAAATTCGACTATATTATCTTACCATCATGTAACTACAAGTTTCTTCAAGATCAAGTTATTAGTTGAGAATAAGATTTTTTTTTCATTATGAGTAACTGTATATGTTTATGTTATTTTTGAAGAAAAATATGAAAATTACTAAAATTTTCTACTGTATTGGGGTCCTAAGTCGAGATACTACTTCTAATTGCTTAACTAGTTAAACCCTAAAGTTACTACAAAAATCTATGAATTTCCAAGTCTTGCTTTAAACTCAAGAAAAGTATTAGCATAGATACTTTATGAACAATGAAGCATGAAATCTATGATTTTAGATAGTTTTAAGAAAAGTAAAGAGAATACAAAGTTAGGCTAAATCTCAAAGAGAAAAAAAAGTAACACTTTGAGAAAATATATTCTTTTAAGTATGAGCATATAATTAATATTTTTGGTAGTAGTATTGAGCCCCAATATCAGTAAGAGTAATAATAACTCAAACTCATAAACTACATAGTCAGTGTAGGATATGATTGTAACAAGATTACAACTCTCCATTTGCCACTAAGATGACCCAGTTTTGGGATGAATCCATTCCCCTAGTACTTCGTCCTTTACCTTGGCAAAGTATGGGATAACTCTGGCAGCGTTGTCAAGAAGTTACATCATGAGACTCATAGTGATGATTTTCGGTTAAAAATATCTTAAGCTAAAGTAAACTAATTCTTGCACACAGTGTTTCACATACATGATTTTACTTTCAACATACACTTTATTTATTATTTTACTATTGTATTTGAGACATGCTTTTAACTAATTTTGAGTATAGTGCCTTAGCCCAAGTTTCCTATTTTGGATATTTTACATGCTCATATATCTATGTACTGACATTCTTTGGACCTGCAGGTGAAAGAGTCTCTCAACAGACACTCCGTTGAGGACTAGCACTTCATTCAGCTATTGGTGAGACCTCTTACCAGTCAGAGGCTTTGGAGTCTTTATTTCTATTTCAATAAATATTTTTAGTTGTGGTTACCATGCGCTTGCCATGTTAGTTGTTTCAAATTATCTTCGTTAGAAGTTCCATAGACTGGATGACATGAATTTCAGTTTTTACTTTCAGTTATTATTGAAATAACTCCTCTATTTAATTTGTTGAGCTTATTAAAGCCTCTTTAGTTCATTATATCTAAGCATATCACTTACTATTTAAGTCTTCCACTGAGTAAAGTAGCCAGGCTAAGTGGTTCGCAAGGGACCATAAATGGTTTTGGGTGCCGACCACGTAAGCGTGATAAATTTGGTATCAGAGTACAGAGTTCAAGTTTTCTAGGGTGTTTAAACCGTGTCTAGTAAAGTCTATATTATTGGTGTAAAGTGCGCCACATCTATATTAGGGAGGGCACAAGGCATTAGGAAGTATTATTAAAATTGTTATTCTATTTGTGCTTTAGAGTTTAACTTTGTTTAATCTATTCTAATTCATGTGTTCACGTGTTGTTTTTCAGATCATGCCTCCAGACACACTACCAGACTAGCTAGGGGTAAAGGACGCCTAGCCAGGCAAAATGCAAACCAGCCTGATCCACCAATTCCTAAAGGACCTAGAGGTCTAGCTATGCCTATTGAGTGACCACCACAGGCAGACATCTCTAATGCTAAGATCTACTAGGTCATCCAGACATTAGCACAGGTAATCATTGCACAAGGAGGTCGACAGCAAAATTGAAGACATGTTGGTTCTAACCCACTAGGGTTTGTGAATTTCTAAGGAGGAACCCACCTGAATTCAAGGGTCTGATGTGACGGAGGATCCTAAGAACTCCATTTATGAGATCTAGAAAGTATTTTAAGTTATGCACACAAGTGATACAGAGTGAGTTGAATTGGCTGCCTACCAGCTCAAGAGAGTAGCTAGACTCTGGTTTGGTCAGTGGAAGGGAGATAGAGTAGAAAAGCCTCCAACTTTGAGTAGGACAATGTTCGAGGAGGCCTTTTTAGTACTGTACTTTCCTAAAGAGTTGAGGTAGGTTAAGGTAAGAGAGTTCTTAAATCAGAAGTAGGAAGTTATGAGTGTGCAGGAGTACAATCTCAACTTCGCCCAACTGTCCCATTGCTCCGACTATGGTGGCAAACATGCTTACTTGGATAGATTTGTTTGTATCTAGATCTCTTGGGAAACTAAGAGAGAGGGCAGACTTGCTATGCTAGTTAGGGATATGGACATAGATCACTTGATGACTTAGGCGCAACAGCTGGACAAGGAGAAAATGAAGGACAGGGTGGAGTTCATAAACAAGAGGACCAAGACATCATACTAGGAGACAGGTAAGAAGTAGGCTGGAAGTGCTAGTTATTCATCCTTTTAGCCTAAGATATCTAGACCATCACCTTCATTTGCTAGTATACCTGCACCGAGGGCCTAGAATGATCAAGGATCACAAAGCCATAAATTTTAGGGCAGCCAGTCGCAGGTGATTATGGCTCAGGGATCATCTCATTATTCGATTTATGGTAAATGTAGCAGGTCATATCCATGAGAGTGTCTTGTGGGAACAAATGGTTGCTTTGACAGTCAAGTAGGGTATTTTTGAAGAAGTATCCTATGGGGAGGCAGAGTATTAAGGTTAACAGATCCCAATTCATTTCTTCAGCACCATAGGGTAAGCTAGTTCATAGGGGTGCTACATCAGGGATATGCGGAGGCACAAAACATCTATATGTTATAGCCACTAGACAGAAGCAGGATAATTCACCAGATATGGTTACTGGTATGCTCAAAGTTTTTACTTATGATGTCTATGCATCGTGCGACCCAAGATCTACATTATCATTTCTGACACCCTATGTAGCCATAAAGATTGAGATCAGTCTAGAATGTCTTTTTGAGCCTTTTAGTGTTACTACTCCTGTTGAAGAATCCAATTTAGCCTGAAGAGTCAATAGGGGTTTTCTAGTGTCAAGCTGATCTAGTTGAATTAGACATGATATATTTTGATATCATTCTAGGCATGGATTGGCTTCATGCTTGTTATGCCTCCATAGATTGTAGAACTAGGGTAGTTAATTTTGAATTTTCCAATGAGCCAGTTTTAGAATGGAGGAGCAGCTCAGTTATGCCTAAGGGTCAATTTGTCTCATATCTTAAAGCCAGAAGGAGTGTATATACCACCTAGTAAGAATTAATGATTCTAGGTCCAGTATGTTCTAGTCATGAATGAGTTTCCAGAAATTTTTCCTCATGATTTACCTGGAGTCCTTCCTGACAAGGAGATAGACATTGGAATAGACATCCTCCTAAATTCTCAGCCCATATCTACTCCTCCATATCAGATGGATCCTTCAAAGTTAAAGGAGTTGAAAGAGCAGCTAAAAGACCTCCTTAATAAGGGTTTCATCAAACCGAGCGTCTCACCTTGGGGTGCTACACTTCTCTTCGTACGTAAAAAAATTATAACAACCACTAGTTCAGGAGCCTTGAGGATAGAAAAATTGTCCTAATAAAATGACTGAGGACTTAGTTCATGAGACAGTCTACGATTCGAGGATTTTTCTACGGCTCGTAGAATGGTTCGTTAGTGGGATTCCAAACACGAAGAAATATGGAGTTTTCAGGAAGTTAATGCAAGACTTATCAGACGCCCCATAAAATTTTACATGACTCATATAATGCCTCGTAAAAGAGGGTTAGATACTAGGTGAGAATTTGGCTAAGTGTGAAATAAAGGACTCTAGGAGTCCAACCACGACCTATAGAAAATAGTATGACCCATCTTGTTTGTATGATTCCCAATTCATTAAAGTCCATATTTTAGGATTCTTAGATGAGCTATCATATGAAAAGGTCTTTGACCCATAAAACCATTTACAACACACCCGTAGTCAGGGTCTTGTAGATAGCTTCCGACAGTTTTAATTGAGGGACAGTTTGGGATACGTCATTTGGGGGACAAAATGGGGGACCTATACTAGTCTGCAAGTCTTAAAACACCTCTCATTCTCTCATTCCTTTAATTCCAAATTTCTAAGGCAAGAGCTCTCAAGAACAAGGCTAGGGTTTCCGAAGTTCCTCCCTCAAGACTTCAATCTGATTTTTCCTAGTTTCTCAGGTATGTGAGTTAATTTGTGGGTATTATGTTACCCATAAAGTTTCCTACCATGCATAAGAAGATATGTTAAAGTGAAAGCCCTTGGGATTATTGAACGTACCTCAATGCATGAGACTATACAAACAGGTTTAAAAGCGGTAGATAACTTGGTTCCTATAGGTCATGATCAATGAGAACTAAGCTTTAATGCATGCTTATGATGATTTTATGACTCTCATGCTACTATATGATGTTCCTAAAGTTCAATGATGACTTGTGAAATAAGTATACGTATAATTTTGGAGGTGTGATGGTGATGGGTCTTGATATGATTAAAGTTGAACGATTTTGATATTTCCTTTTTATGAAATTTCTTAAGATTCATGTGATTTATGATTGTTCCATGCATCAAATAATCCCACAATATTTTTCAAATAAATGTCCTTATGAATTATGACTATGAATAAGGCATTTATTAAGAGCTTCAAAGTTAAGTTTTTCCAAAGATATGTGTAAAGTTATTATTTCCCTAAAAGATGTTTAAGGATCCTTAAGTTTGAGATACTCCTATTAATTGGGACTTATGATTCTAAGCTATGTTTAAAGATTCTGTGGGATGAGTTAGTGCTGAGAGGACTTGAGATTGGGACCCATCCCGTAAGTTAAAACATGACCCCTTGAAGCCAAATCTCAATATTCCTAACTATATGCCACCATAAGAGCCTTGTGCTAGGTTAGTGGATCCACGTAGGCCCCAAAGTTATGAAAGATACTGAGTTTTGGATATCTACCTTGGCAGGTAGATTCCCCTTTTTCCCAATGGAAGGAGTTCATTGGATTTCATGTATTAGATCACATGGTCTTATTGTTAGTTATGGCCTATTCCCACAAGTGTGCATGATTCCGTGACATGTTTTGAATTCAGGTGTTAAATGTGCATTGTCTCATATTGGTCTGAGCCATATTCCATGTGCACATTTAAGCTTATTTCATGTCTTATTAACTTTACATATATTTATATATTATGTTTAATTATGATGATATTATGATTTCATCCATGTATTGCATCTCATATACTTACTACATTCAAATGTACTAACGCATATTTGCCTGCATGATTTAACCATGTAGGGTGAGGTACTCCTCCAGTGACTCATGGCTAGTATTCGGAGGCCAAGACTAGCTCTATTGTTGTGGTGAGCCCTTAGATCAGGACTTCTATTCTCTTTCTTCTAGCTTGTATTTATCTTGTTTTGAGATGATATTTTGTAGCCCTCTGAGGCACTTACTTTCAGTATTGTATTATCTAGATTTCTTTCTATTGATGGAGACTGTCTGTTACCGGTCCCGTTGACTTATGATATAGTTGGTATGCATATGTAAAAAGTAATGAGTTAGTTATTTCCACCATTTAATGTTGCATCATATGCAAATCCCATACCACCTTTTCCCTCATGTTTTTTTTTTTTTGCATTATGTTCCTACTTATTTCCTATGAATGCTTAAGATGTGTAGATGGATCGGATGAGGTGCCTCCGAGAACTTCATTGGTTATGTGATTACTAGGCCCCTAGGTAGGCTCGTTACTAACTTGGTATTAGAGTATGAGCTTTTAAAATGTTCCCCCGATGTCCATACATACCCCATAGTGTAGAGTCTTGTTTAAGGTTATGAAGCACACCACTATCTTGAATAAAAGGCTACGAGACAATTTAGGAAAGTGTTCTCTTCTTTCTCATTCAACATCATGCCTTAGAGTTGAGTAATATTTTTTGCTAACTGCGACAAGCTTTTGTTTCCTTCTAGATTATGCCGCCCCAAAGAGCTCCCCATCAATGAGGCACTCTAGACCAACAAGTCCCTCCACTGCAGGATGAGAGAGTGTCTCACGCGGAGTTCACAACTATTTTCATGGTGTTGGCCAAAGCATTGGCTAACTAAGCCAATAGGGAGATAGAAGTGACTCCCTAAGTGCCTAGCCCAGCCGCTAGAGTTTGTGACTTCATACGAACGAATCTGCTAAAATTTCATGGGTTAAAGGCAGATAAGGACCCTATGGAGTTTATAGAAGAACCCTATCGGGTTGTGGAAGTGATGGGTATGCCGCCAAATGACAAAGTTGAGTTGGTGGTTTACCAGCTTAAGGGAGTCTCCATGATTTGGCACAAGCAGTGGGCTGATAAGAGAGGTCAAGAAGCGGGTCTCATTGGTTAGGAGGAATTCAAGTGCGCCTTCCTAGACTAGCTCTTCCCTATTGAGCTTAGGGAGGCGAAGGTCTAGGAATTCATCAACTTAAAGTAAGGGGGTATGAGTGTGAGGGAGTATGCCCTCAAGTTCACCTAATTGTCCAAGAATGCTCTATTCATGGTCGAGGATCCGTGGGCTCGCATGAGCAAATTTATTTCGGGTGTCTACGAGTTGGTCTCAAAAGAATGCAAGACGATGATGTTGGTCAAAGAAATGGATATGTCCTACTTAATGACGTACGCTAACAAATTGAGGAGTAAATGCTCCAAAAAAGGGCAAGGGAGTCCAAGCGGGCTGGTGTGGATGGGGGGAACTATCCTCATTAAAGGAGTGGTGGCTACAAATCTCAAGGTGGCCCAATACAATGATCCACTAACACTCCTCCTCCCAGGAAGGAAAAAGGGGTTGTCGTAAAGCCCCAAAGTCCTAATTGCCCCAAGTGTGGAAGACCCCATAAGGGGGAATGCTTAGTTGGGTCCAATTCTTGCTTCACTCTTGGGAATCTCTATCACTATGCTAAGGACTGCAGGAGCGGAGGCATAAGGGTCCAAGGCCAGAACGTCAAGCTCATGGTGCCCCAAGGGCCAACCGATTCTATGCCCTTCACGATCATCAAGAGGTTGAGAAAGCCCCAGATATGGTCATTGGAATATTACGAATTTACGATTCATATGCATATGTACTTTTATATTCGGGAGCAAACTTGTATTTTGTAACGCCATTCTTTGCATATAAGTTCCATGTATGTACTGAAGTCCTTCATAAGCCTTATGAGGTGAGTAACCCCATGGGTGAGTCTATCGTAGCCCGAAGAGTCTATAGGGGTTGTCCTACTTCTATTCTGCATAAAGTAATCCCATGTGATTTAGTTTAGCTCTCCTTGGTAGACTTTGATTGTAAACACGTAGGGTCAAGTTTGAATTTCCTATGAGCCAGTTCTTGAATTGGAGGGTAGCAACTCTTCATGTAAAAGTTGATTCATTTCTTTTGTTAAGGCCCATAAGATGATTTCGAAGGGGTATATCTACCACTAGGTGAGGATCAAAGATGTAACTTCCAAAGTTCCCTCTCTTGAGTCAGTTCTTGTTGTAAGTGGATTCCCTAATGTCTTTCCAGGTGAGTTACAAGGTTCCCTCCCGAAAGATAGATAGATTTTGGTATAAATCTTTTACTCGATACACAGTCCATCTCAATCCCTATTTATAGAATGGCTCCCATGGTATTGAAGGAGTTAAAGGAGTAACAGAGGGATTTGTTGGAGAAGGGTTTCATCCGAACTAGTCGGTCTCCATGGGGTACCTAGTGCTATTCCTAAGAAAGAAAGATAGGTCGTTCCACATGTCCATTAATTACCGACAACTTAATAAGGTCATAATCTAGAATAAGTATCCTCTCTCAAGGATAGATAATTTATTTGATCAACTACAAGGGGCCACTCACTTCTCCAAGATTGACTTGAGATCTAAGTATCACCAACTGAGGATGAAAGAAAATGACATCTCTAAGATGTCTTTTCAAACTAGGTATGGTCATTTCAAATTTATGGTGATGTCCTTTGGCATCACTCATGCATCGACAATATTTATAAACCTTATAAATAGGATGTTCAAGACTTAACTTGGCATATCTGTCGTAGTGTTTATTAATGATATTTTGATCTATCCCCGAGGTGACCAAGAGCACATGGAACACTTGAGGGTATTGTTGCAGACCTTAAGAGACCGATAGCTCTTTGCAAAGTTTGACAAGTGTAAGTTTTGGCTAGATGAGGTTGCCTTCCAAGGGTATATGGTATCTAGAGAGGGCATTAAGGTTAATCCTAAAAAGACAGAAGCAGTAAAAATAGGCCAAGGCCCTTGGCTCTCACTAACATAAGGAGTTTCTTGGGTTTAGTCTGTCACTATAGATGATTTAATTTGTGCAAGACTTCTCTACAAATTCATCTCCACTCACCAAGCTAACTCAAAAGAAGACTAAGTTTATGTGTACGAATGAATGCGAAAGGCATTTTCAAACCTTGAAGGAGCGGTTGACTTCAGCCTCTATATTAACATTGCCAGAGGGGAATTGTGATGCATCCAAGATCAGGTTGGGTTGTGTGCTAATGTAAAATGCTAAGGTGATTACCTATGCTTCACGATAGTTGAAAGTACATGAGAAGAATTGTCTGACTCATGACTTGGAACTCATGGTGGTGGTGTTTGCCTTGCAAATCTAGTGACACTATTTGTATGGATTCCATGTGGATGTTTTCACCGAGCACAATAGCCTCCAACATGTGTTCACCCAGAAGGATCTCAACTTGAGGCAACAGAGATGGTTAGAGCATCTCAAGGATTATGATATGAGTGTAAAATACCTCTATAGAAAAGCCAACGTGGTAGTTAACACCCTTAGTAGAATTTTTATGAGTAGTGTGTCATATAGAAGATGTTGGGAAAAGGGAGTTGGTTAGAGATGTTCATGGGTTGGAAAGGATGGGAGTGAGATTGAATGAGTCCATAGATAGTGGTGCATTAGTTCTTCATGGGTCAGCATCTTCTTTGATTGATGAGATTAAGGCCAAGCAAGATCTTGATTCCACTCTGGTTGAGTTGAAAATTTGGTGAAAGATGGAAAGGTAGAGGTCTTCTCACAAAGGAGAGACGGTGCACTCTAGTATCAAGCTAGGTTGTGTGTACCTAATGATGATGAGTTGAAAAGGTTGATCATGCAAGAAGTCCATAACTCCTCCTACTCCATTTATCCCAGCACTATCACAATGTACAGAGATTTGAGTGAAATTTATTGGTGGAATGGGACGGAAAAGGACATTGCCTAATATGTGTCATAATGCGCCAACTACTAGCAGGTAAAAGTTGAACACTAAAGGTCAGGTGGTTTGGCTCAATATATTGATATTCCTACCTGGAAATGGGAAGAGATAAATATGGACTTTGTAGTTGGGTTGCCAAGAACCAAAAGTCTTTTGAATCCACATGGGTGATAGTTAACTGCATGACTAAGTCAGCTTATTTCTTGCAGGTGAAAACTACATTAAGTGCTGAGGACTCTGCGCACTTGTACATCCAAAAGTTGGTGAGGTCGTATAGGGTCCCATGTCTATCATATCGGACTATGAAGTTCAATTCACTTCTCACTTTAGGTCTTTCTAAAGAAGACTTGGTACTAAAGTTAAGTTGAGAACAACTTTTCATCTATAAACCAATAGGCTGGTCGAGAGGACTATTCAGACCTTAGAGGATATATTGAGAGCTTGCATATTAGGATGAGCATCTTTCACATATCGAGTTCTCCTAAATCATATCTTCCATGCGAGTATTGGGATGACATAGTTTTAAATATTGTATAGTAGATGATGTAAATCTCCCATTGGGTGGATCAAAGTCAGTGAGGTGTCATTAACAGGAACAAACTTAGTGATGAATGCTATGGAGAAAACTAAAAGCATAAGGGAGAAATCGCAAACAGCCCAAGAGGGAAAAATTGCAAGCAGCCTAAAGTCAACAAAAATCCTACTCAGATGTAAAGAGAAGGGAGCTAGAGTTCCAAGTTGGCAATTGGGTCCACTTAAAGGTATCTCCAATGAAGGTTGTCCTCCGATTTGGTAAGAACAAAAAGTTATGCCCTAGGTATATGGGACCTTACAAGGCAGTGAAGAGAGTTGGGAAGGTAGTGTATGAGTTGAATTTACCCACCGAACTGCATTTGATTCATTCGATTTTTTATGTATTGATACTAAGGAAATTCATGGGTGACCGAAGTTCCATAGTTCTCTTGCATGATGTGAAAATTGAAGAGGATTTGAGTTATGAAGAGGTACTAGTTAAAATTCTAGATCGGTAAGTGAAGAAGCTAAGAGATAAAGAAGTCGAGCCTATCAAGGTGCTTTGGAGGGACAAACACGTTAAGGGGGAAACATAGGAAGCAGAAGAGGATATGATAAAGCACTATCCACATTTTTCCAATCTACTCAAGCCTAAGATACTAAGAAGTTCTTCCAAATCCCCAATCTCCATGCATTTTAGGTTCTCATGATGCATGCATTTATTTTGATGTTTATGAACTGTTTTGAAGAACGTTTTAAAGTGTAGAACTACAAGTTTTTGAGAGATGATGTTTGAATTGCATTTTTTTGCATGCATGTTGGGTTATAAGCTTCAAGAGAGCCTACCTTTAAGTATATTCGAGGATGAATGTTCCCAAGGGGGAGATATTATAATGACCCCCAGTTTAGGAGCCTTGAGTGCAAAAAGTTGGCCTGAAAAAAATGACTGAGGACCTGATTCACGAGACAGTCTGTAGCCCTTGAATTTTTCTATGGGTCATAGAATGATTCGTGAGTAGGATTCCAAACATGAAGAAATTTGGTATTTTTAGAAAGCTAATCCACGACTTATTAGATGGCCCGTAACATATTATACGGCTCGTATAAGGTCTCCTAAAAAGAGATCAGATAAAAGGTGAGAATTTGGCTAAGTGTGAAAGGACTCTACGAGTCCAACCATAGCCCATAGAAAATAGTATGGCCCATCCTCTTTGTCGTAATTCCCAATTTAGGAAAGGCCATATTTTATGATTCTTTGGTAAGCCATTAGACCAAAGGGTCTACGGCATATAAAACTATCTACGACTCGTAGTTAGGGTCTCGTAGATGGCTTCCGACAATTTTAATTCAGGAGCAATTTAGTCATTATATTTCTCATAATTTTATTTCTACACTACGTTCCCCTAGGCTTCAAGCCCCAGAGAAACACCCCTCATTCTCTCATTCCTTTAGTTCCAAATTTCTAAGGCAAGAGCTCTATAAAACAAGGCTACAATTTCCTAAGTTCCTTCCTCAAGATGTCAATCCAATTCTCCCTAGTTTCTCAAGTATGTGAGTTGATTTATGGGTATACTTTCACCCATAAAGTTTCCTATTATGCATTTTATCTTTTCTTTAAGTTCCTATGTTTTAATGCATGCTTATGATTTTATGATTCTCATGCTACTATATGATGATCCTAAAGTTCAAAAGACTATTTGCTATGTAAGTGTACTTATATTTTTGGAGGTGTGATGTTGATGGGTCTTCATGTGATCAGAGTTGAACGATTTTGATATTTTCTTTTTATGAAATTTCTTCAGACTCGTGTGATTTATGATTGTTCCGTGCATCAAATAACCCCACCTTTTTTCAATAAAAGTCCTTATGAATTATGACTATGTATAGGGAATCTATGAAGAGCTTCAAAGTTAAGTTTTTCCAAAGAGATATGTAAAGTCATTATTGCCTTAAAAGATGTTTAAGAAGGATCCTTAAGTTCAAGCTACTCTTATTGATTGCTACTTATCATTCTAAGCTATGTTTAAAGATTTCTTAGGATGAGTTAGCACCGAGAGGACTTAAGATGAGGACTCATCCTGTTAGTTGAGGCATGACCTCTTGAAGTCATATTTCAATGTCTCTAACTATGTGCCACCATAGGAGCCTTATAGGATAGGCTAGTGGATCCACATAGGCCCCAAAGTTATGAAAGATACTAAGTTTCGAATCTACCTTGTCAAGTAGATTCCTTTTTTTCCCAATGGAAGGAGTTCATTGGATTTCATATATTAGCTCACATGGTCTTACTGTCGGTTATGGTCTATGCCACAGGTGCGTATAATTCTATGATATTTATTGAATTCGGGCATTAAATATGCATTGTCTCATATTGGTATGAGTCGTATTTCTTATGCATGTTTAAGATTATTTCATGTCTCATTAACCTTATGTATACTTATATATTATGTTTAATTATAATGGCATTACAATTTCATCCATCCATTGCATCTCACATACTTAGTACATTCAAATGTACTGATGCATATTTACCTGCATGATTTAACCATGTAGTGATAGGTACTCCTCCACCGGCTCGTGGATAGTATTCGGCGCCGAAGATAGCTCTATTGTTGTGGTGAGCCCTTAGATCCGGACTCCTCCATGCTTTCTTCTAGCTCGTATTTAGCATACTTTGAGATGATATTTTGTAGCTCTTCTGAGGCACTTACTTTCAGTATTGCATTGTCTAGATTTCTTTCTATTGATGGAAATTGCCTGTTACCGGTCCCATCGACTTATAATATAGTTGGTATGCGTATGGACAAAGTAATGATTTAGATGTTTCCACTATTTTAATGTTGCTTCATTGTTCAAAAGCCCATAGCCCCTTTTCCCTCATGTCTTTTTTTTTTTTCTGCATTATGTTCCTGTTTGTTTCCTATGAATACTTAATATGCTTAGATGGTTTGGATGAGGTGCCTCCGAGAACCTTATTCACTGTGTGACGACTAGGCCCCTAGGTTGGGTCATTACAAAGGATGGTTCTCTTAGAATGTACATAGATTATTGCTAATTAAATAAGGTCACGATAAAAAATAAGTATTCTCTTCTCATACTCGATAACCTGTTTGACCAACTCTAGGGTGCCACTTGTTTCTCTAAAATAGACCTTAGATCTTGGTACCATCAGCTCAAAGTCAGAGAAAGTGACATTCTTAAGACAACCTTTAGAACTTGTCATGGCTATTATGAGTTCTTAGTCATGTCATTTGGACAGACTAATGCACCAACAACTTTCATGGATCTTATGAATAGGGTGTTGAGGAAGTACCTGGATATGTTCGTCATTGTGTTCATAGATAACATCCTAATCTACTCCCATAACGAGCAGGAGCATGCCAACCATTTTAGAATTATCCTTCAGATCCTTAAGGACCAACAGTTGTATGCCAAATTTTCTAAATGTGAGTTTTGGTTAGCGTCTGTGGGGTTTCTGAGTCATATTGTTTTTGGTGTAGGCATTCAAGTTGATTCTCAAAATATTGAGGTCGTAAAGAACTAGCTAAGGCCCACAATTCCAATAGAGATAAGCAGTTTCTTGGGTTTGGCAGGTTACTACAAGTGTTTTCTAGAGGGGTTTTCTTCTATCTCAACTCCTTTGACTAAACTAACTCAAAAAAGATTAAGTTCTTGTGGTCTGAAGCTTGTGAGAAGAGTTTTCAACTCTTGAAAACTAGGCTGACTACAACTCTAGTTTTGTCCCTGGTTGAGGGAATAGATAACTTTGTTGTATGTTATGATGCTTCTAGACTTGGTTTGGGCCGTGTATTGATGCAGAGAGGCAAGGTGATAGCATATGCCTCTAGACAGCTTAATACTCATGAGAAGAACTATCCAACTCATGATCTTGAGCTTGTTGTTGTGGTGTTTGCTCTTAAAATTTGGGCATACTATCTTTATAATGGCAATATGGATGTGTTCAATGACCATAAGATCTTACAGTATGTATTCAGTCAGAAGAAGTTAAACCTGAGGCTGAGGAGATGTTGGAGCTATTGAAGGATACAACATGAGCATCCTTTATCACCCTGGTAAAGCAAATGTAGTTGTTGATGCTCTTAGCAGGTTGACCATGGAGAGAACTGCACACATTAAGGATGGAAAGAAAGAACAAGCTAAGGAAGTGCACAGACTAACATGCTTGGGAGTGCTGATTGAGGATTCTGATGAAGGTGGTGCGATTGTAAAAAAAATGGGGCAGAGTCATCTTTAGTGGTAGAGGTGAAAGAGAAGCAAGAGCAGGATCCCATCCTCTTCCAATTGAAATAAGATAATCAAAAACAGAAGGTATTAGAGTTTGCAAAAGGGGGAGATGGAATTCTGAAATACCAAGACAGACTATGTGTACCGAGTGTTGATGGTCTTAAGAGATAGGATTCTGGTTGAGGCTCACAACGCCAGATACTATATTTATCCCGGATAAATAAAAATGTATATTTTGTAAGAGAATTATTGGTCAGCTTACTTCCTACCTGTCAAGATGACTGATACAGCTAAAACTATGCCAGACTTTATGCTAAGGAGATCATTAGATTGCATGGGGTTCCCCGATTCATCAGTTTCAAATAGAGGAGCCCAGTTCACAACATAGTTTTGGAAGTCCTTTCTGAAAGAGTTTTGGAAGTCCTCAGATAGACGAGCAAGTAGAGTAAAGCATATAGACTTTTGAGGATATGTTGAGGGCATGTGTTATATAATTCAAGGGTAACTGGGATGATCACTTACCCTTGATTGAATTTTCTTATGATAACAGTTTCCAAGCTAGCATAAAAATGTCACCATGTGAGGCTCTTTATGGGAGAAGGTGTAGGTCACCTATTGGGTGGTTCGAAGTTGGCGAGGCTGGATTGATAGGACCTAATTCAGTTCATCCAGCTATGGAGAAGGTGAAGTTATTCAAGGGAGACTAAAGACAGCCCAAAGGCAACAGAAATCTTATACCGATGTTAGAAAAATAGACTTGAAATTTGAGGTAGGTAATTGGGTGTATCTAAAGGTTTCACCAATAAAGGGATTTATGAGATTTGGGAAAAAGGGGAAGCTTAATCCCTGATATATTGGTCCATACCAAATTATTAGAAGGATTCGTAATATGGCATACAAATTGGAATTGCCACCAGAGTTAGTTGCTATCCATCCAGTATTCCATATTTCTATGCTTAAGAAGTGTTTTGGAGACCATGCACTTGTTGTTCCTGTAGAGTGTATTGGAGACAAAGACAGCTCGTCATATGACGAGATCCCAATTCAGATTCTACATCGTTAGGTTTGCAAATTGAGGACCAAGGAAATTGTTTTTGTTAAAATATTGTGAGATCATTGAAGAAGCCACTTGGATAGCTGAGGAAGACATGAAAGTTAAATATCATCTCTTATTCATGCCTTCAAATGCCGATCCTAAAGGTAATATTCCTTATTTCTATCATTGAATTGAGATACATCCTTAAATTTGAGTAATAAGTTGTCTGGGTAGCTCCCTATTGAGAAACTATTGTATAAGTAGTAATCATGCTTAATATTCCTCATTTCCATCTTCCTTCGAGGATGAATGATCCCAAGAGGGAGATATTGTAGCACCTCATAATTCTATTTTTAGGATTTGGAATTTTCTTTGCAAATGCATAAGCTTAAAACTAGTGATGCCTTACTTGTACATATATTTTTAGGATCATTAACATATGGAAAGTGTGTTGGAAGTGGACGGGTCATGAGAGACCTCTAGTACTTAGTTGAGTTCAAAACGTTCCTATCTATTATGTTTTCGCATTAAATTATGCTAGGGTCAACTTTAAAAGACCATAACTCTTAGCACACAAAGAATTAGGTGACTCATAACCTACTAAATTAAAGATATTTGAACTATCTTTCTAACACCACCAAGATTGCCTCATTTGAAGTTTAGAGCAAAATATTATGGTCATTTTACTACAGACTACCAGAGTAGAGTGATTCTATAAACCTGACTTACGAGTCATAGATTAAATCCAGCCTGTACTATTAGCTCGTGGAATGACTTCTATAAGTCTATTTTTGGATCCCAAACTCTATGGACCCATCTACGGATCGTAAAAGCTTCTATGGATCATAGTTTGGATTTATAGAATGAGTTACAGGATCCCGAAATTCACTCCAATTTTTATGAATAGACTTCTATGGTCCATATAAAACTTCTACGGACCATAGACAGTCTCGTAGAGGACTTGGGCGGTGTTTTTAGAAAAAGTACTTTTATCCTTTCTCACTCTTTCTAAGCCTAAACTTGATAGTTTCTCACCTAATTAAATCCCTAAATTCTATCCTTTAACTTGATTATGTTCAAAACATTTTTCCAGACTTAAAACAAGTTTTCAAGAGGAGAAAAATTAGGGTTTCAAGAGAAACTAGTGAATTCTTCAAAGTTCTTCGAGGAACTAAATCTTCCGGACATGTAAGGCTTACAAGAATCCTACTACATTATCTTACCATCATGCAACTAGTGATTTCTTCAAGTATCAAGTTATTCGTAGAGAACAAGATTTCTTTATTATGAGTAAATGTTCTTGTTTATATTATTTTTGAAGAAAAGCATGAAAATTACTAAATTTTTCTACTATAGTGAGGTCCTAAGTCGAGATACTACTTCTAATTGCTTAAATAGTTAAACTCTAAAATTACTATAGTGAGGTCCTAAGTCGAGATACTACTTCAACAACGAAAAACTTTATTTTGTTCAAATGTTGAGAAAACAATTATTAGTTTTGAAATCTTGATACAATATATTAATATTCACGTGCATTAAATTCAAATACCTTAATGAAAAGAACCAAGATCTTACAACATCTTTTGGCTTTTACAAATTTACATTTCACTGTACAGGACTGTCAGTGTATCATAGCTGTGGTACCTTTCACAAATGAAATCAGTATTCTTAATAAGTTTAACCGATAGCAATACATTCATTCCCACGGAGTACAGAGATGACAGATAATTTTGTTATCCAAAATAATGATTAACCAAATTGGATTACAACAAATTCAATACAATTAAATGTATAACAAACTCATTTTTCTGCAGCTTGCATTTGCCTTTCCAGTTGTACCTGTCATCTTCCTGCTCCAAATCCATGGTTGCTTGCAGCACGTGGCGACGGGTGACTTCTCGGTGATTGCTTGTATCGATGAGATGAAGGCTCGGATTTACTTTGGGAAGCTTTTGGCTTCTCCTTTATGGATTCAACTTGCTCCAACACTTCCACTACTTCTTTCATAGAAGGCCTCTTCTTAGGTTCTCCTTCTAGGCATTTTACAATAAGCTGAGCAATAAGTGTCGCTGCCTTTGAACTATATTGCCCTTCCATTCGGGTATCTATAAGGGACTTCAGCTTCCTTTTGTAAGAAAGCATCGGTTTCATCCAATCCACCAAATTATGCTGTCCGCTAGGTCGTTTTGTGTCAAGTGCTCGTAAGCCTGTTAAAAGCTCAAGCAAGACAACACCAAATCCATACACGTCACTTTTTACATACAGATGACCTGTTGACATGACAAGAATGCTTGGATTAATACATAGTACTGCAAGTATTTCTGGGATCTAGCTTTTTCTTTCAAGGTAGTCTTGCAACTCTGCACAGGCAAATCAGATGTACATCTATAATTGCTGTTTAATGCATATAGCATAACGTCGACCAAATTACTACTGGTGGTTCAACAGATTTGCATATATATTTAGGTACTGAAATCCAGGTCAATGCAGGAGAACGTGGAAAATGTTAAACATAGATCACATATGAAAATAGTGATACTTGAATGAAATTTTATGAAGAAATAGTGAAGTTCTAATTTTGGACAGACATTCCTCCGAGTTTCTGCAAGTTATATTTTTTCCATACAGAGAGCCACCTTGATTGAAAGTTGAGAAAATTTATCTAACAAGTGAATTCAATTATTTAACTAATTCCCCGAAAGCACTACGGTTATTTTCTCATGGAAAACCAATCAACCTCGAGTCAAGTAAAAGTCAGAGCTAAGCCTTCAAGTCACTTGTGAGTCTCACCCATTGAAATAACCAGAATATGGAATTACTTTTGAGCTAAAATGGCTGGAATTACGCTCATGCCTTCATATGTAGATCTCAAATCAAGTAAAGGGATAAGGGCTCGAAAATGGCATTCACCTGTTGCAATGTATTCAGGAGCAGCATAACCGTATGTGCCCATGACACGAGTAGTAACATGTGAGTTCCCAGCTGAAGGCCCCACTTTAGCTAAGCCAAAATCTGATAGCTTTGCATGGTAATTCTACAAACAGAAAAGTAGAGGACCTTCAGAAATTCACCCCTATGCAGATGTACATTAAAGTTGGGGAGGAAAATCTATTGAAGAAAGACATAGTTATACTTGTACTATGTAGTACCATATGAAAAGAAAAAACATGGGTTAGATACGTGATATTCATGATAATGAACAGAACAAAACATTCAAAATTCAGTATTATTACTCAGATTGCCACATAATGTAGAAACTCATAGCCTCTTTGAGAAAAATTGATCAACCATATGGAAAGGAAAATCTTCCAAAAACTTAAGATGAATAATTTCAGGAATCCAACTGATTCTAGGTCTAAGCTCATGTTTCAATTATGTGAAAAAATGAAGGGAAAAAAGAAAGCAGACATAAGGGATTTGCACTAAACTATAGCAAAAATCCCATACCCTTCAATCATTCACATGCCTGTACTCCAAACAGAAAAAATTGGAACAAACAACGGCAGTCAAGCTACCACTGACCCAAATTAAATAGCTTCTAACAAGTTTTATCAAGTGGATTGGATATGCGACAAGTATATGTCAAACCAATGGCATATCAAGGATTTTTTATATTTTTTTTATAATTGAGAAATCCCTGAGGGACAGTGCCAAACGGTACTAAGCTTGATGGATACCCCAAGGTTCGAACGCATGACGTGCACGTAAAACACACCTTGTGCTATGCTCTTAGGACTAGGTCAAAGCCCTAGGGGTAATGGCATATGCATGATTTTGTGCAGAGATATCAGTTTATAGTCACTATACGGTTCAAGAGTGGGTTTGGGTCTCGCATTGTGATGCTTTAAGACTTCACTTCATGTCCCAAATTCAGAAAATGACCTTGCATTTTATACACACGTTTCAGGCTACACCCATTACTAAAGGGTGAATCTGCCACTGGTCCAGCTAATGTGGTAGCTGACTCTTGAATCTAGTTTTTGTTTGTCCTTGTTCTCTTATCATTATCATATATTAGAATACTCCCCTACCAAATGAATCACAAGTCGAGAGATCGTACCCCATCAAGCAATATATTGGAGGCCTTGAAATCTCTGTAAATGATCTGCTTTTCTGAAGAATGTAGAAAAGCTAAGCCTCGTGCCGCTCCTATCGCGATTTTGAGCCGCAGCTCCCAAGAAAGTGGTTCAATAGCTGTGCTCCCTGCAAAGAAACATACTAGAGATCAGTGCACCATATCATTATGAATCTTGTTTCGGTTGAACCGCTACTACAGAACTTCTTACTTCTGAAAAGATGGTTCTCCAAGCTTCCCTTTGGCATGAATTCATATACAAGTAACAATTCCTTGTCTTCCCAACAATATCCCAACAATTTAACAAGGTTTGGGTGTGAAAGCCTTCCTAAGAAGTTCACTTCTGCCTGCAGTAAATTGAACGATTGAGAGTGTTAGCTAAAGCATCTAACTATAGTCTATAAATGACAAATAATACAAAAATTTAATGAACAAGCAATAAGAAGTTAATTGGTAAACAAAACAACAATATTGAAAAGTTCAAGTGCAGGTTTCTAAATACTAAATAAGGAAATATGAAGCCTAAATAATTAAATAGAACGTCTCCCTCTAAAAGATAAAGTTACAACCATCTCAACTTCAGGAATGGCAGTGACAGATAACATAATTGATGTAAGAAACAGCTTAATTAAGTATGAAGTTAGTCATAAGTCCTAGGAATATGACTTGTCAACCACATACACTTGCATAGCATAGAGGGAAACATCAATACATATGGATACTCTTGATCTTGTTTCGAATTATATCTCAAATACGAGTCAATTTTGTAAAAGACTGCCTTCTATTCCTGAGTTGGCTGGATTTTGGAAGTTTGGAGGCTGTATCTTCCTCCTCCACTCAATCAACTACCTATCTTATAAGTCTAACATCATAATTTTGGAGAGGTCTTGAATATAAATATTCATGTCTCCTCGCCCGACAAGTACCTGAAGACATCAATCAAATATTGGGGCACTATAAAGTTGCAGAAAATGTGTTCAGGAACAAGGTAACTTGAAGTTACTATAGAAATTATTTGAACAACAAAAATATAACTGATATTATTACAGGAAGCAGGTGTATAGTCATTTCTCAAAATGTGTGTTTAGGAGTAAGATAGGAAGCTTGCACATTATATCATATTGCTAACTTAAATCTGACAAGATAAGGAATTAGTTTATCACACAACTTTTATGTAGTTTTGCAAACCACAAAGATTTGCTCATACCTTAGCTGTATAGTTGGGAGCTAAATGAAGAAAGATGGACTCAAATCAAACCAATAGAGGACTTTATATTCAGCAAGTAATTATGTATATCAGTCCACAATGTGAACCACAAGATCAATGTCAGTATTTCCAGCTTGGAAACGTGCAAATTCAGCCATTAAAATCTATCAATAACTTCTTCAAGATTGAACAACATATAAAGATGGCTCAATACACACTTTTTTTCACTTTAGTAGTTAATTCGTTCTACTTCATCAAAGAGGTCATCCATGTTAGAGGCACCGTGTTTGTTACAGATATACCTGTCTAACCATTAACTACTAACATGTTTTACTTGCCTAAAGAACCAAAAACGAAAATGTTTCATACAACCAAAAATCGGATACACAAATTATTCAGCATATTTAACAAACACCGCCACATAATTTCCCCGGATGATCAGCAACAAGGTAGCTTATCTTTTTTGCATTCATGGGCCTTTTCCTACACTGTGCAATGAAAGATCTTTCTCTAACAAAAAAAGGTCAAAACAACATTGTGCAAAGAATAAATGCCTACAATTGATCATCAAAAATTGTCCTACCTGCCACTCTTCGAATCCCTGCATGCTCTCTGAGTTCAGCTTCTTGATGGCAACAACCATCCCAGTGCCAACTTTAGTTGGAGTAAGCGTCTTCTCATCGACCCATCCTTTGAATACGGTCCCAAAACCACCCACCCCTAAAACTGTGTCAGACTTGAAATTTCTTGTGGCAGTCTTGAGATCATTAAAACTATATGTCTTCAAATTTGGAGCTGGCAATATTTCTCCATTCAAACATGAGTCCTCGCTTCCAGCTACTGAAAAACGGCTACGCCCTGTACTGCTGCTAGTTGAAAATCCAACACCACTGCTGTAATTCTTTGATGTATCTGCAGAAAAATATAGTCTTATTACTTCCAATTAAGCTCAAAGCTATGAAATCTGAAAGGGGGTTTATACAGAAAACGTGATTACCGTACCTGGGGTCGAAGGTCTGGTTGAATTGCTTTTACTACTAGGATTAGGCTCTAAAATCTCCGATCCAAAACAATTCCCCATCAATTTTTTCGCTTTTTTCTAATACTGAACTGCTACCATCCTTCCAAACGATGAATCTCGATTTTTGTAACTTTGACTAAAACATCAAGGCTACAACATATTCAACTGTAAATTGCTACGGTTTTACAGCTCTGTTTCCTGGTTTTGTGATGATGACAATGGCAATAACTAATCTCAAAGACAAGTCAACTGTCGAGTAGTCACCATTTTATGATGCCCCAGTTCGCCGGTCGCTATTTCTTTTTTTATTACAAATTATATTGGATGAAAATTTTCAAACTTAGACTTTGATCGTGGGTCAAATCAACTTTGGAGTATATGAATTCCTCATTCATTAATTCTAATATTATTGTTTAGAATAAATTCTAATGTGATAGAATATAAATTGAAATTGCAAATAAAATATAAAGAAATTGAATTTTGTTCCTAAGTATATAGTAGAAATTTGAATCTCTCTTTATTCTTTTCTCATAATATCTTTTTATGATTTGAGGATCGTTAGTGGCGTATTTGTTGAATTCTTGAGCCATATTTTGATCTCTAAATATTTGATATTTTGAGATCTTGATATGTTAAGAATTTATGAGATATTTGAGATTTTGATCTATTTGAGCATATTTCGATCTCTTTATGAATATCCTCGAATTTATGAGATATTTGAGATGTCTTTTTAAGGGAATATAATACCCTTTATATAGGCATGATATCAAGAATTTATGAGATATTTGAGATTTTGATTTGTTTGAGCATATTTCGATCTCTTTATGAATATATGCATGATATCAAGAATTCATGACATATTTGATATTATGATCTCTTTAAGCATATTTCAATCTCTTTATGAATATTCATGAGATATTTGAGATATCTTTTCAACGGAATATAATACCCTTCATATAGGCATGAATTAGAATTTAGCGTTGAACAGCCTGTAAAAAAGAAACTCTAATTGAAATAGGACTCATCTTATAGAATTTTCGAAATTTTGATGTCTACAGTTATGTACTGCTGGCATCTATAAAGTTGGTCCACATGGTCGGCCAGCTTTTCTTGGTAGATACGTGGGAATAAAGTAGAATATGGATATCCTAAGTCACATGTTGAATACTATCGATAGTGTAAATAGTTTCTACCCAAAAGTGTGCGACTTTTTTTGATTCAAAGTGAATATTCAGGGGTGAGTTTGGTGAAAATTTAGCTCGAGATGGAGAAAAATTGTTGTGTGGGTAAATAAAATTTTATATTAATAGGAGAAAACAAATGACGTGGATTTGACCTAAAGTAGATAATATTCTATAAATAGTAGTATAACATAAAGGATCGTTTTCAGCTTTTTACCATTGCTTAAATCTTAAACAACTGTAATGTGCACATAAGTTAGTTTTTATCTATCTATTTACATTATATTAAAAGTGGAATATCCTTAAAAATATTGTTTGATTTTTTTTGTTTATAATATTGACTTGTAAACTATATGGAAAGAATGATAAAATGAGGACTTCTACCAATTAGAAGACTCTTAAATCTTTCTTATTTAATAGAGCTTTACTTCTTTGAATCAAGAAAATACCCTGCAACTAAGGAAAATTTTAATTTACCATGAAACCTAATTAGTGATAACGTTTATAAATAAATAATTTATCAAAATCAGTAAATTATTTATAATTTTAAATAAGTACATAATTAAATTTAATTTTTTTATTAATGTTATAAATGAGATACACATTTTGATCACACACAAAACTAGTATAGCAAAACTAGTTTTACTTATAAGGTCAGGAGTTTGAGACTAAATTACAATGATTACTATTTTACGTCACGTACTTGCACATTCTTTTTATAAAGTAAACATTTGATTATAATTGATCAAACTTGGTCCATGGAATTTCTATATAGTACGGTACTGAGCATTATTCCAAATGCTTTCTGCCATTTAGATTTAGCTGTCTTTCCAATTTCTTATTCATAAAGTCAGTGGATACATAACGGGAAAAACATCAAAACGATCCCTTTATCTTTGAGTAACTAAATCATCCTTATTCTTTAGTATAGTGCAGTGTGCACTAATAGATCTTATTGTTTACCAATTTAGAAACAAATAAATCTAGAAATGTCCTTTTTTTATGTAATGTGGTACTTATCAAAATTTTAAAATATATTTTTTTATCATATAAATATGAAAAAAATTGAAACTTTTAATATATTTTGTATAATTAAATATATAAAAATTTTAAATATTAATTTAATTTAGCTTTGAACATTAGTTAAAGTAATTTTCATGAAGCAAAAAATAAGGGAGGGAGTACGTACTTATATTTCTTTGGTTCTTCAACCATGTTATTTAAGGAAATAGATCCAAACCAAAGAGTAGCATTGACTATTGACAAAAACAATGCTCGTATATAAATTAAAAATACTGTAGTAGGTATTTATGCTGGATCACTATTTTCTAAGACATGGTTTTGTCGCAAGTTGAAGCGCAAAGTTGCCGCAATACGTAAAACGACAACAACAAAGAAGCAAATGATTTTTGTTTCATTCTTTCCCATGCATGCCTATCATCGGTTACACTCTAAAAATTATTAAAATACCTTTAGATAAAACATTGTTTGAATAATGCATTATCTCAAACATTTTTGGTAAACTTGAGGTCAGAATATTGATTAAATTGAAAAATAATGTGAAGAACTGACCTCGGTTGAATTTTAGTTCAATTGAATCAAAAAATAATTCGTCGGAGCAAAATTACCAAATCAGAAGGGGACACGTCAGGTCTGCGATTGCGGACCTGCCCCACTATAGTCCATTTTTGGGTTTTATTCATAAAACACACTGAACAAGTGCGATTTACAAAAATTACAAGTAAAATGCATTTGACAAATGTAACTTATGTGTTATTTTATTGAAAAACAGTTTCTGAATGCGTTTCAAGTTTTTCGGGTCATGTCCCGGGAGGGTACCCTAGACGTAACCGACACTCAGAGACTATTGCTAGTCCCCAAGCGAACCATTTGGCCTCATCACATTCATTCATTTATACATTCTACTAATCAGCGGAAGACATAAGGAAGTAAATGGGCACATCATCATCTAGTCTCAAAATGATATTATAAATAAATGGCTTGTAGAAAGAAACTAGCTTAATAAGTTTTAACATGAACATCCGACTCTAGTCTATGAAGCCTCTGTCACTATCAAGTGGTGCCAATGATAGACTTGTGGCTACCTCAATCAAAATAAAACTAATCAAATCTAACTCTAGAACAAGATGAAATAAATATAATGAATCCTCTAAAGTAGGGGAGGCTCACAAATCAGCTGAATGTCTCAAATCCTCAACGATATGCTTGTTGACGATCTCCAAATCTTGTATTTACATCATGAAACAATGTAGTCCCAGAGGGGGACGTTAGTACGTGGAATGTACTGGTATATAAAATAGTTGAGTGAAATTGAAACAGGTAGAATAATATAGAAACAATATCAACTCAATATAGAAATCAATCAACATGTCAAGTGTCTATCTAAAGAAAGAATAAAGAGTAGACAAGTGACTCATCAATCAAATCAGACTCATCTCAGAGGGACTCATATCAACTCATCTCATCCCATCTCGACTCAAAGGGACTCATCTCATCTCATCTCATCTCGACTCAGAGTACTCAGTTAAGAACTTTCTAGGAGTTTCTCTTATCCGACAACAATCACTTATAAGCCAGTTATTGTACAACAAGCCGCCATTGTTGCCGCAGATGTCTCATACTTGCCAGGTAGGGGACGAATCAAATCCATTAGGGACCCCAGCAATCCGTTAAGTCCTCTATTATTTCAGGGACTCTATCTAGAGGGAACCACAATGAGATGTAATGGTTCTAATCCTCACCTACATTTAGCTACGTAGTTTGATGAGTGCGAGTTGGACTAGCTCTTACTCTTTCGGTGCTCGATACTTCTCCTATGACTCAATGCTCATAACACAATCCATCCAATCAAACTATCTCAATCCAATGATCTCAATCAGCCTTATAAAGGCACAATCTTTCAATCAATCTCATAGAAACTCTAATCATCTCATCAATCAACATCTCATCAATAGCTCAAGACTTAAAATAATCATTAGAGAACAATTGAATAGACAAATCTTTAGAGTTTATTTATGGAGACTCAAGGGGCTATCAACTTCTATTAACTCAATCATCATTCTCACATCATAATAACAATCACAATCAATATTCTCTATCAAAGCTCTAGACTCAATCTTTATCATCTTTCACGCATGGTTTTACAAGTTAACATATAGGGTTTTATGTGATATCTCATGAAAATATTCAATTCAAGAAAACAAGTTTATGATGATCATCAACATATAAAAGTACATGTAAGAAATATAATTTTTCAAGAAAATAATCAAGGTTCATGCATGTAGACTCAAGAACCTTCAACTCTCATCTAAGACCATTATAGACACATGGGAGAACAATTTCATGCTTTTAGTTTAGCTTTACATACCTGAAACGAAGGTAGACGATCAATCTGGCACAAATATGTCTTGAAATCTTCAACTCCTTGCTCTTATTTCTTCTCTTTTAGCCAGAGGTCTTTTTCAGAGATTTAGAATGGCTTAAGAATGAGTTATATACTCTTTTTATGCTTAAAATAACCTATTTTGGTCATATATTAAGTCTAGGAGGGGTTTGGAAAGGTCTAGGATGCCCCTTGCAAAATTTGAAAAAGGGTCAGCTTTGGGGACGCGGACCGCGTATTTTTTCGATATTTTTCGTCGAAAATTCTCCGAAATCCCATACAAAATGTTTGGAACAAAAACTAAGTGTTGATCCACGATGGGTCCGCATCACAGACCTATTGCGCACCCTCACTAGTTCATAATTTATTACGAAAAACTATTTTTCGACCCGATTGCTCTAAAATTGGGTCAAGGCCATTTTTCCCACTCAATTTCTCATGCTGATCACATATTTGGTCTCGGATTCATAAATAGAACATGGAAAGACACGTTATGCGCACATCTCCGTTCTAGGGGTATTTTGATAATTTTATCGGGTGTTACATTCCATCAAAAAATGAAAAAAAGTGTGAAAAATCCGCGCCGCAGAGTTGAACCATCACGGTACTTAATATTTGGTTTTAAAAAGTAAAGGCATTCTTGAGGTCGTTTTCGCCCTAAAAATCAATAACCTATGCCATTATTTACTTTCACAAACATCATTCAAAGAATAGCGATTAGGGAAAAAGGGAGAAGGGCTAGGGCTTGACCAAGTTCTCTCCAATTTTCCAAGAAAACATATGCCTAGGTGTGTAAGGCCACTTAAAATTATATTTTTGTGCTTATTCTGTGTTTCTTAGCAAGAAATCTAGCCAAGAGTTAAGTCAGTTTCATTCCAGTGAAGTTTTTGAGAAATACTAAAGTTTTACCATGCAATTTATCACAATTATATTTCTTATTATAAGAATTTCATTGTTGAGCATGTTTCTTTAAATCATGAAGTATTATTATAGTTACAAGAATCCTAGTTGAGTTGAGAACTATTTCTTTAGCATGTCTTACTTGCATTGAGGAATGATTAGTTTACTACAAGTATTTACCAAGATTTATGTACAATATGAGCTAAAAGATTATGAGATTGAGTCAAGAGATAAGTTTGAGAAAAGCTAGTCTAAAGAAAATATGTTGAGCCAAGGCTCCGACTAGCAGATTTTTAGTTTTTTCCTGAAGTGGGATATTTGTTTTTTTTATAGTTATTGAGCAATCTACATGTTTTGGGACTAGTATATAGCACCTATATGGGTACGAGTTCAAATAAATCCAACCCCATAAACTACGTAACCAACATAGGATAGGATTGTACCAAATGTAGAACTCCTCATATGCCATTGACATGCAGTTTAAATGGATCCCCAACACTTCTTCACTTACCCTGGTAAGGTGTGGGATGACTCTAGCAATGGGGGCAAGACGTTGTACTATCACGGGGCTCATAATGATGGTTGTCGGTTAGAGAAACTCTCCCAAGTTAAAGTATATATTATTTTTAGGCACAGATTGAGTTGCACTTACTTATGCATTAAATTAGATATTTTATAATTTGTATTGCCTTTGTTATTGAGTTATTTTCTACATAAAGCCTATGATTTGAGCATTGTATTCTGTGTTTTCTGATTTGGCTATTTTACATATTTGTACATTCCACGTACTGACGTCCTTTGGAGCTAAATAATTTTATGATACAGACAGAGGTAACAGAGCCCCTCAATAGGCATATCATCAGACGACCCAACATTCCTACTACCCATTGGGAGACCTTTGTGCAATTAGAGGCTCGCTATTGTTATTCTTTTCAACTTCAGTTATTTCTTTTAGTTTGGAGTAGTCGTGGCCTGTCGCGGTACTTATTCTCTAATCATGACTTGTAGAGGCTTCATAGACCGATAGACAATATTTTAATATATCTCTTTTAGATTATTGACTTCTATGTTGGTCTGCTTTATTATGATTTCAGGCATTGATTTAGTAGTTGTACTAAACTCTTGCACATGTTTATTGCTTAAGTCTTTCGTTGAGTAAAGTAGCTAGCCCAAATGATTCGCTTGGGACAAGAAATAGTTTCTAAGAGTCAGCCACATCCAGGGTATAAACTTGGAGCGTGACATCACCTTAAAATTTTAGTCGGCTTTTGGTTTTATGTATGGGTTAATCTCTACAGATTTTGCCTATTAAATTCATTTCCAAATATTATTTACCAACTTGTATTTGTGGAAAAATTTTTAGCTCGGTCAAGGGATGGTTTTTGTTTTCTAGGTTTCTGATTGAATATTGCAATGAAAATTTTGATTGAATTTGGACTACGCACTGTAACATATATTTTAAGAATTGCGCTCCCAACAAAATTCACTAGAAACACCTGATTGAAGGTGGAAAAGTCTCACTATCACACCGTTACGCGTATTGATGTCAAGGGATGAATTATTTTGTTGGAAAACTATATGCACAATGAAAACATATCAAAATTGTACTGCTTACATGAATAATATATAATACATATAATTAAGCTAGAACATATAAACTTTCTGAAATTTAATTCGAAAAAAACCTCTTGAAGTATGAGTCAGTTCTGTAGTCTTTTGTAGTGTTCCCATACTTCAGTCTGCAGTCTTCTGTAGTGTTCCCAAGTGCACAGTGGGCAAGCATTATCTAGAAAACCTTATTCTCTTCTCTTTTTTTTCTAGGTTAGGAGAACTAGGGATGTCAAACGAGTATGAAAAATTGACTGAACCTAACCATACCGAATTGATTTTTATTATTTTTTCAATAAAAACGTGAACTTTTATTTAAGTTTATAACCATCCTGAATAATTGGGATGATCTTTTTAGTTTATAAAAAAATCCAAAAAATTTATAAACTGAACTGAATAACCTTACATGTATGTAAATATATTTTATATATTAACATGTGAAATTTAATATATAAATATATTTTATAAAAGTTTTCAAATATAAATATATCCTATGTCCTAGGCCTCTAGCTAGTATTGGACGACTTTAGATATTTGCCCTTTAATTAGCCTTTAATTAAGCATGCTTCAAATTAAAAGATACTATAATAGAAACTCTATCAAACAATCTGACATGGTCTATGCAAATATTCCTATATAAAGTTTTAGATAAAATAGTATGGCAAGAAGATTTTACATTCTTGATTTGTCTGGTGAACTAAAGTATTTCTTCAAAAATATATGTGCAAAAAGATATTTTAATAATAATGCATTTTGAAGTGAAACTTTAAAAATAAAAAAAAAACTGAAAATTAACCAGACCACACCAATACCGAAGAGAAACCGATATGATTGAGATGGTTTCAAAAAGTTGGGATGGTATAAGTTTTAAAAAAAATAACCGACCAAACTGTCCCATTGACACCCCTAAAGAGAACTCCTATTTTCCAATCCAAATCTGGAACTAAAAATAATGTATTCTCTTTGGGATTTTGAGTTTAGTTAAATATGAGCATTGTAAGGATCACAAAGTTAATTACTACGGGGTCACTATTGTGGAAATAATTTAAATAATAAATTTAAATTTTTCTTTCCATAATAAACTAGAAATAATCCCAAAAAATTTATAATAGCACTCCTCCATTTATATTTTGAATTTTTCATCAAACATTTGTGTAATTTTCCATGTTAAGATTGCATATATTAATCAATAAATTAAATTATTAACGAACCTAATTCTAATATTTATTTTCTTTAGAGCCTGCTTAACTTATTTCATGCGTTGGATTCATAAATCGATTTGCAAGGTTTGTCACAATGAAGACTTATAAGCTTCTCTAAATGGCATATCATCAATCTCTATAACTAACTTATTATTTCACCAAAAAATATTATTATCATTCAATCTATCAGACATATTGACTCATTTCAAAGTTCCATCTTTTAATAAATCAAAACAACAATTGATGTATACATATCATATATAATAGTTATATAAAAATTGAGAATATAAGTACATTTAACAGTTAGAGAATATGTTTTTATCAGTCAGTCTAAAAAAACTATTTGTATTTGGTCATGTTCAATACTCCCTCTGTCTCAAATTAATCGAATTTTTGAGGTTTTTTTCAAGGTTCAAAATAGTTGAATTGTTCAAAGTTCAAGATGAATGTTTGAAACTTCTTCCATATTTGTCCTTTCATTTATTGAAGTTTTATATTTTCTAAGAGACAAATTATACTACATATTTATGACTCCGCAAAGGATAATAGTGGAAAGTATGATTGAAATTTTGTTTTTAATTATTAGACCCCGTAATTAACTCAATAAAGGTCAATTACTCTTTTGGAAAATTGTTGGGATTGAGGTATATTTTAATTTAATTAACTTAAGGTGTGGAAGTATGGAATTAAGTGAATTTGGCGGATAAAAATTAAATTGAAGTCGGAAGTCCTTAATTGGATTTAAAATAGAAAA
>JAOTQR010000045.1:7821569-7849181 GCA_025774065.1 Solanum ossicruentum | reverse complement strand
TACCTAAATCTTCATGTAACTTCCCCCAAAACTTAGAGGTGAAGTGAGTACAATGATATAAGATGATACAGATGGGAACTCCATCCAACCTAACTATTTTCTTCACATAAATCTTTCCCAACTATTGTTCATTATAATCAACTCTGGCTGGAATGAAAGTGAGCTGACTTTATAAGCCCGTCAACCATAACCCATATAAAGTCAAACTTTTCCAAGGTCTTGGAAGAGCAACAATAAAAACCTTTGTCTATCCTCTCCTACTTCTATTTAGGAATTTGATAATTTTGACATTCATCTTGTCTGTGTTGCTCCTCTACCAGCAACACGATTACCTCATCGGCCACGACCTCTTTGGTTTCCTTCTCCCCGATCTTATGAATACCCTTTGCCATTATTATTGATGCCTACAGAAATCACAAGTCTAGTTTTCTATTGCATAAGGTCAGTTATATAAGAGCATGGACACTCTCTAATCACATGTCCAAAATTGTAATGATCTGGTCAAAGGGGGAAAGTGGTGATATTTTATCATTAATCACATGTCCAAAATTGTAATGATCCGGTCAAAGGGGGAAAGTGGTGATATTTTATCATCATCATCATCATCATCATCATCATCATCACCATCATCATCATCATCATCTTTTGATTATGCAAATATCACTAACCTTAGTGCAATTCCCACAGAATTGTTGTTGTGGACTGGCCATAATCTTTTTTATTTTTTAATTTATTATTGGTAATGCTCCATTATGTAGCTAATGGCACTCTTATTAGTGCCCTATAACTTATCCTTTAGAGGTATTCTGCTCTATTTAAATGAGAGCAATTCGCTCAAATCCAAGAGTCACGACAAAGATAGAGAGGGCAAAGGCAAAAAGCAAGGAAAAAAAATAAAGAGTTCATAAATAATTTGAGAGTTTTAGGGAGGTATTTTATTAGGTATAGAGCTTCGACAATTTTATTGTATGTTGCTCCTTTTTCCTAAAATTTATAAAAAGATATTTTATATAAATGCGTTTATTTTCGTGTACTTTTAAGTACCTTATTATGAAAATAGTATGTATATATTAAGTTGAAAACAAATATGTGATGCCAAAATTATTTTCCACTACTGTTAGTATGTCAATTTTAAATGGTAATTATTTATTTGACTAGATCGTGATGCTACAAATTTCATTCAAAAAGGGAAGGCCAAAATATTAAATTGACCGTGATTTGACTAAGGCAAGTGGACTTTCACAACTTTGTAATTCTCGTAAAATTCTCAAATTTTCCTTTCTCCTACGTGTGATATGTGAAATATTTTGATATTATACTAAATGAGATAATTAAAAAATGTAAATATGAGTTGACATGCTATTATGGTACTTGAATTGACAAATATGGTGAGGTGATGAGAATTCTATATTTTTGATATATATATTGTTGTGATTGGAAATAATGAGTGAATGTGCTTGTGAAATTCATATCATGTTCATTCATACCATGACATGCATATTTGCATTGATTCAAGTAAGATGAAAAGTATTGGGACCGAGGTCTTTACCGGTCGAGATGCCGAGTTCTTTGTCGCCGAAGTTATAATGATATTGTGACCGAGGTCTTTATCGATCGAGATGTGATGCCGAGGCTTCTACCAGTAAATTTATATTTTGACACTGAGGTTACTGCCGGTGAATTTATGATGATATTGTGATGTCGAGGTTTCTACCAGCGAATTTATTATGATGCCAAGGTCTTTGCCAGCATGTTTATGATAATATTGTGACGCCAAGGTTTCTGCCGGTGATGATGTGATGTCATAAATGCACAATGCATTGCATATCACCATTGCATACCATTGCATAGCATGATGTTGTCATTATGATTGATTGCGCTCTTAACTTATGTTTTGGAAATTGTAATATGATGCAATACCATCTTTATTATGTATTATGTATTGCTGGGCCAGAATAACATTTTCGTGCAGGTTATAGTCGTGGATATCGACTGGGACGAAAGGAGTTTGTGTATTCTATTAGACTTCCTCGTTTTGTTAGTTGACTTGCTGGGAACCGCGTGGTATTTTGGTAATCACCCTTTGCTTCTACACTCGTGTAGGTAGTGAACCCAGGTTGTGAATAAAAATTCCTTAAAGCGTCGAGGATTCTCAGGAGACGTAGAGAGGTAGCTGTTGTCATCTGGCTGACTCTTTTGTTCCTATTTCTTTTGTACTTATTCTATTTGAGAAGAAGGACAGTTTGGACTTGTATTTCTTTGATTTTTTGTATTTCTAGTGGCTTGTACACGTGACAATCATTCCTTGGGTGGGATTTAAGTTTATGGAAATTCTCAGTTTTAGTTATTTATTTTAGTTAAAATATTTCCGCGCGTTATATCTATTATCCTTTTTAAGTTATGGCTGACTTGTTCTGGTGGGATTGAACAAGTGCTATCACGCCCAATTTTTGGATCATGACAAGAATCCCCATAATTAAACCAACTATGATCAAGAGAAGGTCGAGTATTTGGCATAGAAGAAGCTTCCTAACTATTTTGAGCGACCATCTACTGAGAAGACCTAGAATATCTACTTTTAGAAGCAGGCATGGTTGACTATACTGACTGGGATACAATGGCCGACTTACCCAAACCACGGGAGTAAGAGCCTTGGAAATTACCTGACTTTTGGGCCTCTTAGCCAATGGCTTGCCGTATCACTTCCTTAACCTGCTTAACAAAGTCTGTCACCTTATTAAGGTTCTTACCCAAAGCAGTCTTATGAGTAAACAATACTTGTAGCTCAGAATTTAACCTTCTGATAAACAACCGGATCCTCTCCTCCTCTATAGTTACCAATTAGGTGGCATATCTGGACAAGACATGGAATTTAGCCTCATAAGTGGCTACGATCATACTGCCCTGCTCAATTATCATGTACTCATTCTTCTTGTGATCTCTCAAGGTTCGAGGAATATATTTCTCTAGAAACAAGGCATGAAATTGGATCCAAGCAAGTGATGGAAAGACAAAGGACCCGCATTCCATATAAGCTCTCCACCATTGTTTGGCTTCTCCTTGAAGCTAGAAAACTTTAAACTCTGTATCATGCTGATGCGCAATACCCAACTTATGTAATCTGTTATAGCAATCTAGAATAAATTCATAAACACCTCATTTTTTGTACCTTGGCACATTGGCGACTTCAACTTTAAGAATTTCGTAAGCATCTATGCTCTATGCTGGTCATCACTGGGCCTAAAGTTTGGTGAAAAAAAGCTTCATTTCCAATGGCTCCCACAACAGCATGATCCACATTAGCAATAAGACTAGTGGTAGAAGCTAGAGCGATGGGCATAGCAGGGATAGTTCCAAAACCAACCAACCTAGAAAGAAAACTAAGTACTTGTTATGAAATGTTGGGGTCCAAAAGGAGGGAGTCTCATAGCCTCAGTTTGGGCATTCTCTTCTATCTCAACATTTTCCTCCACCTTTAACTCCACATTATCTTCAATTCCCTCCTGAGGGTGTAAGCGAGACCTCTCTGGCTGGTGCCTCCACAACTTGGATAGTGCTCTTAGCACGTGCTACACTTCATCAGCCTTTTCTTCTCCCTCTTTCTCGACCCTTACCTCTTGTTGTGGGATCATTGGCTCTAGCTCCAAGCCTAACACCATTATAGTACATGTTAACCATATACAGACAGAAAGTGAAGGAAGTCAGATACCAAAATTTAGATTGCCAGATACCAATTGGAATCAAGGCATAACATAACAAGATTATAGAAGGAATATAAGAGATAATATTTCTTAAATTTTCATAGCCTCTCAAAGAAAAGTATAGACATCTTCGTACCATTTCATGAGACTCTACTAGACTCATTTTGGTATAGAGAGCATAGTGGTCTGAATAACTCACATAGCATTTGTACTTTTTTAGATATCATGATGGTGGTCTCAATGGTTCAAATAGGACTTACGTGCTATCATTTTATTGCCTTATATAAACTATTGATTATGCATAGTTATTTTTCTTGTAGACTCATTGACGGGGGCCTCACTGGTTGAGAGCGTACTTTTTAAATTAGAATATACTTACTTTTTTTATTGCTTGTGAATATTATGCACCATTGATAAATAATTTAGGAGGATTGATTCAAGCCTAAATTTTTGTCACGCCCCAAATGTTATTGATATTTGAAAACTATTTCTAATCCCAAGCAAATCACTTAGTCTAGTTAGCGTACTCAGTGAAAGACTCAAACAATAAGGACAAAATGATGCTTAATTTAAAAGATCACATATCTAAAGTCTTAATAGAGAATCAAAATAATCAACGTTGTTTAATATAACACCAAAGGAAAAAAATTAAAATATAGATAACTTAAATAAATCCCATATTAAAATAAAAAATTTCAATTTATCCCAATCTTTTCCATATTTAAAAAAATCCTATAAAATGTCAATTACACGGGGGTTATACATGATTCATAAGTCATGATTCATTGTAATCAATATTTGATGTAGTGAATCAAACATGTGTTGACTATTTTATTGCAATGAATCATATTGTATGATCCATTGTTATACAAACTTATACAAGTTATCTGATAAATTGAATCAAGCATGTGGTATATCGTATATCTTAATTCATTTTTATGAAAACTTGTTTGTATTCAATGGAGAGTATCTTAACACATGATACATCATTATTTGCATGATTCTTGGTTATAAAGTTTTTATACAAGTTATCGAATGCATTGAATCATGCTGTATTTTCAGCTAAGCATTTTATCCAGCATCTCACGTGCATAATTTTCACTACACCAAAACACACAAAAATCACTATATTTTCATAATGAATCAAATAAAGGATGGATGAAAAAAAAGAACGCAAAGAAGTTGGAAAACAATAACACAAAGAAGCTTGATTTAAACCTTGTTTAGAACCTTCCTTTCTCCCATGGATTCTTCTTCTCAGTTCAAATTAATTGAATCAAAAGTGAAGATTTGCAGGCAGACATGCAAGGGTTTGATGAAAATTGAAGAAATTTTGGGTTTTAGTTTAAAAAGAACACAAAGAAGTTGGAAGAAAAAGAAATAAAGATGATGTTAAAAAAAGAACACAGTGTGTGAAGAAGTGAGTCAAGTGTAAATAGGAAAATAGAGATTTTAGAAATTTATAGAAATAGTAGGGAATATTTGAAAATACTTAAACATAATATGGTACTTCCATAAATTTTTCTTGAAATATTCTCTATCTAGCCTATGAAGCCTCTAAAAGTCTGACTCTGAAATAGGTACCAGGAGAAATCCATGGCTACCCAACTAAAAAAGCAATAAAATGGGGATAAGAATATAAGGGCTCCTTTGACTGCAATGAGGCCTCACCAAAATTGAATAGGAAAGTTGGATCTTTAATGGAGCGCCTGTTGAGGATCTTTACAACTTGTATCTCCATCGTAAAAAATACAAGTAAAATGACGTTAGTACATGAAATATACGAGCATGTAAAATAGCCAAAAGGAACTCAGAATAGAATCTCAACTTTAGAATTAAACTCTATGATAGCTTAATTAATGAAAGTATGTCATGCAAGTAAAACATACACTTTAAACAAATTTAAAAGTGCAACTCAAAGTATAAAAGTAATTATAATACTTAAAGCTTGGAGAGTTTCTACAACTGACAACCATCACTATGAGTTTCGTAATGATACAACATCTTGTCCACATTGCCTGAGCCATCCAATACGTTACCAAGGTAAAGGACAAACTTAGCTTATAGATCCATCTTATAAGCCTTCTCAGAGGCAAGTAAGGAGTCATACAAGTTTGGTATGATCCTATCCTATTCTGGCTACGTAATTTATGAGTTTGAGTTGTTATTATTCTTACCAATATTGGTGTTTAATACTACTCGCAAAAATATCATTTTTATGCTCATATCTTAAGAGTCAAATTTACTCAAATAACCTATTCAATCTTTTGGGAGTTAGTCTAACTTTAACTTTTCTCAACTTACTACTTCTCATTTGTAATTATGATTTTCGTTCAAGGAATGCATAAGATATAGATTCTCTTCTCAACTCAATCTCAACATGTAAACATTTAAAAATTACTCATGTCAATGTTCAATATATATTCAAGGCATACATTTAACTCATTTATGCTCAAATTCTCTATAAGTATTAGAAGAAAATAATCATCCTTCATTTCAAAGAAGGCGTAACAAAAATGATTGCAAAATTTCTCTAGGTTCTTGTAGATGTAGCATTGTTTAATAACTTTAAAGAAATTTACTCAACTATATAATCATTAAAACAGAATACTACAATTAGTAAGAAATAATTATTAAAATCCTAGAATTTTTCACGAACATCGATGGAAATGATTTAAACCTGACTGATAGCTAAATTTCTAGGAAAAGCATGGGTATGGCACGAGAATAAGTTTTCGTGTAGCCTTACATACTTGTAGCACGAAGATTCTTGAAGAATTTGAAGGATATTATCTACCCTAACTTTTTCTCCCTGCTCTCTAATCACCGTTCTAAAATTTCTAGAGGTATTTTGAAAAGAAAACTGATGTTTGATACTGATATGAGACAGATGTTTGTCTCAAACGATGGAGTTTAAATCTAGGAAGGGTGAGAAAAAATTGAAATGCCTTGCTTAAAATTGAAAAACAGGCACAATGATGGACTTTTCCATCCCAGTTTATATTTTTTTGATAAATTTCGATGGGAAAAATTTGAATCAAAATTGGCCAAGTACGTGATGCGGACTTGGCAACCGCTCTTTTGGATAAGAAAGTTTTGCGCACAAAAATAAATACCCAAGTTGGTCCATTCTAGTTCATTTTTGAAATTTTTCTTAATTCTTAGTTTGGTCTTAACTTACGATGTTATAATTTTGACATCATCTGTTGGTTGCATTCCTCAAATTTGAGGCATGACAGAATCACTGATAATACCTCTTATATATGTGTGTGTGTTTGTGAGTGGAAATATTCAATTTTATGTGGCAAGCGCACATAATTTGCAAGATGCTTGAATTGTTTAAAGCATAACTAATTGAAATAAGTGTGGAAAAAGTCATCTTTCGCTTTTTCTATAGTTGTATGATCAAGGATAAGCAATGATTTAAGTATGGGGCGTTGATGATCGTCCACAAACATAATTTCTTTTAGCTAGATTTTTATCTTATTTTGTACCACTTTCATTATGGTTCAACCATAATATTAATGGTTGATGCTTATGATGTGAATTTTGAATGTAGGATTTATTTTTGAACTCTTGGAGTTAAAACAGATGCCTTGGCACCTTGAAGTTTGAGCCGAGATTCGGGAGAATTTAATCAAAATAGCATTGAAGTTGGAGGATTAAAGACGCATGAAAAATATAAAAAATCATGGCTTAAAATTTGGCATCAGACATAATTGTGCCAAATCTGATTAGTATCGTTTAGATTATTTGATCCAGTATGATGTATATATATGGTATAAATGCTTTTCAAAAATACACGAAAAGAATGAACATATAAAAAAGTGTCTAAGAATTGGAGATGACAAATTTTGCTACTTTTATCATCTCTTTGATTCCGTAGTTTCGATAAACATGATGTATTGATTGATATTTTCAGATTCGATATTTATTTAGTTTTTGAAACTTATGAATAGGATCTAATTTTATTAAATTTTGAGATATTTTTAATTGCTTTAATTATAAAAACAAACTTTCTACAATATATCCTTATATAAATATGATAGTCAAAAGAGGCTCCGAAAATGTATATCGTGGATTAATAATTATGACATTCATGGGAAATCGTCTGAGATTCATTTGTATCCGTAATTTTATAACATTCATGGAGCATCTATTTGTTTAAATTGTTTGGTTTGAATAGATAATAGAAAGGGGTATATCAAATTATGACATAAGTAATTATTTATTGAACTCGTAAGACCCAATAAATTTTTGAAGAGAATGATAAAATGAATAGGAGCTAATTGCTAAAACCTTGCATCTGTCGATAATTGTAGATCGTAATCATAAATAATGAAAGGTTTATCCACTTCATATTATTTGAATCAACTTCTATAAACTTAGTAGAAGTGGATACTTGAACTCTTAACTTGTTGGTGAGGATTCAATTCTCCACATTATAATTTTTTTTCCATTTTTCCTTTTCTTATCCCCAATTTTTTTTTAAAAAAAAATTAACTTCTATGATGATAATTTTTATCTACACTATTTTAAATCAGCGATGCACTTAAATTACACTATATTTTGCACTCGTCACTTGCACCAGAACAACTGAAATCAACAGTCTAACTTCAAAATTTCAATGTTGGTTTCAACACTTAAAATGTATCTAAGACCTAAGGTTACAAACCAAATATTTAAATCACTCCTCAATGTGTTTTAAACCTGTTGAAAATATCAAATCATCGATTTGCAATAGACATGATTAAATATTGACCTTGGTCAACTCAAATCTTCAAATGAACTAGAAACTCAATCAATGATTGAACATACGTCTGATTTCCACATTCGTCTAAAACATCTGTTAAAGTCATATATCAAGATTTAGATCTTAAGAAATCGTCAAAATTCAATTACGGCCTTATTCAATTATCCTGAAATATTGACTTTAGCCAAAAATTTCATTGCCAAAACTTTTAAAACTAGAACTTCTTCAATAAAATGCATTTTTCACCTTGAAAATCATGTCACTCTGTTGACATCACAAAAAGTTCAATATCGTGGCAACTCGATAAAAAAAATAATAAAATAAAAGAATTTAAAAGAAAAATAATTTAATTTTAGAGTCGTCAACTAATTTTAAGGATAATTAGGAAACCAACTAATTATTTACCAAATAGTCTGTAAACCAAAAATTTCGAGTAATAGTTCAAGTTTTCGAAGGGAAGATATTAGCACCCTTCAGAATCCACAATTGTGGGTCCCGGCTGAACTCATTTTTATAATTTGAGGAGGAGATATACAATATAAAATAAGTATAATAATTACAAAATACATACAAACAATGAAATAAACAATAATATGAGAAACGTCTGTCGAACATCAATAACATGCACAATAATGGACAAATAAAGAATAAACTAAGATTATTCCCGTCTGTTTTTATCATGGGGAGGCCTCGAAATCCGACGGATAGATTCGTCATTGGTCAAGTTTAACAAATAACAAACTTAAACTAGAAACCTTGAATTTTAACATATAACAAATATCAGTCTACACTAAAATTTTCCGTCCTTTTGAATTGGAAGGTCTCGAAATCTGACGGATAGATCTTTCATGGGCCAAGATTAACAAATAACGAACTTGAACTAGAAAACTTGAATTTTAACAAATAACAAATATCAATCTAAACTAAAAATTTTTGTCCTTTTGAATGGGAAGGCCTCAAAATCTGACGTATAGATCTTTCATCGGTCAAGTTTAACAAATAACAAACTTAAATTAAAAAACTTGAATTTTTACATATAACAAATATCAATCTAACTAAAATTTTCCGTCCTTTTGAATGGAAAAGCTTCAAAATTCGACGGATAGATCTTTTATCGGCCAAATTTATACATAATATATCAAAACAAAGACAGCAATAAATGAAGCTAATAATAGAAAACAAAGTATAATAATAGTTTAATAAATAAATAAGTACTACATCATAAAACAAAGTCAAATCAAATTTGTAACCAATTTAGATATTCAAAATGAGAAAGAAAAAAAAAAGAAACAAAAATAACAATACTAGAATCATAAATCTCACTAAATAATACAGATCTCATGGATTAACAACAAAACAAAATGTATATAATTTAACCAAAACAAAACAAACAAATAATAAAGGTAATCAAAATGTAAAAATGGAATAGTTACAAAAATAAATTAACTAAACCAAAGTAATTATCAAATGGAACAAGGAAAAGATAAAATAACCATGCTGTGAATGATAAGCAATAATTATGAAAGAACACCAATTATTAACTTTTTAAAAAAACAACAAAAAAGAGTGAAGTTAAAAATAATGAATAGTAACTAAAATAATTAAAAGTAAATAGAATGGTAATAAAAATCAGCCTGCATTCACAATCAGAAGCGTAAAGGAAGATAAGAGTAAAATAATATAGAGACGAGGTTACCAAAACCGTCGGAGTTTTGTCGGAGATGACTTATTATTGCTGACTGTTCGTCGGAATTGAGTCACGAGCTGGAATCATTAATGGTCTGGAAACTCATAACTTCGAGCTCGTCTGGTAATGGGGTTTTGGGGTGGATTTTTGGTGATTTTCTGATGGGGTTTTTAGGTGGTGTTTGGAAAGTTGTTTAATGGTGTGATTTGGGATCATTTTTGTGTTGGTTTGTTGGTCGGAAAATGGGTGGTTTTGAGTTGATTTTGTTGGCGTTTTGAGACTGAAATGGGTGACCTTTTTTGGTGGTTTTCGAATGGTAATGTTGGGGGCTGGTTTTGGGGCCTGAAATGGTTGTCGTTTTAGGCTGGTGAGGGGGGGTCTAATTTGGGGTCGAAATGGTGGGTTAAGGGCTGTGTTTGGGCTGGTCGGAACAGGGGTTTTAGGTGCTCATTTGGGGTCATTTTGGTGGTGTTTTGGGTGCATTTTTTCGAGCGAATAGGGGTTGTGTTGACTGTTGTTTTGCGATGGTGTTAATAGGCCAAAAATAGGGTTGTTTGGTGAGTTTTCATGGCTGGTTGTTTTGGTGTTATTGGTGAAGAAATGGAGGTTTCCAGTGAGCTTGGAGCTTGCACCTGGTTATGTGATTTGAAGGTTGTCTGTGGGGTTTTGGGCGGCGTGAGGAAGAAGAGGGTCGGGTTGAGTCTGGCTGTTATCGACGGGAGCTCTAGTGAGCTTTCGTCGAAGGAGATAATGAATAGTGAAGGTCTAAAAAATCTAAAAATTACAAAATTTTAATCTAAATATTATTCATCCACACCTAATTATACACACATTTCATGACAAAATCTAATGGGCTAAAAAGATAATGGATCCAAATTGTAGGCCAATTGGACATACGCATATAGTTATATCTGGATAAGAAAGAAACGAATTATTGTATACGTTAAAATTTAAAATTAAATTAATCAAAATCTAATTAATATTTTAAAAATAAAAGTGATTATCAGAAATAAATTAAAATAGCTTAAAGTATTTTAAATTATTTTAAAATATTAACATAAAAAGTAAGAATTTTTCGAAGTGTTGGGTCAAAATTGGGTGTTAACAGTGGTCCCTTCTTTGGATATGATCGATGTAAGCGATCGTGGACAAAGAAACTTGACAAATCCAATTTTGACCAAATATATGACCTTCAATATGACCATTCTTGACTGCGGTGGAAGTTGTTCCTCAATTCCAAAAGTTCCACACTGTTGCATCTTGGTTGACCTGGTTCGCACCTGTGAGAATGCATCCCTTTGGGTGTTCTCAACAGAAAAAAAATACACAAAACTTTATTAGTAGAGTCAAATTTAAAGGAAAAAGTGGCATCACTTTCAATACTATTGTCATCCTCTTTCAATGCACGTTGACAACCTTCTCTGACTTCAGAAGCAAGATGTGAGTCCTTAGAAAAAACAAATAAGATTCATCGATAGGATATAAATGCATGTCCATTGATAGGAAGAATGAATATGATTCCTTAAATATAATATGAACGTATGCTCATCTTGGCAATGCAAAATAAATGAATATGCAAAATGAATGAATGAATGGTCTGCTCGGCAATGCAATGAATGAATGGCCCTTTCGGCACTGCAAATGAATGAATGGCCCTCTCAGTGATGCAATATGAATGAATGAATGCTCCTCTCGGCAATGCAATATCAATGAATAAATGACTCTCTCGGCAATGCAATGTGAATGAATGGCCCTCTCGGCAATGCAAATGAATGAATGGCCCTCTCGGCGATGCAATATGAATGAATGAATGCCCTTCTCGGCCATGCAAAATGAGTGAATGGCCCTCTTGGTAATGCAATATGAATTAATATGCAAAATGAATGAATGGCCCTCTCGGCGATACAATATGAATAAATATGCATAATAAATGGCCCTCTCGGCAATGCAATATGAATGAATATGCAGAATAAAAAGACCTCTGGACAATGCAATATGAATGAATATGCAGAATAAATGGCCCTCTCGGCAATCTAAAATGAATGAATATGTAAAATGAATGGCCCTCTCGGTAATGTAATGTGAATGCATGGCAATGACACTATCACATCCAATAGTGCGATGTAAAAATGAATACAAATGACACTACCACCTCCGATAGTGCGTTGTAAAATGAATGCAAATAACACTGTCACCTCGGATGGTGCAATATAAAATGAATGCAAATGACACTACCACCTTCGATAGTGCGATGTAAAATGAATGCAAATGACACTACTACCTCCGATAATGCGATGCAAAAATGAATGCAAATGACACTACCACCTCCGATAGTGCGATGCAAAAATGAATGCAAATGACACTACTACCTCTGATAGTACGATGTAAAAATGAATGCAAATAACACTACTAGCTCCGGTAGTGCAATGTAAAAATGAATGCAAATAAGACTACCACCACCAATAGTGCGATGTAAAAATAAAAGCAAATGACACTACCACCTCTGATAGTATAATGTAAAATGAATGCAAATTACGCTATCACCTCCGATAGTGCGATATAAAAATGACTGTAAATGACACTATCACCTCCGACAGTGCAATATAAAATGAATGCAAATGATACTACCACCTTAGATAGTACAATGTAAAATGAATGCAAATGACGCTACCACCTCCGATAGTGCGATGTAAAATAAACGCAAATGATAGTACCACCTCCGATAGTGCAATGTAAAATGAATGCAAATGACACTACCACCTCCGATAGTGCGATCTAAAAATGAATGCAATGATGATAAAAAATGAATGGATGAAATATGAATGAGGACTACTGCCTGTAGCAATGCAAATTGAAAATAATGTCCTTTCATTGGTAGGATGACAATACTTTCTTTCAGCGATGCTGGAAATTTTGAAGTCAATTTTGAACTTCTAGCCATGGTTGAAACCATTTGAAGCTGACCATCGAGTTTCTGACAGTACTTGATAGAATTTTTGAGGTCTTTCTCAAAAATTTAGACCTCAAAAATTCTGTTCCAGTTAGATTTTGGCAGATCTCAGATAGTTGATGGAGGAGTCTCACATTATTGTAGAATTTTTGAGACTTTCTCTCAAAAATTTTATCCCAGTTGCATCTACTAGCATAATCTCCAATCTTGACTTGCTGAGAATGACATCCTTCTTATGCATTTTGCCATTTTTCTGAGATTCCATCCCAGTGTTCTTGTAAAGAGGAACGAAAATCCCTGAGGTGCATGACCGAACCCAAACAATGCTCCTTTTTCCCCTTTTTTCTTTTTTCTATTTCTCTTTTTTTGTTTTCTTCTTTTTTTCTTCAAAAAAATAAAAAATGTAAAGAAAATAGTCAAATCTTGATCAGAATGATACCGACAGTTAGTAATACATAAATTTTTTTTTTCTTTAAGAATGATTCAATGAAATAAGATAAAATATCTCACAATTATAGGATATTAAAAATGGAAGGGGAAAAAAATCTAACATCTCTTTGAAAAGGTATTATTTTAATAAAAAAAAAGATACTTGCCTTTTTTAAAAAAAAAATAAAGAATGTAAAGAAATGGTTAAATCTTGACCACAATTGATACTAACAGTTAGAAATACATTAGATTTATTTCATTCCTTCCCTCTTTTTCTTTTTTGACTGAAATTGAATTCGAAGTAATTCCTATATATTCAAGTGATACCTCAAACATACTTAAGCATTAACAAGATTTGTTCATCTTACTTCAAACAAAGATTTGAAACCAATCTTCTTGCTTCAAATGCCCTCACAACAAAGAAAGTTTTATCTCACACATGCATAAAAATATTAAATTTAAAGACATTGTGCAAAATACGCTCACACTCAAAAAGATATTCAATGCATGCAATTGTGATACTATATGCTTGGACATCATGCAAGTCTCCACTAATATGAGAATGTTTGGATGAGATCATGTAGGACTTGATATTGGCTTGTAATGTAGGCTTAAGGACTGTGTAGGATATTTATTTGGGATATAAGTGATTTAATTCCTCCTTGAGCGCTATAACAAATTTGTACTTTTAACAACTGATACGCATTTGATGCTTGATCCTTTTGTTGTCTCTTCCTTATTGTTTCAACTTCATAGAGACTTGAGACATTATTCATTGAGAAACTTTTCGTTTTACCCCCCATTTTTCTTTTTGTTAGAGCAATTTTTTCTTGCCTTTCTTTAACTTTGCAGCGGGTATTTTGCCTTGCCATATTTCTTCTGACTTTTTCTTTTTTCTTTTTCTTTTTTTCCTTTCTTTTTGTTCTTTTTTTTAAAAAAAATATTATTTTTTTGTCTCTAGAAGTCATTTTTGAATTCTTGATTTTGAGACTTTGTGTCTTTCACCTTTGACAATTTCAAGCTTGCATCTTTTTTTTATTATTTGCATATTTTTTGTATGCTCAAAAAAGATAGGTCAAGAGGGGGATCGTGCATGTAAGCACTAGGAAGAATAACGATGAAGAGATGGTTGTCCAAAGAAAAGGCTTCAGACTCAAAATTGGGATAAACTAGAGATTAGTTCATTTGGCAGACTTTGAAAGACACAAACGGGTCAAAGAAGGCCTACGATCCTTTCTCAAATCAAACATTACTCAGGATTTCGCCTCAATAAACATTCAGGCTAAGTTCTAGAACAACAACGCGATGCAATGAATTTTTGATCTAAAGCTCACCACACAATGTACTTGAAACTATGAGGTCAGTTAATCTTATCATGAACTCGCGCAAGAGAATTTTCAAGTATCACAGAAATATAATAAGAGGTACCAAAAGAATTTCTAACTTACCACAAAAATTAATTTTTCGATCATCTCGTCAAATATTTACATACTTCTAACTATTGGTCTCAATTGATTTGAAGATATGACTTTTAAAAATATGTACACAATTTTTTTTCTTTTTTTTACATTTTGAAAATAATGAATACCGAACCCAAGAAGGGTTGTCTACGTATCTCAAACAGTTGAGAATCAGGTATGCATAGTTCATAAAGATATGATATGCACAATTTTTTTTTTTGATAATTGAAAAATGAGCACCAAACTTAAGAAGTATTGCTTACGTATCTCAAAGAATTGAGAATCAGGTACGCATAGTTCGTAAGGATATAGTATAAAATATGTACAATTTGACTCTTTTTTTCCTGAAAATTGAAAAAGGAGCACCAAACCTAAGAAGGGTTACCTACATATCTCAAAGAATTGAGAATCAGGTACGTATAATTCAGACAGATATAGTATAAGATATGTACAATTTGACTCTTTTTTTCTCTTTTTTTCCGAAAATTGAAAAAGGAACACCGAACCCAAGAACGGTTGCCTACGTATCTCAAAGAATTGAGAATCAGGTATATATAGTTCATGAGGATATGATATAAAATGTATATTTTTTCAGACAATTAAAGTATTTTTTGAAAGAAAAATAACATGAATGAAAAAAGTCAATGAATATATTTAAGGACAATCTATTCAGATTAAAGAAACTTTCAAACAAAAATCTTTTTTTTTCTTTGTGTGTGTGCATAAAGAATGTAAAATAAACAAAGTGAAATGTGTTTATTGTATATAAAATAGTATACAAGAATTAAATTATACACAAAATCTGCAAAAGCTATTAATTTTCTAGGCAATTAAGCTTAAAAGCTATAATATGATAGAATAAGAAAATTTTTATGCAACTTATTGGATATCATGTTTTACAAATCTTTTGATGCTACTATGAGATGTGTTATTTTGCTGCTCTTGCATGTTGATTGAAGATATTATTTATTGTGATGTTAGATTAGTTTAACTAATTATTATATTTGTTTCCTTGTATCTATTGCAGACCTCACTTGTGGGATTACCACTGGATAAGTTGTTATTTGTTTCCATCTATATCGTCTTTGAATATATAAGATAATATCAAGGCAATATGTTATTTTCTTATACTTCTATGGATTTTTATATTTTTTTAGTTTATTGAAAAATAACTTCGTAATTTTTGCATTGTTTCAAATTTTGACTTTTAAAATTATTGTGTTACTGACATTTCATTTACAATTTAAATGTAACAAGCAATTTTGATTAAAAATGGTGTAGAAGAAATTGATCACAACATGAAAAATGTATTCATTAGTACATCTATTTTTATCAACTTTGTAAATGATATACTAATGTAATTAGTACTCCGACATTTGTAAGTGCCAAAGTACATAATTATCTTATTTCAACATCCATTAGTATAACATTCACATGTATATATGAATAACATATTTGGTAATTAAACTACGTTCAATAATCTGATCACAAATATTGCTCAATTTTAGATTTCTATTAAGATTTTACATTGAATCCGTGTTAATACGGACATAATTTATCTAGTTTATTTTAATTCAACATACGTAGTTGCATGATCGTAACATATATATCCTAGAATTCAAGAACAATTACACATATAAATAAAGCAATTCACTCTTCAAAATCTTGAGCCATAATAACATTTATCATAATTCATCAATAAGTAAAAAAAAAATATATTTTCAGAATGGTCAGCAACAGGCATATCGGATGAAAACAACATATACAATAATAATAAAAGCTAAGGAAGGATAGCAGAGGAAGGAAAAAATGACAAACATATACAACGTTACAAATTTAATTCCAAAATATAATAGTTACTTGTACAAAACTACTATAAAAGAGTACAAGTCTCAAAAATAGACTAAAAATATACAAACTTGGCTCCAAATATAAAAAACTGGTCATGAGACAAGATGACCCAAAATATCATGAGCTCACCCTCAGTCGTTGTTATCCTCGCAGTAGGCTCAAAAGTAGTGCTAGTAATTGATGCTCGGACCTACAACACGAAAATAGATACAGAGTCTAGTATAAGTATCCAAACAATAGATACATAGCAGAAACTATAGGTCAATGGAACTTAAAAAGTAAAGTCAATAATGAATTTTGAGAATAACACCAACAAGAGGTCAAATGAGCGGGAAGGTAACTACGATCTAAGTAAGAATCACCCGAATCTAGAATTTAAATAGAATTGATCACCCGAATCTAGAATTTAAATAGAATTAAAAGGCAGGGACCTGATTGAAATCTAACTAAACTTGTCATAACCCACACCTCCGTGAATGACATCCACACTAATTTTTTGATAGAAAAATCAACTTCTAGCTATAACTCAATCCAACGGCAACAATTTCAAGACTAAAGCATGTGAAATAAATATTAAAAGAGTTCTAAATAAATGAAAGGACGGATTTTTCATAAACTCCATCATACTTAATTATAGTCGAAAATATCTCTAGAACACAAAAATATAAATATCAAAACTCTAAACAAACTTGCAATAAATGAATATATTAGTTAATTCATATATCATTAATATAAACAATTCAACATAACTTTGGTTAGCTACTGACTCTTACATAACTTTAATCAGCTACGAAAATGATCTTATATATGGTGATGACTAATGATATATAAGAGAGAACATAAAAAGACAAAGAAAAAAAAAACACAACCCCAGAAAAGGGAGCACAAATTTGACTTTTTAGAACAAATTGTCGTGTGGGTATTAAAGGAAGATAATTATTTAACTCAACAAACGCAGAACTATGAATCTTACAAATATATATCAAGCAAATTTCCTCACGTTAACCTCTCTAACTGACCGTATATATTTAAAGAAAACAAACCCATCCATGATGGATATTCATTCCTTATATTGTTTGTTATTGATATAGTAGGATCGAGAACAATCAAACATGTAAATGTTATTTGTGTTTTAAAATAAAATTAATATTCAAATTATTCTTGAAAAGTAGTAAATCAACAACAACAAAATAAAAGAGAGAAAAATAAAATTAAGAATCAAGTTCATTGAATTTACAGCGTTGCGGAACTAGTCCACCCAACTGTAACAATGAAGTTTAAAATTCTAAATGTTTCGAGGGGAATTACGGACTTTTCTCCATCCCTCCTAGACTTAATCCACGATCAATATAGGTCGTTTTGGCTAAAAGGGGTTTCAAAACTCATTCCTAAGCTTTCTACGCTATTCTAACAAAAGCTAGGGCTAAGGAGAGAAGAAGAGCAAGCTAGAGTTTCGAGTTCAAGCACAAAGATCGATAGAGGATTGATTGTTCTTCCAAATTCCAGGTATGTAAGGCTACCTAAAGCATTGGATAGAGTTCATCCACGCTTCCCTTCGTCTACTTGAGTCAAGTTTGCGAGTAATAACCAAGTAATACAAATCCTGTGATTTTAAGTTCTAAGTTTCTTGCATTTATTTGAGTACTCATGAATATACTTGAGTAAATTGATGAGTTGCATTATTTTTACCATGAAATCGGAATACTAATCGTATGTTTGGTAGCCTAACCCTAAGTTTCATTGTTTTAGTGTATGCTGACTGAATTGAGATCATGAATCTAATTTTCTGAGTTGAGTAAGTTGAGCATATGGAGTACATTTTCTTATTTTACATATGCACGTGATGAGTACTTAATATATCTTATGTGTTGAGCATGATTGATATGATATTAACTGACCGTAAAAGTGAGAGTCTTGCATGATGTGAATTGGAGTCTTGAGTTGCCTCATTGCATTGAATGTTTATCCTGAGTTACTAAGCTATTTGAGAAATTGAGTTGAGTTGTTTTGAGATGAGTCAAAGAGATGAGCTTGAGTTGATGTTCATGAGCATATTTTAGTCTTGGAAAGAGTGTATTGAGCACCGAGTTGGGTAAAAGAAAACGCCCCAGAACTATTTTTCTAGTGTAGGATAGTCGTGCAGTTAACTCTAGCGGCTCATGTCCCAATAGATGGACACACTTTTTAGATCCAAGAGAGAGGGAGATGTTGACGTCCTTTACCTTGGCAAGTTTAGGACAGACATGACAACGGCGTCTGCTTCATTGTGCATCACCGAATTCATAGTACTGATGGAGAGTTATGTCAGTTAGAGAAACTTCTAAGTAACATTTGATTGAGCATATCATGATTTTCGAATTGAGTTGCATAAAACATTGAGTCTAATTTTAAAGCATGATTTCAAACTTTAAACTTGCATCATTTATTTGAGCTGAGTTATGAGATGATGAGTTAAGTCTTAAGTCGAATTAGTTGATTTGAGTCTGCGCGTTATTTGTTTTCTTGAGCTATTTTACTTACTAGTATATTCTATGTACAAACGCTCACTTGGTCTTGCATCGTTAATGATGCATACACAGATGATAGAGGATTTTAGCAGGCGCACCGTTTAGGTTCAGTTTCCTTGTTTCGAGAGTTGATGAGCCCTCCACAGAGCCTTTCTTTTATTTTATTGGTTATTTCTATTTTCTCTGAGTTGGGTAGCTATGGCTTGTCATGGTACCATCTAGATGTTTAGAGATAGAGGTTTCACGGACTACGAGTAGAGAATTGTTGAGTATTGTTTATTTATTCCTTTTTCCAAACTTGGTCAATTGAGGTTGTTTAATAAGAGCTTTATTTCTTCATTGATGACTTGTACTTGAGTAATTCTTCTACTGTTAAGTAAGATGTGACAATGAGGCCAGGTGGTTTTCTTGGGGAATCAACAATGATTCTTCAAGTGTCGGTCATGCCGAGGGTACCCGCTCGAGACTTGACAGTTATTCGGGTATAAAATGTTGCATAAGTTTTACCATGTTTGGTAGTATTTTTATACCATGTATAAAATTCAACACGTTTTTGTACTATGTTTGGTTAGAGAACACCACATAATTATCACATGCATAAATTATGAGGCAATTTATGTATTATTTTATGCGGGAAAGAAAATGAAATAAGTTATACCTGAATAACTAATGCCTAAATAAAAATATTAAATGACAACTTTACCCTTATATCACTCTCAATAAATATACTCCAAATTCCTTTTGGCATTCAGATCTTCTCAACTTTACCCTCTGGAGCCTGATTGTGAAGCTCAACTGAGTGACATGTTTCCTGTTTTGAAAAAGTGAAGCAAGGATTTCTGTCAACATTCATTTTTACCTTGGAATGACATTGTTTTCCTGGCGTTTATTCCTACCATATGTACCCTTCAATTTTTTTCTTTGGTTATTGAACAACTTGTAGCAGCAGCAATTTTGGTTTATATGTAATTGTACAATTCCAGTATTTTGGCATAGGTAGCACGAATTTACATTTTATGATTGATTCAACTCATCATTCTTCACATGGGTATAATTGTAAACAAATATTTTACTTGTAAGAGTATATAATGTTTGTTAAGTTTAATTATTAAACCTTGCATAACTAATACCTACATTACTATACGTGCATAACTCTAATCAGCAACCAAATGACCCCTTAGTGTTAAACACTATTCTCTAAATTATTTTTCAAAACTTAACACTAGCATTAATTAAAATAAGGATTAATGTGATAGTATACTTATATTCAAATGGAATATGTCAAGTCAAACGATGACAAGTAAAAGTAACTAAAAGAAAGTCAATCACTATTTGTTTACTGATCAATTCCTTCACACCAACATCACCACCACCTATTGTGTAGTTAGGTTACAATTATTGTAATATTAGAAAACAACATACCCTGAATTGAAACGGGATTTTAGAAATATGCCAAATTTGACATTAAAAGTTTATTTATGTTTGTCTAGTCTGGAACCATATATGATGTGAAATCATTTATTTGAAAGTAAAACCATTTAATTTCAATCCCAATTAATGTTGTTACATGCACTTTTTTTCACTTTCAAAATTCAACCCCGTTACGTTAGAGAATATATAGTCAAACAAGAGAATAGGACTACAAAAATTCAAAGTTTGAAAATGCAAATGACGTATAGAGTTGGTTTATAATAGAGGTCATCCTATGAATATACAAATAATTACTAGATCAAAATCTCTAGGTACTCTCTCTAGAAGAAGAATCTAAATGGTGTCCGTCGTCCTCGAAGGTTAAGTGAATTTATTTTTTTATCGGATTGGAATAAATTAAAAATTTTAAAGCAATCAATTTGACATAATATACAACTCAAAAGATAAAAAAGTATGATTAATCTCTTTATATACGTTCCAATCTCGAAATACTAATTATACAAATAAAAATTCGCTTCATTATATAGGTTCTTTTTCATATTGATAAAATTTATGGGACAATTATTTAAAAGTACTTTTGAGCTACAATACCTGCTGTATGATAATGCAAGGTCGGGTTACGCATACTTATTATTTTATCAGTAATCAAATACGTTTCTCAGCATAGATATTGAAAACTCTATCCACTAACTTTTAAATAACAAGAAATAAATCATTAAATAATTTTTTTTTCTCTGCTGAAAAACTAATATGAGTCATTTGTAACGTGCATACAAATTTCAAAGTCCTTGTTAATTACACTCAATATTGGGAAGACAAGCCATAACTGATGCATAAATTGAGAAAATCTTTAACAAAGAGTGGTCAATTAAAATAATGATCAACAATTATTTGAATGGTAATTAAGTAATCAAAGGGCTAATAAACTTTGATTTCACCACTTAGACAGACTGGAAGACACTTATGATCTATGAAGAGGGAATATTATAATCTATCCTCAATCCTTCAACATCTTCTCCTTATCTTTAAGGGGGAATTGAATTTTTTAAATCTATTTATTTTCTTCAGATTTAAGAAAAATGACTTCTATTCAGAAATTAAGAAAAATATTTTTTAAATTGAATTTTTAGTAGCTAATTTTCAACCAAAAATTTGTGGTAATTAATTTTTTTTATTTATGATCTAATTTTCTAAAATCAATATGAAACGCATCAAATATTATCACACAAAATACTAAAATTACTTTTCAATCCGAATCTCTTACTACGCAATGTACCATTCATAATAATATTTGATGCTTCTAATATTGATTTTAGGAAATTAGATAGTAATCAAAAATTAATTATTTTTTTTAAAAAAAAAGGTTTTAGTGGTGGCTTTTAGTTTCCACTAAAAATTAATAGTTATTGCTAGGTAAAAATTATTGAAACCCTTTAATGACAATATCTTGATACTTTGTGACGACTTTAATTGATGTTCAAAGTCTAATTTGTTGTAGTGAATCCTAGTTGGCAATGGTTAGATGGAGAGATCACCCCACTTGACGTGCTTTAGATACTAGAACCCTGGCCCACTTAACTTGTCACATCACTGAAAAGTTAAGACATTAACTCTTCGAGGTACTGTGATCTCTTGAAATAATGACAGGGGAAAAATATAACAGAGAGTATAAATAATCTATTTAGCATTAAAAATTTTTTTTATCCCTTTTTCATAAAATTAATCTCAAATTTTATTCCAAAATTATCATTCTTTATGTCCTGTACCAAACAACCCCAGCCCAAAAGGCTTCTTCTCTATGCATCTCTTCCTATAAGTGCGTCAATCAATTTCATGACTCAATATCTAGAATCCAAGATAAATTCTGTGAGAGCAGTTCTATCTATCAACTATGAGATTAAATTTTTTGTGCGGTGACCATAGCTTACCTTTTTTGAAAGGCTTAATATATACACCTCTTAAATTTTTCACCAAAATTTCTACACTTAAACTACAACTTATTGAGCACCTTAACAAATAAAAAACTTTTCAATGTTTTTTTAAAAAAACACGTATTCGTGAATATTTATTAAATAACTAAATTAATCACAATAAATATATCATCTCCTTTAGTTATACACATCAAACTCGCTTACTAAAACTAATCCATATAAATTAAAAAGAAGTGACATCTCAAGTAATTTAACTAATTTCCAGTGAGCTGAGGAAAGTGAGTAATAGAAACACTTTCTCATGAAAATTTAGAAGCAAAGTCACAGGGCTGTCTTTGTACAAGCTGTTTTAAAAGATGTCATTCACTTTAAACTTCGTTTCCCAATCTCTTGGAAATTACCGAATTCCTTTCAGCATTTCTCTCTTGCAAGAAAGAATCAAATCATCCCATGATAAACTTATATGATAACACAACTATATTCATCAGCTCAAATTGTCTTATACATCAGTCATCATAATGTTCTTATAATTACACTATAATTGACACGTGAAACTTGAAATCGAAGTCGAGCTACATCATGATAAAGAACAAGAACGAGAAGCATGTACCTGGAAGCAAACGAGCAGACGAAATATAAGCATATAAACGGGACAAGGAAAATAGCAGCCTGGACACCCATCCGTTCTGAGCAAAACCAGAAAGGCTCACAATCTATTGGAGAAGAGTGTACACTAGGCAAGGCATATAAACTGTGTAGTAATTTACTCGCAAAAAAAGAAATACTCAGCATGACGAAACTGCAGAACAAAAAAGACAATTGATTGATGGCCATGAGTTTAACGTGAGTTGGCCAATACCACATCCAAGATACAGATTCATATACTGTGTAGAAAACATAATGAGGGAACTGGGTGGAGAAAATCTTTAACAGGACTAAACCCAAAATGAAAAATTCCATACTAGAAAATTTCCCCTCCATCACTGCTGCGGCCTTGACCCAGCTCATCTTGCTTCATCACGATCTGAAGGAAAAAGCTCGATGTACCTTGATCCAATCATCATATTGTCCCTGCACATAGCTTTCTTGGCCTCCTCAGCCGATGCAAATTCCACATAAGCATCACCAGTTGCTTTTCCATCAGTACGATAGGTAATGTTTATCTTGTCATCTGTGAGGTTAAATTCCTTACCAAAAAACTTGAGAATATCAGATCTCTTACAACGGTATGGGAGACCTCGCATCTTCAATATCTCTGTGTACTCCATTTGCTCTTTGTTCTGGGCCCTCTTTGGACGATGTGGAGGAGAAGCACGGTAGTCAGATTCATAACCTCCTTCCTTCATCTCAGCAGCTATAGCTTGGTAATAGTCTTGCTTCTTGCAACTGAAAACCTCAACATATCTCCTCCCCATGTTCTGCCTATCCCTCTGAAGAGCATAATCTACTTGAATGTGACCAGCAAAGACAACAAATGCTTCTCCAGAGAACCTACCATCCTTGTTGACCACAAAAATATCCACAATGTCCAGGCCAGCAAAGAACTTGTAAATGTCAATTTCAGCACAATCGAATGGAAGACCCCTTAAACGAACAACAGGAAATGCAGAAGGCCGAGATCTGCTATCATAGTCAAAAGCCTGCCGATAGCCACTTGCACTGCTGCTCACTCCGAAGTAGGGATTTGATTCCATCATTCTTGGTCTCTTTGAGCCGATCTCGTACCCATCTGAAACCCCCCCGCTCCCCAACATTGCCCTTCATTATTGATACCCAGAAAAAAAAAACAAAATTCCCCCACTCAACCTTGTTAATAAAAAACCAAACCCAACCCATATTTTCTCCTACAACCTAGTTTCATACACTACTTTTATCCAAAGAAAAACACAACATATGCATGCTTCCAAATCAACAAGCATAATTAACAGAAAATGAAACACATAAATTGGAGGCATTAAATAACTAAGCATAAACCTAAACCATAAAGTTCTCAAGTTAAAGGGTTACCTTCTGACCTTCAACATGCGCTTAATATGTCTTGCAACACAATCTAAGTCAGCTAGATAAGGCAAAGGCAAATAACCATGTCGAAACAGACCATCATGAAACAAAAGTTCTCCTACCATTACATAAAAGAGGGGAAAGTCACCTAAATATTCCAAGCCAGGATAGTCTCGATAAGTTAATCCTGAAGCAAATGTACCGATCAAGTCTATTGCTAGTAAAAACATCCTAGATATCAGTAACTTTATTTTTGAACCAGAAATCCATGGCTCCCTAAAAATGTGGTACTAACGTACACTGAAAAGGTCTAAGGGCAAACATCGGTATAATGGATATTATTTTTTGGATGCAATATTGAAATGTTGACATAACATGAAGAATTGTTTCCAAAAGAAAAAAGCCTTGGGCTTTATAGTGAAATGTTGTTATATTTAGGATGACTATTATACAGAAATAGGTAAATGTAATTTATTCTCAAGTTAGAAACAAGAAAGGGATAATCTTTAAGCAACAAATTATTGTACTTGTGCTGTAATCACTTTACGGATACAGAAGCATGTCCTAATCCTCCCAACTTAGACTGTGTAATAGAAAAAAAAACTATCAAAATCCCCTCCAGAAAGTGTTTGTTTTACAGTGTAAAGGCAAATTCAACCCTTTCGACGCTAGAGATTGATAATTTGGGTCTACACTTAGCGACAAAATTGAATAATTATAGCTAATATATGTCACTAATACAAAGCAGCAACCATGAAAATTTCAGAAAACAAACATCAACATACAAAACAACAGAAGATGTGTAAATCCACATGAATAGATAGGGGAAGAATGAACTTACCCTCTTGATCCGTACATAGCTCCGTAATTTGCAGAAACCCTACGATTGAGATGAAACGAAAATCGAAACCCTAGAGCAAAAGAGGGGTTGTATCAAGGTAGAGAAACCTCCTAATTTATTGTAAATTTTATTTTATGAGCAAGTCCAAAGCTTAATAGGAAAGGTATCAAAGAGCCTAAATTAGAGCAGTGTCCATTTATTCATTCGACCCAACTTTATTTTGTTCCATTTCAAGAAGCCATCAATCAGGACCGATCCATCCCATCTGGGCTAGCGCTTACAGATTTTGAAATTTGATAGGTCAGATTAAACTAATTTTTCTTTTTATGGACTAAAAAATAGTTAGTTCAGCTTATTAGTATGTGAATATGAACTTTGTCGGGCTAGCCTACATTTTTATTCATATATTTTTTTAAAATAAATTTTTGAATTAAATTATAATTTAAAAGTATTAAAATAAATAACAATAGGAAAATATTATACAGTATTAGTGTTATCATTACTCCCTTCGTCCATCTTTACTTATCTAATATGCTATTTTGAGATATCTAATAATACTTGTCCAATTTATGAAATCAAAAGATAATTTCACACTAAGTTTGTAGTTTACCTACATCTTTAATTATAATTATTTTCTGGTTACATTTTCCAAGATATTGTATTTATTATATTCAAAGAATGATTTAGTAAAACTGTCCCTATTATTTACTTTTTTTAATCATTGTATCAAGTCAATAAAGGACAAGTAAAGATGGACAGAGGGAGTACATATTATAAAACTATAATTTGTATCTAATTTTTAATATTTAAAAATTTTAAATGAACTTTGAGTTTACACTCTTATTATTTTTAATACTCTATTTAATTTTTATTTTTAATGGGTCGGACCAACCCATATTGCAAAAGTCCCACAAATCAGCAAGCTTATTCAGGTCAGGTTGAAAAACTCATTTTTTAAATGGGCTCCAGAAATCGTAGCCCAACCCTATGAAATCACAAGTTACGCCCAAGCCAATCCAACGGGCAGCCCATATTGACGACTCTAGCCTAAATATAATAAATCTGTCCAACTTGTCTAAACTTTGATGGGCTAGGCTCAAGATAATTCGAATTTAGTTCAATCTCAACTCATTGAAACCTTAATCCATTTTGAAAGAATCTTCAATTGAGTCCAGTTTAATCTCCGATTTCAATTCGTTCTAAGGCTATTTTATATTTTCTAAAATTTATCTATCTATTTTGTAACTTTTCATTTTTATTTTCTTAAATTGAAATTCAAATTGTAGTTATAAAAAGTAAATAATAATATGTTAAAACTATTAAGATTGGGCCAAACCCGTTTGAGCTCAAGGTAAATTTGGAGAAGTCATAACTCAACCCAATTTCTTCCTTTTAACATTCTCAATTTCAATCCAACTTGCTCGTTTGACACCCCTTGTTATTATATTTTATTTCATGAAAAATAACACTGTAATTCAAAAAAAGAAACTATTTACAAGTAGCTACATCCTTGTTTTCATACTTATGTTTTTAATTATTCTCGCACGTTCGATTCCACGAGTGTATCAAGAAGTAAGAGACACTATTAAAGTATGTTTATACTTTGATGGCGTCAAAGAGGAAGAAATTGCTTGATGTATAGATACTACCAGAGTACAGTATTTTTTCTTAACAAGATTGCGACTTCAATAATTTTTTCTTGATTATTTCTTAAAAAAAGAACTCAATATTATATGATACTAATAGGGTATCAATATATTTATAGGGTATCATAGAGGACTAAGCCCGATCTTATAGGATATTGCTATAGTATCATATACCGACGAAGTATCACAAAGTAGTCATGTTGACCTTATGCGCAAAATAAAAAAGAAGAAATTGGGGTAAACAGGTAAACAATTTGTGCTATGTCTATTTTTATTAACTAGTTTAACAATTAGGTTCATTTTGTGTAATTTTTCCTTTGTTTTATATACATATATGTCTATATATAGATGTTAGACCCCGTAAGTAGCTAAATGGAGGTCAATTGCTCATTCGGGAAAATTGTTGTGATTGAGGTATATTTTA
>JAOTQR010000045.1:7800699-7821469 GCA_025774065.1 Solanum ossicruentum | reverse complement strand
GGTGTGGTTAGTCAATAAAACAGAGGAAACTCTGCCGAAATTTTGGTAGAATTCTAGGCTATGATTATAAAGGAATTCGACTTGGCATGTGATTACGTGCTCCTATCGGGCACTGGTCACGACCCCAGGGAGGGGTGTGACAATAGATGTATTTGAAATTACTTTAAAACCTAACCTAATTTTAGAAAATGAATATTTATGGGTCAAATTATTATTAGAACTATTTAAAATAAGTCAAATTTTCCTGTGTCATATCGAACGGTTAATTTCACTTAATGATTTGGCATATGGAATATCAATTTTTAAATTTACTAATCTGTTAGCCAATCTACAAGATATTGATTGATTTGATAATGGATTAACAATTATTAGACAGTTATCTTGCGGTATATTGGCTAACCTCTCATCATTATGATATCTTTTTATGTGAATACGTGGTCACACCTTACAAAAAAGATGACTTCTTTATATTATTAGATGAAGTGAGCTAGTGAGTAGTGAAAGAAAAATGGTAGAGATAAGGACGAAGAGACATAGGTTAGACTTTAGAGTGATAATTGAATGGAAATCAATAGAATAAATGGGTTTCTCTATGTCTTCACCTTTTTTAAGCTTTAGTGCTATGTTGACTTGCTCAGTATTCTATAAGGCAATACACATATGATTATCGAAGAATAAATATATAACTGTTCTTATATATTATGGTAACAAAAAAATGTAAGTATAGTAATCTTTTAACGGGTTAAAAGTTTACCTAATAAATAAATTGAATAATTCGTTCCCACACTGGTGTTTACAAAATTGAGAAGCACAACTTTGCAAGTCTAAAGGATCAGCACACAAGAATGATCCTTGAACAACAATTGCATGAGATGAATCTCCAAACTTAAATAAAGAGAGAACTTAGAGAAAATAGGATAAGAGGGAATATTATTGCAATCATGCCTCCAACTTTTACGTAAGGGGATTCTTTTATCTCTTTTTCCTGAGAGGAGTTGTAAATCTAACTGTCTAACAAACTAACAGAATTGTGAGAGTGACTTAAGAATTGACTAAACTGCCTCGAATTAGCCTAATCATTTGTAACGAGCTAACTAACTCCCTCCTTAGCTCAATTGTGTATATAACAATTCTTTCCCCCCTCCCCCCTTGGAAACTATCCTTGTTCTCAATGATTAAAATGAGGAATTTTTTTTTGTACATCCTGTAAATCTATCCATGTGTTGTCAGCAAAAGAACAATTAAATCACTTGACAAAGAACTTGAGTGACTGGCCTGTGATGCTTCTACACAATTCGCTGATCTACTACAGCTTCAAGATCTAGTAAAATATGCTAGGTGATGCAGGTAGATGAGATACCACCGAACGATCACCCATCTTGTCTTTAAGTTGAGACATAAGAAATGTATTGTGTATCTTAACATTATAAGGTAGTTCCAATTAGTAGGCAACCTGTCCAACTAAGGTCCAAAGAACTTAGGTCGAGCTTAGAATAATCATCTCCTCTCATAGACATTTGCATATAAGGCTGGAGCTGGCATAAACTATCACCTATTGTGAACTGCCTGTCAGGCCTTTTCTTTATTAGATTGGGTCTTCATACATTGTTGAGCTAATAAAAGTCAATGTTTTAGTACCCTTAATATGGACTCCCTCGCTAGCAAACTTCTATCATAGAACTCTAAGACAAATAAGAAACGTGGAGAGGTAGGCACTAAATATAGAGTATTTCATAGAGAGTGGACTTTGTAAAGTTGTGAAAATTGGTTTTGTATCACCATTCGGCTAAGGATAATCATGTAGTCCACGTCTTGGGCCTGTCGCTACACACACCCCTTAAGTATCCCTCCAAACATTTGTTGACAACTTCTGTTTGACCATTACTTTGTGGATGGTAAGTAGTGTAACGGGAAGTGCAACCCATTGTAGGATGAATAATTCTTGCCAAAACTTATTGAAAAAAATAATGTCTTTGTCATAGACAATGGTCTGAGGCAACCCATAAAGTTTATACACATACTCTAGGAACAAGTATGTCACCACTTCAGCAGTGTATGAGTGTCTGGAGGGGAATGAAGTGATCATAGTTGCTCTGCCTGTCAACTACCACACATATTACAGTCTTGCCCATGGATCGTGGAAGACCTTCCATGAAGTCCATGCTGATATTTTGCCAAACTCATTCAAGAATTGGAAGATGTTGTAACAAGCTAGGAGTAGCCATAATCTCTACTTTGTTCTTTTGACAAATCTCACATTCTTGTACATATTTATGCACATCCTTCTTGATCCCTTTCCAGTGATAGACATGCTTGAGTCTATGCAAGGTTGCAATTATTCCACCATGCCCTTCCACAGCACTGTCATGGTGCAGTTGCAACAATTGTTGTTTTAATGTACTATCATGACCAATCATCACTTTACCCTCATGAAAAGCAGCCCATTTTATGCGCATAGGCCACCTTAGCATCCGAATTAGCCTGTAATTGTTAAATTAGTTTAGAGAGTCTCACATCGGAAACATAAGTCTTTAATTTGTTGAAACAGCTGACCAGTTACTATAGAGAGAGTGTATAACTTAGCAACTCAAGATAAAGCATCAACTGCAAGGATCTCCTTCCCCTTCTTGTACATAAGGGTGAAATCATATCCCAACAGCTTGGAAATCCACTTTTGCTGAGTAGGAGTGAATATTTTTTGTTCCATCAAATACTTAAGACATTGATGGTATGTTCTAATTATGAAGTGTTGGTCAATGAGGCAGTGTCTCCATTTTTAGATAACAACTACTATTATACTTGCTAGTCTATTTGACTGGTATACTTGCTAGTCTGTTTGACTGTTCTAATTGTATTTTGTTGGATTTTGTAGCTCAGAGAGTTTTTAGTTCTTAGTTACTGTTGTTGGATTCTCATGGAGGTCTAAGGTCATGTCATAGGTCGGGGTTAGGGGCTAGGGGTAGGGGTGTTAAGGGAGGCACGGGGTTATTCAAGTTAAGGGTCTGGTCGCGGACTATAGGATCACTTTCAGGGAAATCCATTGAGCTAGTAAAATGCCTTAAGAGGAGACATATCAATATAGCGTGTATTCAGAAGACCAGGTGGTCAGCACCAAGGCTCAGGACGTGGAAGGGTTTAAGCTGTGGTACTCGAGTGGCTTTAGGGATAGAAATGGGGTGGGTATCCTAGTAGATGAGGACCTTAGGGAGTACGTGGTGGAGGTTAGGAGGGTCAATGATAGGTTGATGTTTATCAAACTCATGGTTGGTAGACAGGTGGTGAACGTAGTTAGTGCTTATGCGCCCTAAGTAGGTCTAGATAAGGAAGTCAAAAGGCTCTTTTGGGAGGATTTGGATAAGGTTGTGAGAGGCATACCGACGATGGAATAAATCTTCATTGGAGGAGACTTTAATGGGCATATAAGGGCGATATATAGCGGGTTTGAAGATGTTCATAGAGGCTTTGGTTTTGGGGAGAGAAATGGAAATAGGATGTCCCTCTTGGATTTTGCCAAAGCATTTGAGTTAGTGATTGCCAACTCGTGTTTCCCAAAGAGGGAAAACCACTTGGTTACCTACCGCAGTTGGATAGCCAAGACTTAGATTGATTACCTACTTCTCTGAAAGGGCGATGGAGTCTATGTAAAAATTGCAAGGTTATTCCGTCTGAAAATGTTTCCACTCAACATAGACTTTTAGTGATGGATGTGGAGATCAAGAGAGACAAGAAGAAAAAGGTTGTGTATGCCCTAACTAGGGTTAGATAGGGGTAGCCTTACTCCTGCCCTGCTGCACGAGATGGAAAAAAAGTTGAGAAACGTTGAGGCATAGAGGAGTGAAGGTGATGTGAACAGTGTGTGGGACACGACTATTGGTTACATAAGGAAGGTAGCTACCGAGGTACTAGGGGTTTCGAGAGGGACCTCTGGTGGATGTCAGGATGATTGGTGGTGGAATGATGAAGTTTAGGGTAAAGTGAAAGATAAGGTCGCTTACACAAAGTGGTTACAGTGTAGGGATGAAGATGGAAAGCAAAAGTTTAAGGTTATCTATAAGAAGGCCAAGTAAGAAGCTAAGATGGCGGTGACGAATGCTAAATCAGCAGCATTTGAGCGCCTGTATGAGGATCTAAGTGACAAAGGCGGGGATAAGAGATTGTATAGGCTCGCTAAAGCAAGAGAAAGGAAAGCTCGCGACATGTACCAAGTGAATTACATCAAGGATGAGGAGGGCGAGGTGTTGGTGGATGATACTTCCATTAAATTAAGGTGGCAGGCTTATTTTCATAAACTCTTAAATGAAAAAGGAGATAGAGATATTGAGCTTGGTAAGTTGGCACACTCCGAATACCATTGTGATTTTGGATATTACAGGCGGTTCAGAGTTGAGGAGGTAAGATGGGCTAATAGTAGGATAGAGAAGGGGAGGGCGATAGGGCCCGATGGGATCCCGGTAGACATTTGAAAGAACATGGTCGAGGATGGCATTGAGTGGTTGATTAGACTGTTCAACGCTGTTCTGAAAACTGCCAAGATGCCTGATGAATGGAGGAGGAGTACAATGGTCCTATTGTACAAGAACAAGGGGGATATTCAAAACTGTAACAATTACATGGGTATTAAGTTGTTGAGCCACACAATGAAGATATGGGAGAGAGTAGTGGAGATAAGGGTGCGAAGAGTAGTACCTATCTCAGAGAACCAGTTTGGATTCATGCCGGGCGGTCGACTACTGAAGCGATTCATATTGTTTGAAGGTTAGTGGAGAAATATAGGGAAAGAAAGAAGGACCTTCACATGGTGTTCGTTGATCTCGAGAAGGCATATGACAAAGTCCTAAGGGAGGTCTTATGACGGTGTCTAGAGGTGAAAAGTGTCCCAGTGGCTTATATTAAGGCAATAAAGGACATGTACGATGGAGCCCAAACTCAGGTAAGAACAGCGGGAGGAGACTCAGAGTATTTTCCTGTAGAGATAGGACTCCATCAAGGATCTGTGTTGAGCCCATTCTTGTTTGCCTTGGTGATGGATGAGCTAACGCGATCTATCCAAGAGGAGGTACCATGGTGTATGTTATTTGCCAATGACATAGTACTAACTGATGAGACTTGGGCTAAAGTTAATGAGAGGTTGGAGGCCTAAAGATACACCTTGGAGTCCAAAGGATTCAAATTGAGCAGGACCAAAATTGAGTACTTGGAGTGAAAATTCAGTGGTGAGAGGAGGAAACAAACTCTGATATGAGGCTTGCCACTCATCCTATCGCTAAGATGGAAAACTTTAAGTATCTGGGGTCCATTATCCAGAGTAGTGGCGATATCGATGAAGATGTCACACACCGTATTGGGGCAGCATGGACTAAATGGAGGCTTGCCTCTGGAGTATTGTGTGACAAGAAGATACCAGTTAAACTCAAAGGTAAGTTTTATAGAACGATAGTTAGACCACCGTTGTTGTATGGGGCAGAGTGTTAGCCAATTAAAAATGCTCATGTTCAGAAGATGCATGTTGCAGAGATAAAGATGTTTAGATGGATGTGTGGTCACACCAGGAGTAACAAGGTTAGGAATGAGACCATTCGGGAGAAGCTAGAGGTGGCCCTGGTGGCAGAAAAGATGAGGGAAGTGAGACTGCGATGGTTTGGACATATGCAGAGAAAGAGTACCGATGCTCCTGTTAGGAGGTGCGAGAGGTTGGCTGTGGGAGCTACTCGGAGGAGTAGAGATAGGCCGAAGAGGTACTGGGGGGAGGTCATTAGACATGATATAGCAGAACTTGATCTCACTGCGAACATGACCTATATAGAAAGAAGTGGAGGCCGCGTATTAGAATAACAGTCTAATTGGTAGGGTTAGGTGGATACATGGTTTTGGGGTACAGTAGGGCTAATTTGCAAGGGTACTCATGTGGTCTCAGTATCTGTCATATTTGTGTGCTACTTTTATGACTTTTATCATATTTACATACCTCCATGTGCAATTCATTAGTAGTCATATCTTCTTTTTGTTCCCTTCCCCTCTGTTTTGTCATATCTAGTTCTTTCTGCTTATGGGTTTTGAGATGAGGGTTCACAGGAAACAGTCTCTCTACTTTTACGAGGTAGCGGTAAGGTCTACATACATTCTACCCTCCCCAGACCCCACTTGTGGGATTCTACTGGGTATGTTGTTGTAACTACTATCACAATCATTTCCTTTTCATAGAAAGATAACCTAGTATATTTAGGTCCTAAGGACTTACTGTGGAATGCCAAAGGATGATTGGTTTTCATTAAGACTTCTCCTACGCGATCCTCGCACACATCTATTTCTATTACAAGTTCTTCAGAAAAGTTGGGCAATGGTAACATTAAAGGTGTAGTCATAACCTTCTTCAAAGCACAAAAAGCTTGCTCATCCATCTCTTTCCAATGATAAGTACCCTTTTTCAATAGATCATATAGAGGCCTAGCTATCAGCCATATCCCCTTATAAATTTTTTATAATATTCGATCAATCCAAGAAAAACCCTCAGTTCTGTGAGAGTTTTAGGACACGACCATAAAAAAAATTGCTTCTAACTTCTTTGGATTAACAAAAACACCACTTTGATCGATAATATGGCCCAAGTATTCAACTTCATTCATCTTGACAAACAAAATATGGGTTTTTAACACATGAAAAGTTGTCTCTAGGTAATCCAAATGAATAGAACAAGAAGGGTTATAGATAAAGATATCATCAAAGAATATTAAGAATTAAAGAATATGGTTTAACAGACTTTGAAAGGGGGAGGGGCATTTGTGAGGCCAAAATGAATCACCATAATTCATAGTGGTCATGGTGGGATCCGAAAGCAATTTTCTCAAGGTCATCAAAACACATTTTGATTTGATGGTATCCAAACCTCAGATCCAACTTAGAGAAAAACTTAGCATTTTCCAATTCATCTAGCAATTTCTCTATGACATAGATAGGGAATTTGTCCTTGACAGTAGCTCTATTCAATTCCTTATAGTCAATACACATTCTCCGTGAACCGTCTTTCTTCTTGACCATCACTATAGGTGAAGAGTAAGGGCTCAAACTAGGTCTGACTGCTCCCATTTATAGCAACTCTTGAACCATCTCCTCAATTCATCTTTCTGTGAAGATGAATATATATATGTATGGTCTCGCATTAATAGGTGAGGTTCCTTCCTTAAGAACTATTCTGTTGTCATGATTTTTATGTGGAGGTAGGTCACTTGGTATAGAAAAAATAAAACTATACTTATCAAGCAACGCTTGTAATGCAGGGGATGGACCCTTACCGTTCTCAATGACCTTTAATTCAGCTAAAATCAGTGATTGATTCCCTGTTTGTTGCACAAATGTGACTGCCATCATACCTAATCTTACGGGCTTGTTGAGTAACTTTTGCATCTTCTAACCACTAACCACCTTCAAATCATTGGGTGGACTTCCCCTTAAAGAGATCTTATTCCCCTTCACTGAAAACTGCATTTGTAGTTGGTTAAAATTCCACAATATATCATCCAATGTAACCAATCACTAAATTCCCAATACCATATCAACCCCCCTATCGATACAAATAACATGTTAGATAGGAACTTAGTTCCCTACATCTTTCATTTCACCTTTTTGCTCACATAAGAACCATACACTTTACTCCTGTTTTCCACCACGCTGCAAAAGATGAGATAGGTTTCAGTTGGCAACCTAACCTTTTGCCAGTCTCCAAATTAATAAAGTTGTGGATTGCTCCTAATTCGATCAACACATGGATTACTTTTCCCCTAATAGTCATATTCACTCTCATTGTTTTATAATCCACTACTCCATCGATGACATGGACTTAAATATAGGATTCATAGATGTATCTGCATCCTCCTCTTCTAAGCTCAAATTTTCTTCATGACATTTCCTTATCTCTTTCTCATCCACTTTTTCATTGAGCTCAAAGATAAACAATTGTCTTCTCTTTCGACAGTTATAGCCTAGAACAAACTTTTCATCACACTAAATACACAACCCTCTTGCCCCTTTCTCATCCATCTCTATCTCTATTAATCTTTTTGACCCCTTTAGGGTTGAATTGTCACCAAATGTAGGGATTTGTGAGTTAGAATTCATACCCTACCCTCCACTCCTTAAACCATGAAACGAAGAATTTGAATTAGGTAACAAGGATTTGTTTTGCCTTTGGCCATCCTGCCTTTGTTCCCTTTGCAACATCAAGGATCGTTGTTCAACTAACTTAGCTAAACTATAAGCCTTCATCAAAGACTTGGGAGCTAAGATTTGAACTTGAACCTCAATTTCAGGTTTTAAACCCTTTAGAAAGCAACTAATGGAGTATTCCTCAGACAACTTCACTTGATTTAATTATTTTCGCAAATTTATCCAGAAACTCCTTGATACTCTTAGTTTGCTTAAGACTCACCAACTCTGATACGGGATTATTTGGTAAAGTGTGGCCAAATTTGTAGTTAAAGCCCTCACAAAATCATTCCAAGTGGGTCATTCTCTTCCCAACCTGGTTCGTAACATAGTTTGGTGCCATCCTTCCAAGTTAATGGAAACAATTTTAACCTTCCACTTTTCTGCTGTTTCATCATATTTAAAAAATTATCAGCACCGATAACATCCTTCCAAATCATCACCTTCAAATAGTGGAAAATCGATTTGATTATACCAGAAAGCCTCATAATTAGGGTTCCCTAGTGCCGGCACATTCGCATTCAGACCCATCACACAATTGTTGGAGCTGGATTAACCATTATCATTGTTGCTATCATTTGACGAATTTGTTCCAGTGCTCCTTCATATCGTTCACCCATTGCTTGAACTTTTTCACGAAAATCTTTGATGTCCCGTTGCATTTCCCCATTTTGGTAACATCCGACATTATTGCCTACGAGAACCAAGGGCTCTGATACCAATTTGGTGTGTGCTAAGTTGAGAAGCACAGCTCTGTAAGTCTAAAGGATCAAATACAAGAATGACCCTTGAACAAAAATTACATGAGATGAATCTTTAAACTTAATTGAAGAGAGAATTCAGATAAGATAGGGTATTATTGCAATCATGCCTCCAACGAAACACAAGCGGATCCTTTTATCTCTTTTTCCCAAGGCTAATTGGAAATATAACAGTTTAAAAAATCTAACAAAATTATGGAAGTCACTTAAGAATTGACTAAACTGTCCATGATTAGCCTAATCATTTGTAACGAACTAACTCCCTCCCTCCTTAGCTCAGCTGTGTATATAACACACACCAATAAACCATTAGTTATAAATTTTAATTCATTCTCCAGCCATTTATTCGATAACCCAATATCAATAAGCCAATTTTGCAATTAGCTTATTGATTACGATCCGATTTTAAACACCCTTATGATTACAAATAGTGTAGAGTGAAACTATTTTCATAAAATAACTAGGATAAGCTCATATAAAGGAATTTCAATCTCATGTGTGAATCTTGATTATGTAGACCTATATTGTTCCTTTATGATGACGTTTGTAAAATATGATTAATATGGATTATTTCCTCTCCAGCACCAAGCAAAAGGGCTTTTTTGATTATTATTTTGTTTATCATATGGTTTTTTTCACATCAATCAATATAATGTTCAAATTATTTTTTCATTATTACGTATATAAAATTTCATCAATCATTTGAGCAAAGGTATAGCTTCCATCATAAGTTTACGAGCATAAGAACAAACTAGTTATTTATCGTCACTGTTGCAAAACTAAATGTAAAAGATTACATTTTCTCAAAGTTGCATTCTATAACTCATAAATTTGTCACCCAAATATCTTGATTTTAAAAAAAAATAGAAAGAAAGAATCTTTAACAAAACAATTCACACAAAAATCTTTAACAAAACAATTCACACAACTTGTATAAGTTATATAGTTGCATTGATTCAAGGGTGGCAATTCAAATACCTTTTATGAAAAAAATCATATTGTACATATAAAAAACATTATTGTTCGACAAGTCAAAAATAAATTTTTAACTAAGTCTTGTGTTGATCTTGACAAAACAAAAGGGGAAGAGTCAATTAGGAAGCATTGAAGCAAGAAATGAACCACCTTGTGTCAATATCTTTTAACTTACAGTTGTTACCTGTAACTGTGTTTATTTCAATTACAATTCATTATTTCACACTTCTAGAGCTAGAGTGAGAACCTTATGCTTTCTCTAACAATTCCACAGCAGGCATTACCATACAAAGGTTTAGGAATTACTCCTCACACTTACATATCTTGTCAAAAATGATACAGTATTCCACTCGTTTAGAACAAAATTTCATCTACACATATGAATACTAATCGCAGTCAAGTAAATACATATCAGTAGACTAACCATTTTGGTTCTTTTCTACCGATGTGTATCTAGAAACTTATTCTCCTATTTGAATATTTTCTGGCAGATTAGTTTACTGACTCTAGTGGACAATATTAACCATGGAATGACTCCCACCTGCAGTTGCATTTCACAGAGTTAGTCAAACATCGTTCAATAAAAAGACATTTTTGGAAGTGACATGATTCATGAATAATGGATTTAAGAGCACCACCAAAAGGAGGACAAGATTTCAAAAATAGAAGTTACAATTAATCCACATAAAGTAGAAAAAGTAAAGACTTGGATCTTCTGGCTCAGAGTTGCATTTTTGCATGTGAAGACAACAAAACTATCGACCCAAGGCATCTTAATAGCTAATAGAACATTAGAACTTAGGGTTTCACAGGAAATGAGGACTGATGGAAATACAAGAGAACAAGCAACCCACCTCCCATGCGCACCACCCACAAAAACCAAATTACCTTCTCCTAACCTCTTGGAACTTATCTCAAGATATCGTGAACAACTATACCCTGCCCAGAATTGAGTGAGTAGATCCTTCTCTTTAAGTTCTTATAAAAGACAAATTATGAGTTTCAGGCCTAGAGAAATAACCTATCAAAGGAATACAACTCCCAACCTTCAAAGGTTCAAACTCAAGACTAAGCTCATTATAATTCATATAGTCACAGTTTTCCTAAAAAGAAAATTCCAATCAATGCCAAATCCTCACGGTAATTACCATGACATTTTCATTCGCTGGACCTCCAGATTGCCAAGACAAAATCTTACCTGCAACATGAAATGTTATAGCAGATCAGTGACACAGTTGCACAATGGTGGTGAAAGCAATAAATATATATATTTACTATCTATACCATTGGAAGGCATGAAATAGCTGATTAGTGAAATATAAAATCAATATTACCAGATATATCACAAAGTCCTAAAGTTGACAAAATGGCATGCAGCGCAAGAAACCAAAAATACTAGGAGATTACAGATTACCAAAAGGTTGCAGGAGCTGCTTAGGTATGGAAGCCACAGGGATACGCCAAAACCAGATAATCAACAAGAAGTAAGTCAAGATCTGTGTGACCAGTAGCTGATTAAGTATCTTACAATTTTAACAAAAGTTTTCAACATCTTGACTAGCAAAGTTTGACATGCATTACCTTGATAACCATTAGAGTCTTTGTGTGTGTATCATATGATGATTTCATCTCTCTCATGAGCTTTTCTTGATCTGTATGGAACCAAATGCAGTTATTAGTAGTAAACAACAACAGGAACACCAAATACACCTTAATCTCATGCTAGTTGAAATAGGTATATGAATCTTCGATACCCATTTGAGAATCATGTACTCAATAATTTATTTTTTTAAATGACAAATTGAGGACTTTCTAATACTAGAGGATCACTTTACTCTTTCACTGACATACAAATCTAAAACTCGACTAGAACACTTTTGGCAAAAAGGAGGTAAAATGTAAGTATACCAACATGACTAATCTATACTCTCAACTTACGAGAGTGCTGCCTATTTGGTTCTACGCATCCATTAGGTACTTCTCTTTGCTAAGTCTGCATGGATTCAATGTGTCATATCGGCATCCATCATACCATTCTTCTAGAAAACTGAACCAAGATATATAAATTTGTCTGCACATAGGTGCCAATCCCCCGAATCTCACATCACCTTTGTTCTTCTTATGAGGGATGTAACTTGAAGCATAGAGATTCAATTTTACTTCTACATATCCGAATACCTTTATTCTCTAGATTACCTAGCTCCAGTTCCAACTTTCTTGTTGACTCCTTCACTAGTTTCATCAATTAACAAAATCTAATTCGTAAATAGCATGCATCATATGTGTATGTTATTGGTTAGTCTACATTTTATTGCATTTATATTTTGATATGACTTCCTTTCTTCTCAAACCCCAACCATTAGCTTTTTTTGGTGTTCAATCATTGCTCCCCCTAAGTGAATGTGTGTCATATGGAGGTCTTTCTTCATCTTCCTAAAAATTTTAATAAATTGTCTTAATATATGTTGCTCAAATCCTCCAAAACTGTTACCGCACTCGTGTCAGATTCTCCAATAATACACTACTTTTGGAGGATCCTACACTCATCCGTCAACATTTTTGAAGAGTTCGAAAAACATAGGTTTGCCTTCAACACTTGGAATATTTTCAGCATTCTTTCAAAACTTAGAATTATTTCAGCTTCTGCAAATGTCATGCCATCACCATGCAGTCTTGCCTTTCCGTCATCAAGCCAGCCCACGAAGTATCATGCACTTACTTCATCAAGCCACAACCACCTCCTTGCAGTACCACGACTCCCACACCCACCCAACCCAAAATAAAAGAGATCATCCTCGAATTGTGTTCGAGACCCTATTTATAGACACTATATTAGACTCCTTTTCCAACTAAGACTACAATACAATCCTTTTCCAAGTAGGATTCTATATGCTATTCCTATTCTAAGTAGGATTGTATATATTATTCCTGTTCCTATTCCTATTCCGACACTTCCCCTCAAGCTGATGCATACAAGTCATATGTACCTAGCTTGTTACAACTGTAATTAATACGAGAACCAATGAAGGTCTTGGTGATATATCTGCAAGTTAATCACTTCACTTCACAAAATCGACTGTCAATCTTAATGTGTTTAGTCTTCTCATGAAATACTAGATTTAATGCATAATGACAGTCAATCTCTATGTGCTTGGTCTTCCCATGAAATACTGGATTTGATGGATAATGTCGATAAAACATAGAGTGATAAATTCCTGAATTATAATGTTCAACTTCCCAAACCACGCTTGAGAAGATTGTTTCAGAACATAGAGTGACTTAGATGATCAACATACAAGGTTAGCAGACTCTCCCCTCCCCCCTGAGTAACAAAATCAGGTGGTTCTCCATCTAGATTTCTTCCTTGAGATCACCGTGGAGAAAAACATTTTTAGTATCCAACTGATAAAAACCAAAGGGAGAATGACAACCATAGATTAAAAAGGGCGGACATATGCTATTTTATCCCCGAGAGAGAAAATATCACTGTAATTCAGCCCAAATATTTAAGTATATCTTTTCTTAAACAAAATCCTGGACAAAAACTCAAATCTATTGGCAACAATGCAATGGTCATTGGAAAGTGTTCAAAATTCGATATGAAATATATCGATCGGCTCAAAATCAAGAGATGAGTAGGTCTTAAATAAGAAAGTCACTTAAAACTAGCCGAAACATGCTCATGTGCCAGATTATTATATTTGATGGTTGAAAGTGGTCATAATCTAAGAAATAAAATTTATATAGGTAGGGTTAGAATGATGACATGCCCCTATTGAAAAAAGAGAATTATATGGGTAGGGTTGGAATAATGGCACGACCCTATGCAAATTAGATTTGAGGAGTCACGGAAAAGACGAATAGAACTATGCAAATCAAATTTGAGAAGTCACCAAAAAGACAATGGTGCTATGCAATTCAAATATAAGAAAGTGGTTAGGAACAATCCACGGTACTACTCAAATTAAATATGAGAAGTAATCCAAAAAGATGCATGGTGCTATGTAAATTAAATATGAAAAAGTAGTCATCGTAAAGATGCACAATGCTAGGAAAATTAGACATGAGAAAGTAGCCACTAGAAAGATGACATGATGCTAAGCAAATCGGATATGAGAAAGTATCCACCGAAGAGATGATACATGCTACTTAAATCGAATATGAGAAGGCAATCACTAAAAGATGACATGGTGCTACACAAATTAGACGAGAAAATAATCACAAAAAAGATACACAATAACCCAACTTTTGCTAACGTAAGCCAGACGGACGACATATATGGGTAATAGCCATCAGCACGAACTATTTGATTCTTTACCAATATCACAAAGGCTTTAATACCATGTGAGAAATATAAGAGAACAATATTATTGAATTGTGTCTCTATCACATTGAGACCCCATCTACAGACGCTACATTAGACTGATTTTCCAATGAGCACACTACACGACAATCCTTTCGCAAATAGAATTCTATATACTATTCCTATTCTAAGTATGATTGTATATATTATTCTTGTTCTTATTTCTGCTCTGACACCTTCTAACAGTCCCAGCTTGAACTTGACAAACCCATTTTACATAGAGTGAATCACTCTTAAACCATAATCAGTTTCTATCAACGAAATCAGTTTCAAGTCTAGAAATAGAATATACAGCAGCAAGTACCTCTTTCTACTCAATGCATCAACAACTTGGTTGTGTTATCCTGGTTTCTGCTCCCATGTGAAGTCACATTCTGCCAATAATTCTGTTGGACTCTTCTGCTTTTGTATCTTAAAAAATATATTAGTCACGTTGTCGGTCCACACCACCAAACAAGTACTTAGCAATTATACCCTCCAAGTCTGCAAACAGAGCACTGCATCATTCAGTTTTCGACTTTCAAAGGCCACCATATGACCTTCTTGCACTAATACACACCCAAAAGCTTTGGTGGATGCATCAGTGCGTACCTCAAGTAGCAATTCAAAATCGGGCAGCTTCAATATTGGCTCCGAAGCAATGGCGTCCTTCACTGTTAGGAATGCTGCACCACACTTCCCAGTCCAGTCCCACTTAATATCCTTTTTCAATAAATCTGTTAAGACTGCTGCCTTCTTTGAATATCCAGAAATAAACTTTCAATAGTAATTGGCCAGCCCCAAGAACGACCCCGAATCCTCGACACCACTTGGTTCCTGGCGGCCTGCCACTAAATAATAGCTTGCACCTTCTTTGGATCCATCTGTACTTGGTTTTGGCTCACCAAATGCCCAAGGAATTTGACGGACAACGTAATTTTCGAACGCTCTAAAGTTGAGAAATAGGTTACTGAAAAGCTAGATAGGGAATTTGGTGGAGGATCCTATGCCGATGCTTTATGGGAAATTGATGATTAGATCATCACCGTCACAATTGAGCAGGTGAACTCTCCTTGTGTTATTGAGTTGCATCAGAAGGAGCGGGTTCTAAAACCTTGAGCCCTGGAGTTCCAAAATTATCCATGATGAGTGTTTCTCCAGATAGTATAATTGTTGAGAAGTCAATAGAAAAGAGGACCTCAAGAACTAAACAACATGAAACTTGACAAAGCTATGACTCACTGGGTTCACAAAGGCCAAAAGAAAATATTGTGAAGCCAATACATTATAGAAATAAAATGATTGCGAATATGATATTTCTTTGTAGGATTAATCGATGATGGAAAATCTTCATCATTTGAAGAAGCAAGAGGAGTCAAGAAGAAACTGTTGAGATATTCATCAAGGGGAGGTTCAAAGTTTCATTGGAATTCTTCCGCAACAAGTTTTGGGTAGTTTCCGAAAAATAACTTTAAGGGAGAATGTGAAAAAGTCAAAGCTGACATTTTTTGGAATATCATAGATTTTTCTAGTGAAGTTTCTAGAATAATCTAGTGTAGTATCTAGAATAATCATCTTATGGACATATTTAGATATTCAAGAGTAAAAGATAAAGTTACAAGAATTTTCTTGTAAAAAGGTAAAAGAAAACAACCCAAAGTCAATCTAGTTCAAGAGTCTTCTTCCACAATAAAGTTCTCTATCCAAAATCATCCTATCCTATCATAGGTTCCTCTTCTTAGTTGAATCTTCCGATCTTAGTTAACGATCTTGGGCTAGCAGAAGGAATCCTCAAGTTATACTTTTCTTCTGCTATACTCCACAATTCATAGGTTGTTGATAGAATTGACTATTTGCTATGACAGAACACCGTTCACCCAGGTTATCTACAAAATTAGGAAGCAATTTGTTGGCTGTGTGCATGCTTAATGTGATGTGCTGAGAAGATGTGCTGAGAAGATGTCATGGGTCAGTACGAAAAAAGATAAGATATTGAGGTGCTGTTAGCATGCAAAGTCTTGTTCCTTTTTACTGAACCTAAAAAGCCAGATGTTTTGCTCTTAAAGTCATCTCGTCTGGTTGTTTCACCACCCAAATAGTTTAGCAATATTGGTATAAGCCTAATCAGCACTAGCATAGCTAAATTTGATAGAAGCATCACCAATCATTCTTCTATTTGCTTGCTTGCTATGGTAGCCCAAGTACACCAGACAAAATATAGAATTTGGAACTCTAACCGCTATTTCTTACTATAGTGTTTTCTACTATGAGTACCTTTAGTTTCTTACTACATGCTAATTACCTGTCCAACTATGATTTGGTGGGGAATTACGATCCTATGCAGAAGCATTCCCATAAATCAAGTCTATAAGAATTATGTATAAGCAATAGCATCTATTCTTAGTAAGATAGTGTATGCCATACTTTTTGCAAGTTCCTGCTCCTTGGCTGTTGCCTTCCTCCTTAGTTTGGCAGCTTGTGCAAAAGTTGAAGGCCTGAAATCAATATGAAAACAACATAAACTTTTACATATCACGGCTAATGCACAAAATTATTATCATCTGCAAAGTGAATTATCATCCTATGTCAGTTCTCACTTTTCCAGATAAAATTCCAGAAGGAACAGATGAAATACTAATATTTTGGTTGGAAACCTGAACATTTTCCAAGACGAAGCATAAGTTTATACAACATTACAGGGAAATTATTGATATCATGTGTCTACTTGAAAACTGCAATTTTCACCGTCTACCATTAACTATCAACCTATAGTTTTACACTATGCTGCTTAGACTCTCCAAAAATATGGTTATATCCATGTTGGATTCTCCAAGAATACACTATTTTTGACGTTTTCGACACATACCTGTTGATATTTTTGAAGAGTCACAACAACATAGGTTTTCCACTCAGTATGAATATGAAGATGTATAATACTCCACCTTCTCCAATATGACACCCTTTCAGTGTTGTAACATTCAAAAATATTAGGGATTGTTTCATTTAGTTACAATTTTCACAACCTTGAGGAATTCAGATTCATAAAATCATTCAAGTTTTTCAACTTTGATACAATATTTTCTCTATCAAACTAGCCTTTCAACAATTACTTTAACACTTTCATCCACCATCATTTGTATAATATAAGTCAACTAACATAATTTTTTTGAATCAGGTAAGGTAAAAGTAAAATTAACATCACAAACTCCACCTCGAGTAAAATTCCAGCATATAGAATGTGACAGATGATTAGCAGAAGGATGTACAACAACATATCCAATGTAGTCCCACATAGTGGGGTTTGGAGAGGCTAAAGTGTAAACAGACCTAACCTCTACCTCAGAGATGAGGGAGAGAGGCTGTTTCCAATAGACCCTTAGGCTCAAGGCAAAAATAATCTAGAAAAAGACATAATGAAAGTACAATATACAATAGATAGCAACAGAACAACAAATATGAATGTAATAAAACTACACCAAAATATTACTACAAACAAACTACACCAAAATATTACTACAAACAAACTACACCAAAATAATAGATAGTCGTAGAAATCGACAAACAAGAAACTACAAAATAATAGTCCTACAACTTCTAGTAAGTGCAACTAGACAAAACACTCTGACCTATTAGTGTGGACACAATCCTACCTACTAACCTTCTATCCTAATTTGCATCTTCCACACTTCCTATCTAAGGTCATTTCCTCAATAAGCTGCAAGTTTGTCATATCTTGTCTAATCATCTTTCCCCAATACTTCTTAAGTCTACCGCTCCCACTTCTGAATCCATCCATAACCAACTTCTTACACCTCCACACTGGAGCATTCGTGTATCTTTACATCAAATGCTTAAAACATCTCAACCTTCCATCTCGCATCTTGTCTTCCACCAAAGTCACCCTCAAACTTGTCTCGTATATCCTCATTTTTAATTCTACCTCACTTAGTATACCCACTCCTCCATCACAACATCTACATCTCTGCTACTTTCATCTTCTGAATCTAAGAGTTCTTAATTGGCCAAGATTCTGCACCATATAACATAGTTAGTCTGACAACCACTCTGTAGAACTTACCTTTGAGTCTAGCTGGCACCTTGTTATCACACAAGACTTCAGAAATGAGCCTCCATGTCGTCCACCTTACACCCATACGACGGGTGACATCCTTTATACTTGAAACTTCCTCTTTTTTGGATGACCTGTGTATTAAGCCTAACTTCCATTTACCCCCGGGATTAGTCGGGGCTCTAAGAGACTCGGACACTCGGAGCAAATCAAAAAAAAAAGCCTAACTTCCATTTTCAGCCTCATGCGTCATATCACTGAATTTACACTCTAGGTATTTAATCATGATCCTGCTTAACTTGAACCCTTTAGAATTCAAGGACAGTCTCCAAACCTTTAACTTCGCATTTACTCCATTGCAAGTCTCATCAATCAAAATTACGTCATCCGCAAATAACAAACACTGCGGCAGATCATCTTGAATATGTTGCAAAAACATCCATCACTGAGGAAAATAAAATAAGCTAAGGGTTGAGCCCTGTTGCAATCCTATTAACATAGGAAAGTGCTCTAAGTCTCCTCCCACCATCCGCACTCGGGTCTTGGCTCCATCATAAATGTCCTTGATTTACCTAGTGTATGTCACAGGTACACCACTAGCCTCCAAGCAGCTCCATAGAAGTTTCCTGAGAACTTTGTCGTAAGCTTTTTCCAAGTCCAGGTAACTTGTCATGTTCATAGAGAAATAATCAAAGATAAATATTGGTCAAGAAAGCTTGAGAGATGGAGAAAATATAACACTCATGTGCAGAACCAAGTAACACGAATTACAATAGAAGACGTTGAATTCCAATACAAGATACATGAAGATTAGTTACTTGAACAATTGGAATCACTTACTGTGACATAGCATTCGCTTCCTTTAGCAGCTGCTTAATTTCTGCACGCAACTTCAACTCCTCAGCATTTACAGCAACTCTCTGACAATTGTTTAAGAAACAAGATTAAAAGATTTGTGATTTATCTAAACAGGAAGAAGAAAAAAACTTTGACCTACAAACACTTGACAAATTGATTATTCAAATAACAGAGAATAATCAATATTCACCAACCGGTGTGTCTATACTTATACTCAATATTAAACCAACGCAGCATTTAGACTACTTGTAACATGAGTATCCCACAAATAATATTGTATCAGTTTTAGAAAATATATATCTAGTTTTACGGAGAGATCATATGCCCATATTTTAGCCATAAATTTGCCCCAGGATATGATATGCAACTTAACAAAATCAAACACATGCATCCAAATATGATATCATTCTGAAAAGGAGAAAAATACACTAGTATTATGTTGCACATAGCGGGAGAGGTACTGCACGCCGACGACGATAAGCAAAATAATCGGCGCGGCGACGGATCCTTCCATTGATTCCTCCATTTTCTCTATAGTTTCGTCATCTGCCTCCGCACATCTTTTGTGTTTTCTCTCCTTTCTCTCTCTTCTGATGCAAAATTTTTGAAATTTTCATTATTTTTCTTTTATAATATTTCATATTGCAAATTATTATAAATCAAATTAATAATTTACCAATCTATATTTATATTTATCTATCTATATTATATTAAAAATGTGGAAAAGACTCATCTTTCACATTATTTCTTTATTTTATATTATACTAAAATTTTAATTATCAAATATTTTGTTAATAAAAAATTATATTTTAAACAAAATCTTCTATTCTCTCTTTTCTTATAACTATTTATCCTTATTTTATTATTTCTCTGTTATTATATCCTAACAATCCTAATCCTAACTATATGAGCATATTGGCGGTATAATCCTAATGAAGTACGGTACCTTTGTGAAAAAATATGAAGTAAAACTCTTCTACTACTAAAATATTTTTATATAAAAGACTATTTCACTAATATTAGTATTCTTATATTAAAAATATTATTTAAATTTTTTTGCATTTTATATATAAATAAAATTATTATTTATTTTAATATATAAAATTTTTAAAATCAACTAAATTTTGTGTATTAAATCTTTCTTTATTTAAATTATATAACATAACAAATTGATACAAAAAAGGAATAAAGAAGATATTTAAGTAGGAAACCTTCGGCACTTAGAACTTTTCTTGGTTTTAAGTCTTTATTCTTTGTTATATTACTATTATTCTTGCAATATAACTCCACCTCATTCTATTATCCCCACAAAAACTAATATTGTTTGTTCATAAATAGTCTCAATTTTTCTTACGAATATTCTATAACTTTAATCTATCATATCATTATTAGTTTTAATATTGATTTTAATTTGTTTTTATCTATATTTGGTACAGGTGTTGACACCCAATTTTGTCCGGCCTTTTCATGAATTAGTATCAAAATTAGTCATCGAGTTTTGTTCTTATTTTTAACATTTTTAAACAATTATTTTTCAAAAAAAAAAAATTAAAACCGGGCGCGTGA
>JAOTQR010000045.1:7773842-7800027 GCA_025774065.1 Solanum ossicruentum | reverse complement strand
TATGAGAGCATCATTTGCACTTCATGCATCATGAATTTCATAGCATCTTGTTATATTGCATTCCTTGCTATATATCTATTTCTATATTATGTGCACTTAATATCTGACATTGTATGCAAGTTATGCTAAGTTACATGCATTGCTTCCTACATACTTAGTACATTCAAACGTACTAACACATACTTTTTCCTACATGATCTCACCATACAGGGATCGAGGACTTTGATCATCCACCATACGATGTTTAGCTCGGATCTCAAGTTTACTTATAGTGATGAGTCCTATCTCCCAAGGATGATCCACCATCCTTCTCATATGTTGCCTTTTTATCTCTTTATTTAATTTTGATTGTGAGCTCGGCTATGTCTTGGCCCCCAACCTATCTTATGTTAGAGACATTGTTGGACACCTTGTAAAATTCTCTTACCTAATATGCTAAGTGTTATGGTTAGGATTTATGTCATTGTCACACCCCGAGCCTACCCCCCGGACCTGGTCGGTACTCGAAAACCAATTCTGGTCCCCAAGCGTACCGCTTGGCTGGCCAACTTACTCAGCTGAAGATATTGATAATGTAATAAACTAGAATAGGTTCAAAATTTATGAAACTTAAAATAAAATAGTAAAGTATACAACTTGACATCAAATCTTTCAAAGAAATAACTGCATATATGATCTTTCTAGTCTACGAAGCCTCTAAAGTACTGACTCTGAACAGGGCACCAGAATAGACTCATACGTAACTCAACAAAATAAAATACAACGAAATGGAACTCCTGAGCTCCTCTGGATGCTAAGAGGTCTCACCGACCGCTGACGGGGACTATCCTACCGATCATCTGCTAACATAAACACCTGCAGTTGCATAATGATACGATGCAGTGCCAAAGGCATCAGTACGTGGAATGTACGGTGTGTAAGATGGCAAAAACGTAATGAAAGTAGAATACTTACTTTAAACTGCACCTAGAGACAACTTAACTAACAAATTATTTCATGCATAGGAAATATACATATATATTTTTAAACTTCTGATATATATATATATATATACACACACACACACACACACACTTTCATAAGAGTCAATTGTCATTTCCAAATCATTCAATGCACATTTGGGCTTAAAGGCCAAACACCATTCATAATAATGCATATTTAGGCTCAAATGCCAAAACATAGCTTATAGTCATAAACTCATGTATAGGAATAACTTATTCAAATATACGAAATGGTGCAAGCACCCAACATGCTCAAAGAGCCATAATCATAGACATTCATATGATCACATTCTTGTCATAACCAATACCATATCAAAATCGTATCATAGAACATAATTGGGCTTAACCAACTTCATAATCTCCATAATAATCCAATGCCATGAATGCAAATGCCATGAATGATGTGAGAAAAAACATGGGTAATTAAGATTCAATCTAAAATCAACAATATAATATGAAATTCAAATAAAAAACATAATTAAATCCATATTTAAAATCATAATATAATCACCCATACATAGACAACCCTTGAAAAGGGACATGCATATTCATAATTTCATAAAACCCAATGTAATTCAACATATTATAGTTTAAGTCAACTTAAAATCATCATATAAGTTTAACTCATACATTAATTGACTTTAATAATCATGACAATTGAAAACTCAACCTTAAAGTGAGTAAAATTCATGAAAATTGCTAGAAACGTTTTGGATATCCTTGGTTGAAAGGAACCAAAGATCAAACCCACATACTAAGACCCAATGAAGAAATTCCATGAGAAATTTGAAGAAGAGTTGTGTTAGCCTTGAACCCCAAGCTTGAATTTTCACAAGTGTTCTTTGAGAGTAGTTTTTGTGTTAGTTTAAAATGAAGGGAAGAATTGAATAACTTGAATAGGGTTTTAGGTCATTAAAATGTCTTAAGATTGCATAAGAATTAAGTCCCAAAAAATCATTAGAATAAATTAAATTTACGAAAACATCATTAATGAAAAGGATGGAAAAAAATTCCCGTAGCCACTATACTTGAGGGTACACGACCCATGTGGCACTCCACGGTTCATGTGGAGTGGCTGTACCCCTTTGCTTAGCCAAAATTCAACTTTACACAAAGGTCCCCACACTTAGAATATTTTTGAGCAAAAAGTGAGCCACACAGTTGGCCATACGGCACGTGTGCCTTCACATGATTCGTGTGAAGGGTTATGGTGCCAACCTTAGCCAAAATACAATCTTCCTTCCAAGTGTGAAGAAACACTTAGAAGTTTTCCCACCTTGGGTGCCATATGGCTAGTGAAAAGTCACACGGCTCGTGTGACTGGCCGTACCCCAATACTTAGGCCAAAAATTGATACTTCAAGCTTAAGGATATACACTCAAAATTAAGGGCAAGTGTTGTGTCACTGGAGGCCACACGACTCATGTGACGTCACACTAGCCATGTGATCTCCCTTGATATGACACGAGGTCCAAATTTGTCCAAAACGAGCTCTGATGATGTCGTACAATATCCAATTCATTACATCATCTCCCTCTTGGGAACATTCGTCCTCGAATGTGCAAGAACAATGCTTGAAAGGCTTGACTTAATTCATGAAACTTCCAAACACAAGATGCAATGCATAGTTCATCATTTGAAAATCATGAAGTCATTAAAACTCATGCCAAAACATAATAAAATCTTTCAGAACATCATATAAATCATTTTAATGCATATATGAGCATGTCATGACACGACACTCAAGAATGAAAGGATTAGGACCAATTAGAAAAAGAAAAACCTAATCCCTTAGGCTTGAGTAGATTGGAAAAGAAGGGGATATCGTTTCATCATGTCCAACTCCGTCTCCCATATAGCACTCTCCACATGTTGGTTCCTCCAAAATACCTTTACCTAAGCTACATCCTTGTTACGAAGATGTTTCACTTATCTATCCAAAATCTCCATTGGAACCTTATCATAAGACAAGTTCTCCTCAATCTCAATACCTTCCAAGGGCACAATAGTGCTAGTATCACCAACCATCTTTCTCAACATAGACACATGGAAGACCGGGTGGATAGAACTCAAATCAGGAGGCAACTCCAATCTATAAGCCACATTTTCAATCTACTCAATAATCTCACAAGGGCCTAGATACTGGGGACTTAGCTTGCCTTTTTGCCAATGCGCATCACTCCTTTCATAGGTGAGACTTTCATAAACACCCAATCTCTAACATGAAACTCATGATCCTTTTTCCTCATATCTGAATAGGACTTTTAGTGACTTTGGGCCGTCTTCAAGATTTTCCCTAATCAACTCTACTTTCTCCATAGCCTCCATCATCGTGTACGGCCAATCAAAGCCATCTCTCCCAACTCAAACCACCCCACCGGAGACCTATACCTCCTACCATACAGTGCTTCAAATAGGCCATGCCAATGTTAGCATGGAAGCTATTACTATAAGAAAACTCAATGAGTAGAAGATAGCCATCCCAATTGCCCTTGAACTCTAATACACAAGTCCTCAACATATCTTCCAAGGTTTCAATTGTCCTCTCGGCTTTTTCACCAGTTTGAGGATGAAAAACTGTGCTCAACTTAACCTTAGTACCAAGTCCCTTTTGAAATGACCTCCAAAAGTGAAAAGTAAATTAGGTACCCTAATCTGATATGATAGACCTAGACATACCATGCAACCTTACCAACTCTCGGATGTACAACTTTGTATAATCCTCGACACCAAAAGTAGTCTTAACCGGTAAGAAGTGAGCCAACTTAGTCATCCGATCAACGATAACCCAAATGGAGTCAAATTGCCTTCGGATCTGAGGCAAACCAACCATAAAATCCATATTCACATCCTCCCAGTTTCAAATAGGAATTTCATTATCTTGGGTCAACCCACCGGGCCTTTGGTGCTACACCTTTACTTGTTGACAATTTGAACATTCGGATATAAACTTTGCTATGTCCTTCTTCATACCATACCACCAATATACCTTCTTCAAATCCTGATACATCTTAACAGATCCCAGTTCGCTCATGATCACCTTTCTAAGGTCATCCACATCCGGAACACACAACCGATCTTGATACCGAAGTATACCATCTCCCCTTTGGGAGAAAACCTCAATATTATTTTCGGAAACCAATTTCTTCAATTCAACCAAGGATGTATTTAGATCTTACTTAGCCTTCACATCATCTACCACTGAGGATTCAACCCCATTTTGCACATGTATACCACCAACATTGAAGTCGGCTAACCTAAAACCCAATCTAGCCAAATGATGGATATCCCTTGCTAACTCCTTCTTCTTCTCCTAAACATGAGCCACACCTCCCATAGAGAGCCTACTAAGAGCATCGGCTACCACATTCGCTTTGCCGGGATGATATTGAACACTCATGTCGTAGTCCTTTAAGAGTTCCAACCATCTCTTTTGCATCAAGTAAAGATCTCTTTGAGTGAACAAATATTGCAAGCTCTTATGATTAGTGAAAATAGCAACATGCACCCTATACAAATAGTGTCTCCAAATTTTCAAAGCAAATACCACTGTGGCTAACTCAAGGTCATGAGTCGGGTAATTACGTTCATACACCTTTAATTGCCTTGAGGCATAAGTTATCGTCTTACCATGTTGCATAAGTATACAACCCAACCAATTTGAGAAACATCACAATATACCACAACCTCATCCAAATCATTCGGTAGAGTTAATATAAAGGCTGATATAAGCCTATCCTTCAAAGTTTGAAAGCTATTTTCACACTCATCCGACCACACAAACTTAACTTTCTTTTGGGTCAATTTAGTCAACGAAGATGCAATGGATGAGAACCCTTCAATGAACCTCCTATAATAACCTTCTAACCCAAGAAAACTTCGAATGTTCGAAGGAGTCAATGGTCTAAGCCAATTCTTTATTGCCTCAGTCTTCTTTGGATCTACCTTCATACTATCACCGGACACCAAATGGCCATGAAAAGCAACTTTACCCAACAAAAAATCACACTTGCTAAACTTGGCATACAACTTATTCTCCCTTAAGGTTTGCAGAGCCAACCTCAAATGATCCATGTGCTCTCTCTCACTTCTGGAATAAATGAGGATATCATCAACGAAGACAACTATGAAGCTATCAAGAAATGACTTGAACACTCGATTTATAAGATCCATAAACATGACCGGTGCATTAGTTAGGACAAACAACATCACCACAAACTCAAAGTGCCCATACCTTGTTCGAAAAACCATCTTAGGAATATCAAATCACTCTCTAACCTTCAACTGATGATACTCGAAATGGAGATTGATCTTTGAAAAGTGAGTAGCCCCTTGAAGTTGGTCAAACAAGTCATCGATACTAGGCAATGAATACTTATTTTTCATGGTCACCTTATTCAATCGCCTATAATCAATACATATCCGAAGAGATCCATCATTCTTCCTTACAAATAACACCGGAGCACCCCATGAAGATATGTTTGGCCTGATAAAACCCTTTTCCAAATCTTTCAACTGATCCTTCAACTCTTTTAACTCAGCCGGCGCCATATGATAGGGTGGAACAAAGATAGGTTGAGTATACAAGAGAAGATCTATGCCAAATTCTACTTCCCTTTCAGGAGGAATACCAGGCAAGTCTTCGGGGAACACGTTGGGAAAGTCATTCACCATTGGAATCGACTCAAGAGTAGGTAACTTAGACTTCACATCCTTGACCCTTACAATATGATATATACACCCCTCGAAGATCATCTTCCGTGCCTTAAGTTAGGAAATAAACCGACCCTTTATAGTGGAGTCACTATCCTTCCATTTAAGAACGGGCTCTCTGGGAGGTTAGAACTTGACCTTCCGGGTCCTACAATCTACAATGGCATATGATGCATGCAATCTATCTATCCCAAAATTCATATCAAAATCAAACATTTAAGTTCCACAAGATCACATGGGAAAATCGTATGCAACATCGAAATAGGACACCCACGATAGACCCTATATGCAATAACAGATTCACCCACGAGAGTATAAACTGAGAAAGGATCCCTCAAAATTTTTGGACTCAAACCAAACTTAACAACCAACAGAGGAGTCACAAAATACAAGTTTGCAGCCGAGTCAAGTAAAGTATAAGCATCAAAATCAAAGACTTTTAACGTACCAGTCACAACATTCGGAGCCTCCTCAACCTACTAACGTGCATGAAGAGCATAAAACCTATTGTTCCTCGGGCAACACCTTGTGGAGCACTTTGTTGGCCTTTCCCACCTCGAGCCACCTGACCTTGACCTTTCTGAGGATTCCTAGGGCAGTCAACGACCTTGTGATTCTTATCACCACACCCATAGCAAACGCCCAATTCTTCCAACATTCACCTTTGTGGGGCTTCCCACACTTGTCACACTGAGAATACTCCTGTCCACCACAAACCTGTGCCATAGGAGGAGGCACTTTAGCATTAGAAACTTGAGCACCCGAACCTTATCCTTGTTGGAAGTGACCAAAACCACCTCCCTAATAGCCAGAGAATCCACCTCCAAAACAGGCCCTCTTAGGATCATGTATCCTCCTCTCTTTGAGTTTCTCTTCTTCAATTTGTTCAGTATACCCCATGAGTCTAGAAATATCCATATCTCATATGAGCATAGCGGTGTGACATTCTTTCACAAGCAGGTCAGAGATACCGGGGAATGAATTTGTGCATCCTTGCACGAGAGTCATCCACAAGTATCGAAGCATACTTGGAGAGCTTAGTGAACTTGAGGCATAATCCCTTATACTCATATTCCCTTGCTTGAGGTTGATAAATTCAGTCATCTTGGCTTTACTAAGCTCAAGTGGGAAGAAATGATTAAGAAAAGCAAGCTTGAACTCCTCCCAATTAACAGCATCACCATAAACTCTCTTTATAGACCAATGAGTGTACCACACCTGGGCTGCATCCTTCAACTGATAGGAAGCCAATTCAGCCTTCTCCTTAGCTGTGACACCAATAACATTCACTACTTTGATGAGCTTATCAATGAACTCTTGAGCATCCTCGTCAGCCTTAGACCCAAAGAACTCTGAAGGATTCATCCAGGTGAAATCTCTCACTCAAGAAGCCAGAGCGGGATCCCAAAAAAGATTGGCCTACCTAGTCTGAGTAGTCACCACCTAGGAAAGCATAGCAAAGTTCGTACGGAATTCACCATTTGAGATAAGCTCATTCATAGGCCCTTGGGGTGCCTGACCCTCATTAGCCGGGGCTAGTCTTGGTAAATAAGGTCTTCCATAAGGCATCTTTTGAAATGCAGCCGATACCATCAAGATAAGGAAGCTAAATACATACGAATCATAGCACGACAAAAGACATGAAGAAGTGAGACAATTCCAAAAATATCGTCATAGCCTCCCACTCAAAGTCATGGTACACTTCACACCCATGAATAGGACTCTGAGGATCATTTAAAAATCTAGTGCTCTGATACCATCTTTATGATGACCCAGACCTAGAATTTAGGAGTGACACGGTGAATGGGAACCCGAGAGTCCCCAAACAAGCCTTAAAGTACCAAAATTCACACCATAGGTTTGTAAGCGTATTCAAAGTAAACACGTAGTTCTAAGGGACGGGAAAGTAGGACTCACGCTATAAGGATATCATAGGGAATGGGGTTAACATAGATTCAAGTAACACATATTACATAAAGACTAAGGGGCGGAAAGTATAACTCACGCTATGGGGGAAATTAGGGACTTAGGATCTTTCACATCATATCATAAATCAAGTCATAGAACTCATAGCCAAACTCACAACGATATTCCATAGATAAATAAACCATGACTTAAATCGCAACCATAACACTTAAGAGAGTTTTACAAGGTGCCCAACAATGTCTCTAACATAAGATAGGTCGAGGGCCAAGACATACCCAGGCTCACCCTCAAAAGTAAATAAAGAGATAAAAAGGCAACATAGGTAGAAGGATGGTGTATTGTCCTTCGAAGATAGGACTCACCTCTATAAGTAAATTTGAGATCTGAGCTAAACGTCGTACAGTGGATGATCAAAGTCCTCGGTCCCTACATGGTGAGATCATGTAGGTAAAGATATGCGTTAATACATTTGAATGTACTAATTATGTACGATGCAATGCATGTAATTTACCATAACCTACATATAATGTTAGATGGAAAGGGCATATAATATAGAAAGAGATATATAGCAAGGAATGTAATATAACAAGTTACTTTGAAATTCATGATGCATGAAGTGAAAATGATGATCATATATATAGTGGGGATGTGACCTCAACCGACATTAGTAAGACCAAGCGACCTATTACTTGGAATCCTGATGAGATCCCTTCATCAGTAAAGAGGTGGTCTACTTGCCAAAGGTAAATCATACTTCACCTTACGGTCAACCCCATTTCGTATGAAGTAACCTTTCTTATGGGCCCTATTTCGTATAGAACATATAGCATATCATATCATATCATTTCTTCTCCTTATGGGAAACCCTATTTCGGAGGTATCTTTCCTTACAGGCAAACCCATTTCGAAAAGGACCCTATGCTAGGCACAGTGTTCAAGGAAAGGGAAAGGGCCCTTGGAGATAGCTCTAATGCCCCCAATCTATCGGTACTAATTCGTCATCCTACAAGAATACATATACATATATATATGCAAGCTCAAAAGAGACAATAGTCATTTCCAAATCATTCAATGCACATTTGGGCTTAAAGGTGAAACACCATTCATAATAATACATATTTAGGCTCAAATGCCAAAACATAGTTTATAGTCATAATACTCATGTATAGAAATAACTTATTCACATATACAAAATGGTGCAAGCACCCAAAATGCTCAAAGAGCCATAATCATAGACATGCATATAATCATATTCTTGTCATAACCAATATCATATCAAAATCATATCATAGAACATAATTGGACTTAACCAACTTCATAATCTCCATAATAATCCAATCATGAATGCAAAAGCCATGAATGATGTGAGAAAAAACACGGGTAATTAAGATTTAATCTAAAATCAATAATATAATATGAAATTCAAATGAAAACATAATTAAATCCACATTTAAAATCATAATATAATCACCCATGCATAGACAAGTCTTGAAAAGGGACATGCATATTCATAACTTCATAAACCCATTGTAATTCGTCATATTATAGTTTAAGTCAACTTAAAATCATCATATAAGTTTAACTCATACATTAATTGAATTTAATAATCATGATAATTGAAAACCCAACCTTAAAGTGAGTAAAATTCATGAAAATTGCTAGAAACGTTTTGGGTCTCCTTGGTTGAAAGGAACCAAAGATCAAATCCAGATACCTAGACCCAATGAAGAAATCCCATGAGAAATTTGAGAAGAGTTGTGTTAGCCTTGAACCCCAAGCTTGAATTTTCGCAAGTGTTCTTTGAGAGTAGTTTTTGAGTTAGTTTAAAATGAGAGGATGAATTGAATAATTTGAATAGGGTTTTAGGTCATTAAAAAGTCTTAAGATAGCATAGGAATTAAGTCCCAAAAAGTCATTAGAATAAATTAAATTTATGAAAATTTCATTAATGAAAATGATGGAAAAAAAATCTCGTAGCCTCTATACTTGAGGGTACACGGCCCATGTGGCACTCCGCAGTTCATGTGGAGTGCCCGTACCCCCTCAATTAGCCAAAATTCAACTTTATACAAAGGTCCTCACACTTAGAATATTTTTGAGCCAAAAGTGAGCCACACAGTTGGTCATATGGCCCGTGTGCCTTCACACGATTTGTGCGAAGGGTTGTGGCACTAACCTTAGCCAAAATACAATATTCTGTGACAAGTGTGAAACAACACTTAGAATTTTTCCCACCTTGGGTGACATAAGACTGGCCATACAGCTAGTGACAAGTCAAACGGCTCGTGTGATTGGCTGTACCCCAATACTTAGGCCAAAAATTGATACTTCAAGCTTAAGGTTGTACACTCAAATTTAAGGCCAAGTGTTGTGTCACTGGAGGCCACACGACTCGTGTGACCTCACATTAGCCGTGTGGTCTCCCTTGAGATAACACTAGGTCTAAATTTGTCCAAAATGAGCTTCGATGACGTCGTATAATATCCGTGTCATTACACAGGTTTGTTCTCTCAGGCTTCATATTTAGGGATAATGGTTTGATCTTCTAGTCCTGTATGTCTTGTTTTTATGTTGGTGATGACATGCTTTATATTGGTTGCTTATTAACACTTGTTTTATTGTATGATCTCGATTCATGCATTGACTTATTATTATGATGCACGAATAGAGAGAAAGGTTTTCATACTATTAATATAAAATTTATTTTCATGAGAGTTGTAGCACCTGGATCACTTGATTTCTGAGTTTTAATACTTTCAAGGTGTCAAGGATTTGCTCCTTTTACTTGAAACTATTAAGGTATCCGAATGACCTTAATTTATGATTTGATGAGCCAATGCATCGATGCCTATTTTGCATTGTTATAATTGCCATGATTCCTCTAGTATCATTGATGCAGATAATAATAAAACTTGATTTGAACTTAGGCAGCGTATATGGGTTACCTATTGCCTCCTTGGAACCTTTTTCGTGAGTACTATTGTACCAAATGAAGGTGTCACATGAGTCCTATCATGCTAGCCGGGCTAGGGTAGGTACATATACTGGTGGATAGGCTATTTGAGGAGGATCATATGTATATATTGCATTCACATGTATCGCTTGTCATCAGTATATTGTTTGTTGTTTGACATCCTTGGTAATGTGGAATGCGAATTGGTTATTGTTTGACTATACTGTACCAACTTGTTCTATACTTCTAGCTTTAGACTAGTGAGACTCACTTAGTTTCAATGTGATACTCTCCCTATTAGGTTGAATTGGATTAGTCCCTAGGTTGTTAGGTCATCTATATGTACTTGGTGATTTTTCTGTCATTTGTACCTTGTTGAGTAGACTCTATATCTTGTCTTTCTTGTGAGCATATGGTAGACCTGTTTCTTTTTGGTACGCTACTTGTCTCATCTTATTTTCCTTGTGTATATTGTTTCTTAACTTTCATTATTTATTCTATCGTGTTTGTATATTGTCTAGTTACTTGTGTTGTACTTACCTTATTTGTTTCACGGTCCAATCCTAGGGCCTAGGTGTAACACGGTGAATGAGAAACTGAAGGTCCCTAAACAAGCCTCTTAGATCATACATGCACTTCATAGGTGCAAGTAATGAATAATATACGAGCGATAATATAGAATGAGGTATGGGACTAAGGGCAAATCATCGATAAAAGTGGAATCTCTACTTAATAATTCAGGACATAATCAAAGTGAAGTAGTAGTTCAAACACACCTCTAAACAAAAGACAGTAAAACAAAGCCAAAAAACAAGTGTGGACCCCTTAATACTAAGTCATAAAAGAAAATACATAATATGTCTAAAATCTCAAAAGTAAAACTAGAAGATAAGGGCTCCGTTCTCAGTAGATGAGAACTCACTAAAAGCTCAAAGTCTTCATGATCAATCTAGTAATAAGGAGAAGGATAAGGCAGATCACTTGTACCTACATGATTATAAACAGATAGGTAAAATGTGGTTAGTACTTTGGAATATACTAAGTATGCAGGCATGTAATGCAACAAGTAAATATAATGACAAACAATACGTACCCAATATGCCTAATTTTAAAGCTTTAACAATATAATCAGTTCCATAATAAAAAGTAAAATAATATCATAATAATGCAAAAGAACTACATAAGCAAATAGGTGTGAGAATAAAATCATAACCGACAAAATCATATGAGCTATAATATGATATACCCATGTTATATCTATACCAGCCAAAGAGTGAGCCTACTTGATAAGGTAAACTCCAAAAACAGAAATCTAGATGGATCTCCTAAAAAGGCAAAATCGAAAGGCCTAAAAAGGCAAAATCAAAATATCCTATGGTGACACGTAGTTATGAGATTAGAAGCCTTACATAAGACTCGTTGAATGAAACATTACTCCTAACTCATTCGGTGCTAAGTCAAAATTCCACGAAAATGGACATTGCATAATCAAAATAATCAAAATTCAACTTAATTGAGAAACTCTTAGCTTGTCAAAACATATTTAACTTATACTTAAGAAGAGCTCCATAGAAAAAATTCAAAATAATTCTGAGTGGGTCTTGAAATAACCCAATATTGATCAAAACTTATAGTTCTTGTTCTTGTTCAAAATCATATGCTCAAGTTTATGCCATAAATATCAAGATCCGTAATTCATAAATCAACTTAATTCGAATTTTGGTATTTGTGAAATAGCCTTAAAATCTTGTGATTGAATCATAAGCAAGCTTATAATCAATTAAGCAATATATGCTCAAAATCATATTAACCCATAAGAGAGTTCCAAGTTTGAAAGTGTAGATTAGATTAAATCATGCAAATTCGAGTGCTTGAATCAAATCATGTACAACCTTGATAAATATTCATAGAAAATCATAAGAATGCATGAATAATCATAATCTAAACAAATATCACTAATATGCAATTATCCATAAATTAAAGATTGAAAATTTGTATTTCAAAATTTAAGTTTTCGAAGAGGACTTCTTAGTTGAAAGGAGACCAAGAATCAAACCCACATAATTTGAAGCCTTGGAATCTTTTGAAGGAAACTTGAGGAAAATCCTTGAGGCTTTACTTGTGTTCTTGAAATCCTAAGAAGATTCTTAAGAGCCTCGAAGTTGGATGGAAAATTTGGTGAAGACTAAAGAGGGTTTTGAGTGTGTTTTGTGTGATTTTAGGCTCAAAACGGCTAAATAATGATAGAATATCGTCTATATGGGCGTTGAGTTATTACCCGATTTCCCTCAGCTAAAACAGAACATTTTAGGAAATTTTGACCTATGGTGTGACAAGTTCGTGTTGCATACTCTATTAGTTTACGCAATTTTGTGAAAAAATTATTTTCCGACACGGGCAACCTATACATTGTGGGTAACCATTTTTCCACACAGTTTTGCCTCTTGGACAAGAATATGAAGTCGAATTTTGTGAAATAACTCACAAATTTTAAGATATTCAAGAAATGCACTATAGGATATTTTTCGAGTCGCGTGAGAGGTGTTACAGTTTATATGTGTCACGATCTAAGTTAGACCCTATGTGCAACAAGGCAAATAAGATCTCCAAGGGAATGTTAAACTAGCCTTCTTAGCATATCATAAGCATTCATAGGAAATGAGCAGTAAACATAAAGTGGAAACTAAGACATACACATAAAGCTAAAGCATATAAGTATCATGAGTACTAAATAACATAGTATCCATACATCATGTCCAACGAGCCTCTAAAATAATAGACCAGATGGAGGCTAAGACATGTCCCTAGCCCATCCCAAAAAAGTAAAAGATAGTCTCAAAAAAACTCAACATAACAAAAGTTATAAGATAATACATTTTGTCCCCAAAGCATGAGGATTCACCAAATTAGAATACGAAGCAATTCAAATCTAGGTATGAGGATGGGGAGAAAGATAGTCACATGTACCTACATGATGAAATAATATAGACATAAATTATGTGTTCTTATGTTTGAATGTACCAATAATATAGACATGCAATACAATATATAGACAAAACTATGCAATACACGAGCAATGTAATAGATAGAACAAGAATAAGGAAATGGATCAATATACCAATATTCCATGAATAAAGTGATGCATAACACATAATAAGTACATATGTGGCAAGTCACCATAATCAACAATGATACTATGTGAACTACAACACAGAATACCGATGTTGCCCCTAAAAAGAGGAGTGTACTTGCCAAGGTAGAACTCTATCCCACTAGGTGAATGTCATGAGTTATATGGATCAACTATCAAACCATATTGGTAAATCATAAATCCTACAGTGGCCCATAGTTATAAGACGAGAAACTTTATATAAAGACCCCTTTGGTCGAGTCTCTACCTCAAGCCCACCAAGTGGTAAATCAACATCCAATGAAATACATAATATAGATTTGAAATCATACTTTTCATAGTTTATAATTCATATTTGTCACATAATCATAAGCTTGATTATAATCTCATGCATAAGAGTGTCTCATTTCATATATAGTATAAAGTGGAAGGTGGAGCTCCCATTATCATTCCACCATTCATAAATTTGGTAGGGACCTAAGTAACCTCTTAGGATCCTCAGTCTCCCTTAGGGATATTAGGTTACCTTCAAAGATCCTAAATCCCCTTTATGAACTTAGTCGCTTCATACATACACAATCATAGTCATGAGTTGACAATTAGAGGAGAAGCATTAGCTCACAATCAATAAGCTCAAAATCATGAGATTAAGATAGATTCATGCATAATCATGTGATCGAATATCATTCGAATCAAAATTAAAGAAACTCAATCATAAGTTTCATAAACTTGAATAGCATACTTAAGAAAATTCATGTAAATCATGCAATCCATGCAATTTATATCAATTTATGCATATTTAAGTATATAAGCATAATCTATGTCATAATTTAAATATTTAAAGATAACATTATGAAAAACCATCATTGTACATACTTGAAGTTAATGCAAATAAGAAAAATAGGTTGGACTCCACGGGTGAAATTTCACCATAGATGAATACCCACATATCTTTAGGAGAAAACTTAAGGAATTTAGAGGAATTAGGATGAATGTAGCTTGAACTTGCTAGTCTTCAATGAATGCTTCAATTGGAGTAGAGAGGAGACCTTTGAGAGTGAATTTGAAGAGTGAACTTGTGATTTTAGATTTGTAGAGTGAATAGAAGACTTAGGATATGGCTAGGATAGTAAATAGAGGGTATTTTTGTTCAAAAGCTATCTAAAATAAAATTTTAAGAGTGAAAAAATGATCCAAATACCTCCACTTAAACCCTCAATTTTCACCTGGATGGATCCTGTCAACATAACCCACCATGTCTCGTGGAGTGCATCAAAGGTCGTGGAGGGTACAAAGAGCAAGAGAAAAAAATGGCTTGAAAGGGGTGCATTTCACGAGACCCCTTCACAGCTTGTGGTGCATACCACGGCTTGTGAAGGGTGTCGTGGTGAGCACCCTTCTAGGTAGCCCCACTAAAGCCACCAAGGGTTCCTACCATGAGAGCCTTTCACGGATGGAGGTGTGCACCATGGTTTGTGAAGGGTCTCTTGGTGGGGCACCTCCCCTATTTTTCTAAAATTTCCACTCTTTAGACTTTGGTTTCCACTTTCAACTCACGGGGTCTTACAATATGTTATTTATATACTTGCTTTATTTGTGAAGCTTAGGCGATGTATGCCTACTGAGTACCATTTTTTGGTACTCATACTACACTTTTTGCCTCTTACAAATTGTAGTGTGAGTCCTCACTGTTATTGACTTCGTGCAGAGTTGATGTAGATTTTAGAGAGTGGGGTGAGCTCCTGACATTCGGAGTCACTGATTTCTATCTGATAGCATTAGAGTATATAAACTTTGATGCCATCAAGGAGGAACATGTAGTGCTTCATGAAAGATTGTTCATTACAGCTTGAAACCATCAAAGTAAATATATGTGGTATTAAGAATGAAGAAATAGTGCTTCAGTAAAAGCACTACTCAATTAGAATATACACACACACACTTTGATGGCATCAAGAAGGAACTAAGAGTACTTTAAGGAAAAGATTGCTCAATTACTACTTGATAACATTAGAGTATATAGATACTAGAGTTTAGAGTTTAATAAATAAGGTTATGACTTTAATAATTTTCTCTAAATTATTATTTATTTATTTCTTAAAAAAGAACCAAATCCCATATGACATTTATAGGATATTAATATGTCGACGGAGGATCATAGAGAATTAAGCTTAATTTTATATAATATTGATATGATATCAATATACCGACGTAGTATCACACATACAACAACATAGTATCACATACGCGAAATAAAAAAATAATTGGATGGTAATTTTTCTTTCTTATTATTGAGTTAAAGACCATAAAAGTGTTTTGTTTGATGGGTTGGGATCAACCCGTTAAGAGTTTTGTTGTTGACTAGCTGATCAAATCTTCAATTGGTGGAGTAACAGTGTCATGGCGGAGGCATTGGGCATTGCAGTAGGAAAATATACATACGTACACGAAGTGGGGAAAGGCCCACCGGAAGCCATTGACGCCCACCATATTGTCGTTAGGAGGAGTAGAGAAAACGGTTTCAATTTATGCCTATTTGCTCTTCTACTTTTTGCCTGTCCCACATTTCTGTTATTCCGGCAGGTAAATTGTACCCTTCCAACGTCAATTTCGTTTTAAATTAGACTTGTTTCAACCTAGAAATGAAAATCTCTAATGGAACTCTTACTTCAGCTACTGCTGGTTTCGATAATATACTAGTAATTACTTGCGGTACCAATTTATTTTATGGGTATCTTCTGTAAACTGCATTTTTTCCCCCAATTTGTACTGCCTCTCTTGCCACTTCTCAGGAATTTATTATCAGGCTTGTTAATTGCAATTAGGAGTCCTCTTTTTCCTGTCATTAGAAGGAAAAAGAAACGAAGAGTGTGGGATAATACTCACTTTTTCCATCCTGAGTAGCTTTAGCAATGACTATAGTATGTAGTTTGTGGTGGTTGATCCTTTTGGGGGTTTAAGTCTGTTAAATATCATATGAAGATGTTACTGTGCTTAAAACTTGGTTTACCTGAATTACTTGGTAAGAACACTGTGTCTAATTTGATGAAGGCCTTTTAATGCAGGGGAAGCTAGATACTCTTCATATTTGGAGCTTAGTTATCATGGTATTGCTTATGAGATTATTTCTAAAGAAGCCAGTTAAGAAAGGTAAGGAGGTTAACTTCTATAAATTTACTAAATATACAGCTTATATTTTTAATCACATACATTATTTCTTGAGCTAAATTGGAATGTAAGCTATTGAGTTGGTATGAAGTCCTTTAAGCTGGGAATCACTGCCGTTGCACGTTGTATTGATGCACATTGTGCAAGAAGCTCAAAATCTGAGACCAAAACTCATTAAATATTCTATGTCCTCTCACTCAGTAACTTCAGTTAGTACCTTGGATATGATATCTTTCACTTAAGAATTATCTTGTCCATAGGAATTGAAAGTATTATCTATGATAGAAGGTAAAAGTTTTTGACAAAGTTTTAATATGGTAGTGGGTATAGCTTAACCTTTAATTAGGTTTAAACCCAACATATGAAGTGCACAAAATTGAGTGTTGTATGGTATCATAGAAATGCATATACTGATATTTGCTGTATTTTATAGTTATAATGTTCTAGTTTATTGCAAATGATTGGCTAAAGTTTGATAATCAGTGTCTGCCGATCTAAGGATCATAATTCTTTTCCCTTATCCTTATATATGTGTGTGTGTGCGTGCATGGATTTGTATGTACTACAACAACAACAACATACCAAATTGGGGTCCGTGGAGAGTAGAGATACTCATACTCATACCTGACCTCTACTTCAAAGGTAGAACAACTATTTACAGTAGACCTTTAGCTCAATATGAAAACAGTCTACGAGGATTTGTATGTATTTATTTATTTCCAATAGACCTTTACCTCATGATAAAAACAGTATACATAGGATTTGTATGTATTTATTTATTTCCAATCTCTAGGTTTTCAGGACCTTAATATCCAAAGCCACCAAAAGGAGCTGAGTGAATATGTGCGTGTGAGTGCGTTTGTACCGATTGTGCATACAATTCTTGCTTGTTTCTGGCATCAAAAGTTTGCTCAAACGCAGAAATTATATGCTAAGAGGAATTTCCTGGGAACCAATATGATGGGACATTCATTTGTGGTTCATGTACAATCTATCAATCAACTATATCTCGGTCACAAGTTCATTGGTTGCACGTCTGTGTATTATGCATCATTTGTTTATTCTGCTCTATTTGGGATAATTTCATTAAATCTGGTAAAGAGATTTTTCTTCCAAGGCAGATTACAGGTTCTCTTGAAACTAAAGGTTTTCTGAATCACCCTTACCCCTGAAAGGACATAATATTAGTGTAATAAAGAGCAACTAAACCTTAATCCTAACTTCTTGTTATTGCTTATTTAGATCCATTACCAAAATTATGTTCTTCTTTGTTGAGTTCGGACTGGTCCTAGAGCTTTTAGGTCATTTGAAGACAACTTCACTCCCATGTAGTTCTAGGTATACCTTGTCCTTCTTAGCACCTTCAAGCAACATAGTGTTGCACCTATGGACAAGTGCATTTAGAGGTTGACGTAAGACATGCCTAAACTATCTCAAACAATATTCTTACATTTTATTATCTATTTGTGCATTTGCGGTCTGTAATTAATGTGATCATTTCTGGTCTTTATCTTATTTGATCCCACGTCTATCTAGAAATCCTTATTTCTACCGTGCTCTTCTTGTGGATTTGTTTGGCCTTGAATGCCCAATATATCACCTCCGATATCGCATTGCTGGTCTCACAGTTTTTCTACAAAACTTGCCTTTTACGTTGTCAGGAATATTCATATCACAGTGCAGTTAATGTACTATGTGCTCTCAACTACTACTCCACTGAAGTATCAAATTTGCGACTGTCTCTTAAGATAATGCTCAAATATTGTGGATGCTTTATTGATTTTAACTTCTTCCCTTAGAAGATGGAATAATAAATACACTGGTATCATTTGGTTCTGGGATGTATTCATCAACTTATATTTCATTGTGTATCTTGTGTTTGCTTATGGCAGAGTCTGTTCTAATTCTGCCAGCTTTTGGAGTTCAACTTGAGACTCAGTATGGAAGGTACTTACTGCTCCTGTTATAGAGGTGAATGTTTAGCTATTTGCTTAACATGAATTGTAAAATTACTATTCATTGCTGTTAAAAGATGCTTTTTAAAATCAAATAACTTGTCATATATTCTGGCATTGGATCTATCGTTTTGTTTCTGCTTCCTTAAAGATTGTTGTTCACACAGCCACTTGTTTCGTAGTCGCTTTTCTGAGATGGGCAACTATGTCACATAAACATGTAGAAGTATTTAGTATATTACTTTTGTTCTGTGCCTACCCTTCTCTGTGTGCGATTCTCAAGTTATTTTCCTATATGTACAGATAATGTTCTTTTGGGATACAAGTGAAAAATGATTAATTTCTTATAGATCTCTCGAATATATGTACATGGAACGATGAGGGTACTATTTTATACTTTTGTATCTAATATGAGAAAATTCTAATTCAGCCTGTTGTTTTCAGTTTTGTGTTTATCGAAATAAAATTCTAATTCAGCCCTTTGTTACAGTGGAAAAACAGTCCGCCAGTTTGTCCCAATTAGCAGGATTTTGAAACCAGTGCTGACAGAATGTGTCACACCAGTCACCTGTTATTGGAGTCTATCTTTGATTATTCGAGGAGAGGAAGAACTTATGCTAGTTTTCAAGGTGAAATTTATAACCCTGCTATATTTCTGTAGCAAATCCCTAGCAATCTTAATACTTGTATATTTTTAGTAGAAGAATGGTTGCCTGCGAAAACTAGTTTCTAAACTTGTTTGCTTTTCGGTTAGATTTTTAAGATGGAGCAAACAAAGTAAAGGACTTTTAATCAACACAAAGGACTTAGTAGAGAATATTACTCAGTTTATTTTCTCGTGCTTACACAATTTTCCGTATTCAAATTTCCAGGAATTGCGTCCACCTGTGAAAATGTTAGCGCCTATCTGGAAGGCTTTATGTGCTGCCATCGAATGTGGAGAATGCACGGAGGCGATTACATAGATTGTAATTGTATAATCTCATCCAATTTGATTTCTAGTATAAATTTTTTTCAGCATTTGTATTTGTTACACTTAAAGTTGTAAATGGCATGATATAGTTCCCAATTTCCCATTATTGTCATCACACATGCTTCCTGTAAAAGGCTAAATCAAATGAGCTGCTTGCTGCATTGGAACCACTTTTCATACAGAATACTTCCAGAAATTTTAGTTTTCCTTTTGTATTATATTTAACTTGTAAATAAACCAGGTGCAGATGCCAAAACTCTAGTTCCAGTTCTCTTTCAGATCTAACATGAGTGTGGTTTTCAAGGAAGATATTATTAGTTTCATCAATTGATCTCAGTATGTTGTCAACCTTAAACAACAGCACAACAGGAGTCCACTATCAATCTAGTATAGACAGTTGCCAACAATGGTGGCTGATTAAATTATTGCGGTTTCAACAAATTGTTCGAAGTACGGTTCTGACCAAGGTAATTTATGTTGATGATACTAGATTGTGGCTCGATTGCAGGAATCCTACAGATTCGAGGATCGAAAGATTGTCCAGGAGCTAGCTTGAGGATAATGGAGATGATTAGAATAAGGAATTAGAGAGAAGAAGAAGAGATTGTATATTTCAAATGCTGAATGAAAATGAGTATCACAATGGCTATTTATTAGAGTACAACTTGATCCAACTGATGCTATTTTAATTGAATCAGTTTATGACTAGCAATTCACTTAACAGTCCTAACAAACTCTAAAACTATAACAGTAAGTCCTAACTGATTTTCAGTGCCTGTAACAGTATCCCCCCCCCCCCTCCCAACCCACCCAAATACACAAGATCGTTGACCTCAAAGATCAAAAGAAGGAAATCTAGTCTTCAGGATAGTAGCAAATTCCCAAGTGGTCGCATCAGCAGGCAGTCTGACCCATTTAACCAGCAGTTGAGCCACAACTTTGTTGCCTCTGTTAACCAACCATCTTTGCAAAACAGATTCAGGACTAGGACAATTAGGATTAGCCAAATCAACAGTAGGAGGACAAGAAATGGAGGAAGGAACCTCATAACACCTCTTTAACAATGATACATGCACAGTAGGGTGTATCTTTATTGAACTAGGCAAAAAGAGAGTGTCAGCCACAGGACCCTCTTGATGATCTGAAATGGGCCATAATAATTAGCAACCCGCTTGTGGGAAGAGTGTCGAGAGATGGTAGCATGTTTATAGGGTTGCACTTTAAGATAAACCCAATCTCCAATAGGAAGTTGTCTATCGCTCCTATAAGAGTTTGTTTGTTGCTTCATCCTAAGCTGAGCTCTTAGCAAATGATTTTTCAGTAACTGTAACTTGAGTTCTCCATTCACCAATGTAGTGTCAACTTTAGCAGAGGCTGACTCCCTTGGGTAGATAAGGAAGATGGAGAGGTGAGAGTCGACCACACAGAGCCTCATAAGGGGTTGTTTGTATGTCTGAGTGGAAACATATGTTATACCAGTATTCAGCCATAGGTAAACAAGCTACCTAATTTGAAGCATCATCATTATAATAGCATCTCAAATAGGTTTCCAAGCATCTGTTTAACACCTCAGTTTGTCCATCAAATTGAGGATGATAAGCTGTAGAAGTATGCAACAATACACCTTGCAAAGTGAAGAGTTCTTGCCAGAAGGAATTCATAAAATCAACATCTGTATCACTAATAATAGCATCTGGAAGACCATGGAGCCTGACAATGGTATCCAAGAAAACTTGAGCAACTGATTGAGCTGTATAGGGGTGTTTCAAGGATAGGAAATGACCATACTTGCTGAGTCTATCAACCACCACCAAAATCACCTCATGTCCCTTAGATTTAGGAAGACCGTCAGTGAAATCCATACTGATTCGAGACCAAACAACCTTAGGAATTAGCAAGGGTTGTAATAACCCAAGATAAGCAGCCAAATTTGACTTTTTTCTTTTTTTTTTTTTTTGACAAACATCGCATTTTTGAATGAATTCCCTCACTTCTATCCTTATGTTTTTCCAATAAAACAATGTCAACAACCTCTTGAGGGTAGCTTCAACTCCTGAATGACCACCAAGAGGGCCAACATGCCACAAGGTGAGAGTATCAGTCCTCAAGCTTTGTACGTTACCAATCACAAGTTTCCCTTTCCTTCTTAACTGACCCTGTAACTAGGTGAATTTTTTGTGAGAAGTAGGGTATGCTTGTAACTCTGTAATTAACTGATGCAACTCTTAATCTGAATGTCAACTAGCTATTATAGCTTTAAAAAGATCAGTGTTAGTAGGCGAAATGATCAAGGACAATAATTCAGCTCCAGTAACTCTAGAAAGTGCATAAGTTACCTTGTTCTCACTTCCCTTTTTGTACTCAAATAGAATAGTCAAATGGCATGCGTAGTCAACCACAATAACTGAGAATTAGTGTGCAACTTTTGCTCCATAAGAAACTTCAAGGCTTTTTGATCAGTCCCGATAACAAATCTCAGACCCAGTAAGTACTGGGACTACTTAGTAACAGCTTGAACAATTGCCAACAACTTTCTATCATATACTCAACGCTGCATGCCTGGGAGATAAAGCTTTACTAATAAAAGCTATAGGGTGACCTTCTTACATAAGCATAACCTCAATACCATAACCACTTGCATCTGTTTCAACAACAAAAGTCTTGCTTCATTAGGCAAAGCCAAGATAGGTGCTTTGGTTAGTGCCTCCTTCAGTTTTATAAAGGCCTGTAGAGCGGTGGGATGCCATTTGAACTTATCCTTCTTTGTAAGATCATTGAGAGGCCTACTGATCATCCCAAACCCTTGAATGAACCGTCTATAATACTCAGCTAAGCCCAAGAACCCTCTCAGTTGCATAAGAGTAGTTGCGATTTGCCAATCTTTAATTTCTTTAATCTTCTCCGGATCAGTGGACACACCCTGAGATGTGATAAAGTGCCCTAGATATTCAATCCTATGAACACCAAAGAAACATTTACTTTTTCTGGAAAATAACTGATGCTTCATCATCTTCATAAAGACAGATTTCAAATGCAATATGTGATCTACGATTCTGTTGTATATCAGGCTGTCATCAGAAAATACCAACACATGCTTCCTTAGAAATTGCTGAAACACAGAATTCATTAATCCTTGAAATGTGAATGGAGCATTTGACAGTCTAAAAGGCATCACTAAGTGCTCAAAATGCCAGAATGTGTTCTAAAGACAGTTTTTGGCACATCTTCTGTAGCCATTCTTAGTTGTTGATATCCAGACCTTAAGTCTATTTTAGAGAATATATTAGACCCTCCCAACTCGTCCAACAGATCCTCCACTATAGGAATTCGAAACTTGTTTTTGATAGTCAACTTATTTAAGTCCCTATAGTCTACACATAACCTCCATGACCCATCTTTTTTGCCCACTAACATACTGGAGATGCAAACGGACTACAACTAGGTTGTATAATCCCTTGATCCAACATTTGTTGTACTAAACCCTCAATAACATCTATTTTTACTGAAGGATATCTGTAAGGTCTCTTACTCACAGGCTCCACACCAGATTGCAGTATAATTCTATGATCAAATACACCTCCAGAAGGTGGCAATTCAACAGGATCATCAAATAGGATAGAAAATTCTGATGATACCTATAGTAATGCAGGATTTTCCTCTGAGTGTTTGTCATTGTCCACTGAATACTCCTTCATTTCATCACTCCCTTGAGAGATTACGCAAATGCTTCCTCCCCTGGTACCAAAATTCCATTGTCAAACTCCTAAAATTCATCTTGATATCCCTAATGTCAACAACCACTAAACCCCTAACACAACTCCATAAGAACCTAGAGATAGTAATAGAAAGTCAGCCACAAACTGAGCCCCTTGTAGCAACCAAGTGACAATAGTCATTGTGTCCACTTCATACATCCATTAGCTGCAGCAACCACCTTAGGTTTGATGGAATTCACCTCACACCCTAATTTCTTGAATAAATCGGGCTCTATGAAATTATGAGAGCTACCAGTGTCAACAAGAATATGTAAATTCATTTTAGAATGGTATCCAGTCACGTTTAAAGTTCTATAACCCAATGATCCATTCAAGGCATTCATTGAGATCTCCATCTGCTCCACAGTTTGCGCCGGTTCTAACTGATTTGTTGAGACACAAAAGTCCCACATTGGTCCTTAATAGGATGGGTGGACTCCTTGTAAGGATTAGACAATCCTTCTCCCTTTGAGCGGGCTTTTGGGGTGTGAGTTAGGCCTAAGACCTAATTTCATCATTGGTCCTTAATAGGATGGGTGGACTCTTTATAAGGATTAGGCAATCCTCCTCCCTTTGAGCTAGCTTTTGGGATGTGAGTTAGGCCTAAGACCTAATTTCATCATGATTACTCTGCAACTCTCCAAGATATCCCCTTGCTCCTCTACTGGATCCTGCAGCTTATCCTCTTCATCTACTTCCAACAAATATAATTGTTTAGAAGATTTACACTTGTGTCCAGGCATGTATTTTTCAAAGCAAAAATAACACAACCCTTTGGCCCCTTTTTTATTCATCTCCTCTATGCTCACTGTTTTTTTTACTGATTCCTTTAGAAAAACTTGAATTAGTGCTACTAAGAGTAGGTAAAGAGGTTTACTATTAAAATTCTTTTGATCCAAGAACTTCCTTGTAGTTAGTTATCTGTGGTTGATTATGGTCAGATTGCCTCACAGCTTGCAGGTATGTCTCCTGTATTCCTGCACTCTTGTACATGTCACGACCCAAGCCTAGGGCTTAGATGTAACACGACGAATGGGAAGTCCAGAGACAACCCAAACAAGCCTCTTAGAATATCATGTACACATCCTTGATTGCGGAAGCAAAATAAGACAATAACAAGAGTCAATCATTCAAAAGGGAAATGGGAAAAGGGAAGTCTTTCATAATCATAAAATATAAGAAGAGTCAAGCTCAAGCATATACAAATATAGTATCCAACAACACCTCTACTTAAGAATGGAGCGGGGGACAAGACATTTTCCGGGCTCACCCTCATGGTAATAAGTATCCTACATAAAGAAGAAGTCTCAACATAGCATGAAACAAGAAGATATTGTCCTTGGAGTTGAGGACCCACCAAACCTTTCTTCAAAAAGAACCGAACTAGCTGTGTGGAAGAGGATGATCGATAGGAGCTCCGGTCCCTACATGGTAATATCATGTAGCTAGGCATAGAGTATGTGTTAGTACTTGGAATGTACTCAGTATGCAGGGTGCAATGCAATAAAGACATAAGCCATAATATTAAAAATGCATATATATAGGCAATAGATATAACTTCAATATGACATGTATGATCAATGCTTGTAATAAACATGCATGTAAAACATTTAACTTGCATAATATAATATACGTATGTGGGAGGAGACCTTTACCGACATATACCAAGTGAGCCACAACTTGAAATCAAAGGCTTGACACCCCTCGGCAAGGTGATCGAGGCATAAAACCCCCTCGACAAGATGTGATCTACTTGCCAAGGTAAACCATACATGACCCTGCTTGAGGGGAATCATGAAAAATCTGAGGCATGAAACCTCCCTAGCAAGGTGATCAAGGCATGACACCCCCTCGACAAGGTGTGGTATAACTAGATGGATTCACTAGTAAAACCCATTTAGGGAAATATATAATCCTATGGTGGTACATAGTTTAGAGACTAAAGACTTTATATAAGGACCCCTTTAGTCGAGCCCCCACCTTAAGCCTCAATTGGTGCTAAGTCTAATCCCACAAAATATTTGAAATAATCATAATTTAATCATAGGCACAATACCCAAATTTGACCCTAAACTTGGCTCGAAATTGCAAGTTGGAACTCAAACTTTCAACTTTCACAAATAGGCACTCCAACTTGCCAATTCCTGAACAGTAGACACAAGGTCCAAGCTGCCTAAGCGTGTGAGGTACAATCGCGCTGACGTGTTTTTTCCGTCCTATGCTGCGATGCCACGTCCGTCCACGCAAGCATAACCTGTACACATCACACCCCTATTTTGCATGTGGCATCCCTTAAAAAAGATGAAAAAATAAAATAATTTTTACAAAAAAATTACAATTTTTTTTAAAAAAAATTTACAAATTTTTACATAATAATTTTAAATTTTTTGTCATAAATTACAAAAAAATACAAAAAAAAAAATTAAAATTTAAAAATTTAAATTTTTTTACATAAATTACAAAAAAGTTTTTAAAAATTATTTTACAGGAAATTTAAATTTTGAAAATTTATTTTTTTACTCCAATTCAGACCCTCATCTCCTATCCCCACTCCCCCCTCCCCAACCACCTTACAAAAAAATAAAAAATTATTTTACGAAAAATTCAAATT
>JAOTQR010000045.1:7748601-7762931 GCA_025774065.1 Solanum ossicruentum | reverse complement strand
CTTACTTGTCTAATACTTATGTTTATTTATATTTTGATTTCTCTTAAAATTTCCATTCCACTATTAAATTATATATTTTTAATTAAATAGTTTATTACTCGCTTAAAAATTGTATTCTATATATCAATTAAAATGTAGATGACTTTAAAATTTAATAATAATTTTTTTATTTTAACAAACTTGAATAAAAATTTTATTTTTAAACTAAATAAGATGCAAATTTTATTTCTAAACTAAATGAGATGAAAATTTTATTTTTAAATTAAATGAGATGAAGATTTTATTGAAAGCTAAATAAGATGAACATGTTATTTGTAAGTTAAGTAAGGTGAAGGTTTAATTTTAAAAAACACACAACATAATCATGAAAATGCACACACAAAATAATTTACATTAAATAACATAAAAATTTTATTTTAAGAATAAATAGCTAAAGCTCAAAAAAAGAAAAAAACTAAATGAGGGAGAGAGTATTTTTTTAAACAAAAAAGTTATTCTTATAAAAATTATGCAATACATAATATTTTAACTATGACAAACCAAATAAAGCATAGATAATCTCATTATAACTTATCGTAATATAATTTATTTTATTATAACTAATTCTATCATAATTTCATCCAAATCAAAATACCTAGTTACTCCCCCCGTCTCATAATAATTGAATTTTTAAAACTTTTTTTAAGGTTCAAAATAGTTAAATTTTTCAAAGTTCAAGATGAATGTTTGAAACTTTTTTCATATTTGCCCTTGCATTAATTGAATTTTTATTTTTTCTAGAAAATCAATTACATTATATATTTATGATTTTACAAAGGAAAATAGTGGAAAGTATGATGTAAATTTTGTATCTAAATATTTTTTTTAATATATGTGTATTCCCTTATAAATTTAGTTAATATGAGACAGAAGAATGAGTATTAATGAAGAAATTTCATATTATGGCTTTCCGCAATGTAATTACTTACCTTACATCATTAAATTTCAGAAAATTCAACAATTATGGCAAAAAGGAGAAAAATGAACAAATTTGAGCAACAATTAAATTGACGAAGAATAGCATTCATTGAAATGAAATAACCAGGCTTTGATCACAACCCAGATAACTATCACGGCGAATGCACTGTGTTTTTTCACTTTGCCGCATTCGTCCTCATCTCCACCACCGGCACCGGCAAGTCGCCCGTCGGCGGGCATTCTAAAACCCTTCGAGTTTTTATGTCAAACTTTGCCATAAATGATTCGATAACGATTGCTTTACTCACAGATCTAATTCAGAAACCGCAATCAATCGGGAGCGATTTCTCAATTTAGTCATGGCTGCTCAGAATCAGGCTCCGAATGTGGATCAATTCGACGCCTATTTTCGGCGAGCTGATTTGGATCAGGATGGTCGGATCAGTGGCCCTGAGGCCGTTGCCTTTCTCAAAGGGTCAAATTTGCCCCAACCAGTCCTCGCTCAGGTTATTTGTTTTTTTCTTCTTCTCTCTATTGCCTGCATTTTATTCCTTAGCGCCAATGAGAAGAAACAGAATCCATTTGCTTTTCTGTCATGCTACTAATTTTCATTTTCCCACAAGCTGGCCCTATTTCAGTTGTTTAAATTTGGGAAACTCTTTTACTTAGCGATGGAACATGGAAGTTCACGTGATTGCAATGTACTTTAAATGCATTTTCCTTGCTCTATTTTTTGGAATTCGTTAGGTGTATTTGTGTTACATGGACTTGGGAGGATTTAGAGTATTCAATATCGTTCGAAACTTCAATACCAAACTAATGGTGTCAGCTTTATGAATTTTCAATGTCAATTCTGCCGTATTCAGACACAGTTCAGTCTCAGTTGAAATTTTTGAAATCACCCAAACGCTGTTTTATAATGTCTTCACTTAAACCGAGTGATGGATTCAGTCTTGACCAGTAGCAGATCTCCCATGTCTTCTGAATCTAGTTTCCTTCTCTATCTTTCACAGAGGAGCCTATCTGCTGTCCTTTCTCTCCTTACCATATGTTTCTCCTTGCCAGCAACTGCAAGCTTTGGATCTACAATCGTTGACAATGGTTGTAATCACAGGACACCTTTAGAGGATTGAATAACCTGATTCAATCTTTTGAGATTTGTGCTTCACATGTTCGTTACCCGTACATAAGCTTGCTGCTTCGTTTTGTCATTGCAATACAAGCTGTAACTTTTCATGATCATTTTAGCTGCAAATTTTGTTGCACTATTATAGTATATGGATTATGGATGTTGTCCTCAGATGGAATACATTGTTGTCTGGGAAAAAAAGTTTAGTTTTGGCAGTTATTATACTGAACCAGTTTTCAGGAGCTTGAGAATTAACAATATATGAATGTGGACGGATAGATACTGGAAACTTTCCTGAAGTGATCAGATGAAAATGTTTACATGAACTGATCCACAACCATATGCCCTAAGTTGCTCAGACTCGGGTGTAAGTGTCCGATATCGATGCACATCTGGAAGTCAGATCCTTCATGATCTAAATTTTAAAATTCATGAGTATGGATCCAGGTAAGGATACAAGTGCGGGATTCGATAAAAAAATAATTCAAATATCTAAAAGTAGTGTCATAAAATATGCCTAAATTATGATAGTCTATTTTGAAGGAAATAGAAACAACAACAACATATCCAGTGGAATCCCACAAGTGGGGTCTGGGGAGGTTAAAATGTATACAGACCTTACCACTACCTCATAGAGATAGAGAGGCTGTTTTCGGAAAAACTTCATCTCAAAAATCAAGCCCCATAAGCAGAAGATACTAGATATGGAAAAAAAAAGGAAAGAGAGAAGAGAAAAAGAAAACCACTAATAATGAAAAAGCAAATGATAGTATGTAAATACGATAAAGTAACAAATACAAGACGGATAATGACACCACAGGATATAAAGACACGACTAATCCTACTAACCTATTATACCGCATGACCAGACAACAACCTACCCCAACTAGCCTATTATCCTTCTACTCTAATACACAACCCCCGCTCCTTTCTATCTAAGATCATATCCTCGGTGAGATGAAGTTTCGCCATATTTTGTCTAATCACCTTCCCCTAATACTTCTTCGGTCTATCTCTACCCCTCCGTGTAACCCCTACATCCAACCTCTTGCATCTCCTAGCAGGAACATCAGTACTTCTCCTCCGCACATGTCCAAACCATCGCAGTCTTGCTTCTCTCATTTTGTTAGCCACAGGAGCCACCTCTAACTTCTCCCGATGGTCTCATTCTAATCTTATCTCTCCTGGTATGTCCACACATCCATCTCAACATCTTCATCTCTGCGACCTGCATCTTCTGAACATGTGAGTTTTTGATAGGCCAGCTCTCTACCCCATATAACAAAAGACGGTCAAACCACCATTCTGTAAAACATACTTTTAAATTTAGGTGGTATCTTCTTATCACACAATACTCCAGAGGAAAGCCTTTATTTCGTCCATGCTGCCCCAATACGATGTGTGATATCATCGTCGATATAGCCACTACTCTGGATGATGGACCCAACATATTTAAAGTTTTCTCTCTTGGTAATAGATTGAGTGGCAAGCTTCACTTCAATGCCTACTTCATCCCTCACAACACTGAATTTGCACTCCAAGTATTCTGTTTTGGTCCTACTCGGTTTGAACCCAATTCCAACTGAGTAGGATCAAAACAAAATACTTGGAGTGCAAATTCAGTGTTGTGAGGGATGAAGTAGACATTGAAATGAAGCTTTCCACTCAATATGTAATTATTGATCAAGTTTGAATATGTAATTATTGGAAAAGTACAGATACATAACTTTACTGTTTTTTGTTGTAATATGGCTATTGCAAATGATATAGAGGTCAGATATACTTCTTGAGTTCATTCCACATTCAACAGTAATGTTAACCTGTGAATATCTTTAAACCACCCTCTGCTTGTTGACTTCATAATACAAATATTTTGTAACGATAAAAAAGACAAAGCCTTAATTATGATGTCACTGTAGATTTTGTTTTGATTGAAGAACTCATCGTATGAAGCACTAAAAGTGAAGAATCTGAGCAACTTAGACCATTGCTATTCTTTTTTGATATTTTGATACTTCAGTTTCAATTCTATTCATGCATGCAAAAGAATAGTGGTCCACAAACAGATATTGAAGGAAGATATTGCTGATGTACTGAACCCAGGAACTATTTGGTAAAATATATTAGAGCTACTTGAGAAGAGGAAAAAGAATAGTAAATAGCTTTATGGTTCAGCCTGTGCTTGATGAACCACGACTTTATGTCTAGCAGGTGATGTATTTATTATCTCTACAATAAATATGCTGATTGCCTGAAGTCAGGTATAAATATCAAGTTCAACATAGTCAAGATGGGAAAGTAGTAGTTTATATAGTCTCTGTGACTCTTCTTAGATATCTGGAGCTATTAATCTCCTATTATTTTCTTAGTACTAAAATTCACATTTCTTTTCCATTATGTAGATATGGACATATGCTGATCAGAGTCGTACCGGCTTCCTTAGTCGCCAAGAATTTTATAATGCTCTCAAGCTTGTTACGGTAGCACAAAAACGAGAGTTGACTCCAGAAATAGTGAAGGCTGCACTATACACTCCAGCTTCAGCCAAAATTCCTGCCCCTCAAATTAACCTTGCAGGCATACCAGGTCCTCAGCCAACTTATCAGGTTGGTTCTACAGTTCCTACAGTTAGTGGTGCTGGTGCTACTCCAACAGCAGGGCAAACTTTTGGCGTTAGGGGTCAACAAGGCTTACCAGCTCAGCAAATTTATGTGAGGCCTCCTACGCCCTCAAATCCTAGCCCTGGTTTCCAATCTCAACCAAATGTTTCCAGTCAAGGAATGCTAGTTGGAAGTACTATTGCAGCTTCTCGCCCTCCCAGTTCCACTGATGTGCATGCTGGTTGGAATGATGGCAAACAAGCAGGTGCCAATTCCCAAGCTCCTAATACAAGTGTTAGTTCTAGAAGACAGGATGCATTTGGTCTTTCTGTATTGACACCTTCTGCTCAACAAACCCAACAAGCAACCACGTCATCAGTGCAAACAGACCTGTCAAAATCAAATAATGCCACTTTGCCGCATGGTAACCTGCCTGATGCCGAGGTTCCGAAAGCTGTTTCAGCCGCTGGAAATGGATTTCCATCGGATTCACTTTTTGGAGATGTTTTTTCAGTTGCATCAGTTCAACCAAAGCAAAGCTCTGCACCAACTATAATGTCAGCTAGCAGCTTAGCAGTTTCATCAGTCACAGACCGAGCATCTACAGGTTCCCAACCTCCTGTAAAGGGTAACACAGTTGATTCGCTGACTACACTTCCTCAGCAGCCGGTACACCAGCATCAGCAAGCTCAATCGACTGTGAGATCGAACCAACAGGTCCCAGTGCAGAGTTCTGCTGCAAATCCTAATGCAGCTAGAAATTCTCTTCCTGGTCAACCTCAGCTTCCATGGCCAAGGATTACGCAGTCTGATTATCAGAAGTATAACAAAGTTTTTACGGCTGTGGACACAGATAGAGATGGAAAAATTACTGGCGCAGAGGCACGGAGCTTGTTTCTAAGTTGGAAGCTTCCCCGAGGTGTGATTTTCTTTCTCTGATTTAGCTTTGAGATTCCATGTACATCCTGTTAGATCCTTCTTGTACTAAGAATAAGCATTAGGTTTGATATACGCCTCTTGAACTTTTTCTTGAATTCAAAATGCCAGCTCAAACTTCTGCAAATGGCGTAATTCTATTAGTTTTTCTATTAGCTCAAACTTTCTCTTTATTAGTTTTTCCTTGTTTCTTGATATTCACTCTTGTCTTAGGTACAACTTTGAAGTTGAGGTTGGTGTAGGAGAGTTCAATTATGTCTGGAGCATTTAGCATGCGTTAGTAATAGCTGTAATGTATTGTGTTGATGGTGGTTGATAATCTTACTGTGAGAATAGACTTAAGTATAGGAAGTGATAGACTTTAGAGCTCAGTTGATGGGGTGTATTCCAATTGAAATGCCTATGGATGTCAGATGAAACTGTGAAGGGAATATGTATGGTAACATGATGAATACAAGATACACCTATTAGGTGTAAAATATATTTCACAATATTTCTTTGAGCTGAAAGAATATCTAAGTTATTAACTTAACTTTTCTAATATTCCATTTATAAAAAATATTTATTTATCTATTTTTTATTTCTTACAATAACACTATACTTCTAACACACCGCTCAAATTCAACATTAGGGAAATTAACTAGAGTTTGCTCATATAGGAAAACAAACATTCTGAGTTGAAAAGTTGTTGGAAAAGTTTGGATGGCTGGAATCTTGCTGGAAAGTTTTAGTTGAAATCTCATGGAAGAAATTAAAATTTCTAGAACCTTGATGAAACTTTCGCTGTTGGATCATTGGTCGGCGTGTTAGTAGGATGAAGTCGGGGTTGTTGGAATTATAATTGAGAAATAGGTGTGGCACTGTTGGAACAACAATAACAAATTAAATATAACAATAAATGTACAAAAGGTTCTCTATATTTTCCAAAGGCCTAAAAATCCCGGATAGGGTTGAAAGACTTATAGAAAGCGGACGACCTAAAGTAAACATACTAACATGGCTAAAACACAGTCCCAACTGATTGATATCATCTATATAGATCTTTTTTCCCTTTGTGCACTACCTTTTGCCAAGTCTGCCTGGATTTTAAGAAAAACATGGAGACAATTTTCTTCATACGATTTTAGGTCTAACTTATCCTCTTTTTAACATACTTCTTGCACCTTCTAGAAATACACATCCATTTTATCATCCATATCTCCACAACACTCGTTTGTGGATGTGTTGGACAATCACCAAAAATAGGCATGTTGCAGCCTCAACAATTGCTACAACTAGGCTTATCATCCCTCGGACGACCATTGAATGTGAGATTGGTGTTACTAGAACGGTCACTAAAAAGAGGAATAAATTGTAAAAAAAGACATGAAAAATTTATGGTCCATGATAGACTTCTTTAAATCTCGAAATCCGAAAAATGCCACATAAAATTAGGATGGAGAGAGTAGAAAATATTGGACATCCCCTAGTTTATAGGATTCTAATTCTAAAATGCTAACACTGGCAGTTTACTTCTATTAGGAGGACCTTATCCCAAAAAATATTTACACTACTAAAAAAAGAGGCAACCCGGCTATGTTGCTTGGACTCTTCAAAAATATAGATGGATGCATGTGAGATACTCCAAAAATAAATGTTGCTGCACCTGTTTCCGGTACTCCAACATAGTTGTGTATTTTTGGAGAATCTGACATGTGTGCAGCATCATTTATTGAGAGATCGAGCAACATAGCAACCCAGTGCATTAAGCGTCCTGCGTTCATGCAGAGTTTGAGGAAGGGACGTATCCTAAGGGGTGTGATGTACACAGCTTACCTTATGTAAATTAGGATATTTAATTGATCATAGTTATGTTCTGTGAATGGCGATATTCAAATATATGTGAAACTTTGTACAACTTGTGATAAAGACTTTACACAACTAGATCTCAACAAGTCTTGATAACTCATAAATTATAATAAAGAAGATAAATTATTTTGTGCTCTACATATTGGACATGGGAAGAGTTCCCGGACATATTTCTAGAGATTAAAGAAAACAATTGTTTTCCTTTGTATCTAGAGTTGGTTCTGCAGATTGTAGACACTGCATAGTTACTTGTTATAAGTTCAGTAGTTGACTTATCACTGGTTTATAATATAGACAACCTGGTGTAGTTCATACTGTTCGAGCACCTTACTGTGGGCGAATTTTGGAAATAAGCTGCAAATGGATTGCGAATAAAAGTGAGGCTTGAGGATAACAACCTTAATCCAGAATCTTGATCTTAAGTTTTTAAAGACACATTTGGACCCTTGTTTGCTATTGAAGTGACCAACTATCTGAAACTTATTGCAATTACCATAATTACATCTAATACCATAAAAAACAAATATGAAATATACTTTATGATAATAACAAAGCTGTCTTATAGAGTAAAAACAGGGCACATAATGAAATTCACCAACTATATTTCTTCCTTGAACAAAAAGATTCATGGTTGGAGTTATGACTTTAGGTTTCCAAAGACTTAGCTGTTTCCATTCAGCAGCAAGTAGCTTTTGTAACTAATACTGACAAACAAACAGCAACATAGCCAATGAATCCCACAAGTGGGGTCTGGGGAAGGTAAAATGTACACAGACCTTACCACTACTTCATAGAGATAGAGAGTATATAGTAAATAGTAATAGAGCTACAGTATTGAAGATGAAAGAGAAAAGGAGTAGTGGCAGATCATATCATTCTCATTTCTTTGAGAATTGTGGCTACAATTGTTTTGAGGCATTGTATTTGCTTTGTCACAATGCTAAGCTGTTGGTCACTTGGTGCTTGAGACATTGTTTGTACAACCTACTTAGAGTGTGATAGCATATCTCTTACTCTTTCGAGTATCTTTCCTATAATTATCTTAGATTATCTTGTTTTCTATCTTAAAGCCAAGCTGCTTTTTACTCGGTCCTTTGAGACATTAATGCAGTTTATTTTTGGTTTCCCAGAGGTCTTAAAACAGGTGTGGGATTTATCGGATCAAGATAATGACAGCATGCTTTCTTTGAGGGAATTCTGCATTGCACTCTACCTGATGGAGCGACACAGAGAGGGTCGCTCTCTTCCTTCAGTCCTTCCAGCTAATCTTATCTTTGACGAGTTACCATTGCCTGCTTCTGGCCAGCCTACAGGACCACATGGTACGACAGCTTGGAGAAACACACCAGGTATACTTCACCCTTTTTACACTGTGCACATACATGCCTTGGACATGGCTTGTGAGCCAATCATGTCTGCATGCATGTGGAAAATTTATTCGTTAACTGATATATTACTTTGGCTTTCTCACTTTATATACAGTTACAGATGAGATATTCATATTGGTTTAGATTATTAATTTACTAAAATTTGAATTACTAATTTGAGGAAATATACAGTGATCTTTATCAGTATTACTAGAGAGAAACTAATTTGGGGCTAAAATTCCTTGATTGAATGGGGAGCTTGTTCTCAGTTTTGTGGCAGTGTAGTTGTATTATCTTTTTTCTCTACCATAAGGATTAGGCCTCGTCTAATGCTGGAAAAATGATAAAAAGGGTAAGTATCTCATCCAACTCGCTCAATTAAAATGGGTGGAATTTGGATAATTGATTTGTGAAAAACGGATGAAAATATTTTTCAATTTTCTCATGTTTGGAAACATTTTCTTCTTGGAAAATAAGTTCTTAAAAAATGAGGAAAATGACTTTCCTAACGGAAGTAGGGAAAACAAGTCCCCCAAATGGCATTATGCACTAATTATCTCCTCTCATCCTCCAACGCACTCCAGCCCAGCCCAACCCACCCCACCTTCATAGCTCACTCCATACTACCCCTACCCCTTACCTCCAACACCTATAGTGTATACTAGATAGAAATGTTTTTGGGATAATATTTTTAGCTTATATGCCAAACCCATGATAATAAAATAAGAAAATTGCTTATTTTCCAAAATAACATTTTCCGTCATATCAAACACACCCTATATCCATATGACTCCCTAATAAAATGGATAACCCATGGGTGGAAAATGGATAACAAGCAATAGAAATTGATGATCCAGGATGCTACAGTTGCAGTTCCCATGAATTTAGGAATGCAGATGAACATAGTCAAATAATTAGTTGTTCATGAGAGCCAGTTAAGCCCAGCTTTTCAATTGGAGCCTGGTACAACATGACACCTCATCAGATCTCTTCATGTTGAACATAGGAGTCAGATATTTGAGTATGCATCCTCAAGAGAAGGAAAAAGGAACTTTACCCTGATATAATCGTAATCTTAGTTCATTCCATCCAGAAAATCATAGATTTTTTTTTTCTATTCGATCAATTGTTGAAAGGGAATTGCATCATCCGTATAATTTGCATGGAGATCCTGGTTATTGTCAATCTCCTGCATAACCATTTAACTCGGAATAATAAAATAAGTGATAGTCAATTCACTTTGCTTGGTGGCATTTATTTCAGATGTCAAAGATCTGGACATCACTATCTTGATTGAATAAATATTGCTCTCAGCGAGAGAAGGAAAATGAATTTTGCTAAGAACTTGAACCCTAATATAATCATGCTCTTGGTTCAAACCGGCCAACAACATGTCACATGGAAAGTGGAAATTAAATTATTTCCAAAAAAGGAAAGAGGTCATTCTTTTTGAAACAGACTAAAAAAAAGAAAGGAGGCCATTCTTTTTGCAACGGAGGGAGTATATTCTTTCCTTTTCGATCAGTTGTTGAAAGAAAATTGCATCATCGGTACATTTTGCTTGGAGATCCTGGTACTAGTCAATCTCCTGCCAGAACCCTTTAACTCAGAATAATAATCAGTGATAATCAACTCATCTTGCTAAGTGGCATGAATTTTATTTAAATCACAAAGATCTTGGCATCATTACACTTGCGTAGTAAGTTCACCGAGTTGAATTCCAGGTATTTTCGACAGTGTCAAGCAATAGATAATTAGATATTGCTTACAGGTTTGGGATGTATAATATTCGAAAGCCATGTTATAACAACAGAATTATTAGCATCCCATTGACCATTGTTATCGTTCGTCACAATAGGTGCTTTCTTTCCTCCAGAAAATTTAACCTAATTAATAGTTCAGATTTAACAAAAAGCAGATGCAATTTGACCATCCAAGGTACATATCAACCCAAGACCGTTATGCACCTTGACTTTTGGCATTTTGTTCTTTCTGATGCAGCTGTTTAGCTATATTCACATCCTTTTACAACACTGATTTGTGAGAGTTATTATGTACCACCTTTGTGTTCCCGTAGTTTAAATAGGATTCTAGATCAAAAATAGGCTTTCCTTGAATTTAGAAGGATTTTATCTTCAAACGCCCTCAGAGAAAAAAATCGCCGGATAGATCTGTCTCACCAGAAAACCAGGTTTTCCTCGACGGAACCCTAGTTCCAGAGGCCCAAAAAATCCAAAACTTGGTGGGTAGGCTCAAAATTAACAGGAAAAGTCAAGCAAGAAAGAATCTCAAAAAAATATGGCGAAAGTAGCCTCACACATCGACATGTGATGGTTATGTGTTGTGGGAACCAAACCTTCTGGTGGCGTGTGATGGCATGTCTAGTGTTGTTTTCGGCTGTAGAAAACTGATGTTTGGTCTTTGCTGTGAGCTGGAACATGTGATGGCATTTGATTTTTAAAACACTGACAAAAATAGTGTTGTAGTTGGGGACCACTTCAATGAAGGAGAAAACTCGGCCTCCTTTTGGAAGAAAAGGAATCCTAATGCTGCAAGAGAAAAGCTCACCTCAATCGGCAGGGATGATTCTAATATGGTGAGAAATATTGGAGAGGAATATTATTGAATTGTTGTCTACATTATTATATTGAGACCCTATTTATAGATACTATAATAGACTCCTTTCCAACTAGAAAACTACAATACAATCCTTTTCCAAGTAGGATACTATTCACTATTTCTATTCTTACTACTGTTCCTATTCCTATTCTAAGTAGGATTGTATATACCTATTCCTATTCTAACACTCCCCTCAAACTGTTGCATATAAGTCACGTATGTACCTAGCTTGTTACAAATGTAACTAATACGAGGACCGATGACGGGCGTATTGTGATATGTGCAAGTTGATCACCCGACTTCACAAAATTGATAGTCAACCTCAATGTTTGTCTTCTCATGAAATTCTGGAATTGCATTTTTAAACTTCCCAAACCAAGCTTGAGAAGACTGTTGTAGACCATAGAGTGATTTACACAGTCGACATACAATGTTTCCAGACTACTTCCTCGAGATCACTGTGGAGGAAAACATCTTATTGTCCAACTTTTTTTTTTTTGGAAAAAGTAAATCTGAAACAGAAAGTGCTCAAAATCGGATATAAAATATATGGATCATCTTGAAATCGCTCCAAGAAAGTCACCATAAAACTAGTTGAAACTTTCTCATGCACCAAACTATTAGATTTGATGGCTGAAAGTAGTCATAAATTGAGAAATAAAATTATATGGATAGGGTCGGAATGATGGCGCGACCCTATTGAGAAAGCTAATTATATGGGTAGGGTTGGAATGATTGCACGACCCTAATGAAAAATAGAAATTATATAGGTAGGATCATATTGACGGTACGAACCTACTGAAAAAGCGAAATTGTATGGGTAGGGTTGGAATGATGGCACGACCCAACACAAATAAGAAAGTAGTCACCGGAAAGATGACATGGTGCTATGCAAATTGAATATGAAAAAGTTAGTCGTCGGAAAGATGACACGGTGCTACACAAATCAGATATGAGAAAGTAGTCACCAGAAAGATGGTGCTACACAAATTAGATTTGAGTAAATAGTCACCAAAAAGATACATGGTGGCCTAATTGTTTTGCTAAAATAATCATTGGCCAGACGAGCGGCATATATGGGTCCAGCTATTTGCCTACAACAGAAAATTTTCTACTAGGACCGTAGAAGCTCTAATACCATGTGAGAAATATTGGAGAGAAATATAATTGAATTGTTGTCTACATTATTACATTGAGACCCTATTTATAGATACTATAGTAGACTCGTTTTCCAACTAGAAAACTATAATACAATTCTTTTCTAAGTAGAATAGTATTCATTATTTCTTTTCCGGCTACTATTCTAAGTAGGATTGGTTATACCTATTCCTATTCTAACAGATATCATGCAAAATTTGAGAAATAAGAAAAGGCTTCTCTATATTTTAGTATATTTTTAAATCCCATGAGTAGAAGTATTTGTACAAGTGAATCTTCACTAATTAAGGAAAGACAATCAGCTACAAAATAAAACGAAATATTAAATTTCTATAATTACGTTTGGAAAAGGAATAATGAAGTCTCCTAAAATCATGTTAATTAGTTAACACAATCAGAGGTAAAAGATAGAATTTCAACAAAGGGAGGAGGATTTGAAAGGATGTTGGTGTGCATGGAGGAGTTGTCATAGTCTTAGAGTTCGTATGAGCAAGATAATTCTATGTTTTTATTTCTTATTGAGAATATTAATCCTAAAGGTAAAATTAACAAAATGGGATGCTAATTTTTTTTTTTTTGACTAATAAACTTTGTTCTTTTATCTAATATGGTAACATCATTATTGTGATTTAGACTTATAAAAGAAATATTATTTTTGTGGTTTTGAATTTTAAATTTTGTTAATATAGAACCTTCCATTGAGCAAGTACGAAATTTATGAGATTTTATATTCTTTACATTTTTTGTTCATGTCAACTTATTCAAGTACATGATAAGCACACATGTATTTGCATTTTATGTTTGTGTACTATATCATGTCTGTGAGAAATATTGAAGGAAAATATTATTGAATTGTGTATTTACATTACTACATGGAGACCCTATTTATAGACACTTTAGTATAATCCAAGTATAAGTTGGAAACAACATACTACTATTCCAATTCTAAATAAGATTATATGCTCCGATTCCCATTCTAACATTCTTCCTCAAGCTGGTGCATATAAATCATAAGCACCTAGCTTGTTACAGATATAATTAATACAAGCACCAGTGAGAGACTTGGTGAAGATATCTGCAACCTGATCACTTGACTTCACAAACTTTGTAACAATATCTCTTGAGAGTATCTTTTCTCTGACAAAGTGACAATCAATCTCAATTTGCTTGAACCTTTCATGAAACACTGATTTGATGCAATATGAAGGGCCGCTTGATTATCACACACAAGTTCCACCTGATCAATTTCGCCAAATTTAAGCTCCCTCAATAACTGTTTGATCCAAATAAGCTCACAAGTTGTTGCAGCGATTGCTTGATATTCTACCTCTGTACTCGACCGAGCAACCATATTTTGTTTCTTGCTCTTTCATGACATCAAATTTCCTCCTACTAATACAATAATATCCGGATGTAGACCGTCTATCAAAGGGTGATCTTGCCCAATCGACATTTGTGTATCCCGTGATATGCTCGTGGCCTTGATCTTTGAAGAGTAGTCCTTTTCTGGGCGCTGACTTTATATATCGCAGAATACGAACAACTGCATCCCAATGATTATCACAAGGGGAAGCTATAAACGGACTTACAACACTCACAGGAAATGAGATACCAGGTCTAGTTCCACTAGCCATCTATGCCTTTCAAGATTACTGAGTGGCTCCCCCTGTCCTGGAAGCAGTTTAACATTTGGATCCATAGGAGTGTCAATGGGTC